>VZSF01004006.1:0-166428 GCA_013398295.1 Chionis minor | reverse complement strand
ATGGTTGGACTTGGTAATCTAAAAGGGTTTTTCCAACCTAAATGATTCTGTGATTCTAAATTGAAACCTTTTGTTAGACCAAATCACTATTTCAAATGAAGTTCCAGTTTGAGAAGCAGGAAGATGGGGAGACAGAACCAACTTCCAGGCTGCAAGTTTCTTCAAACAAATTGCTTTCTTTAAATTAATCTTGAAATATGTTCAATGAATAGTGAAAGCCAATGAGACAGGAAAACATTTTGTCCCATAGAAATAGGTTATTAAAATAAACTAGAACTGACCTTTTCAGATCGTAGTTGGAAGACATATCTATGAAAAAAGGGAAAGCTGCACTATCTCTTATAAATTAATCTGCTTGAAAAATTGGATTTGTGCTCTGAAATAAATTGAAACTCTTCAATGCTTATTTTTGTCCTGAATCAGTATTGAAATTTGTCATTGGACACAGAATTCCAAAAATATAATAATCAAATATTGAAATGTCCATTTTCACACAGGCATACAAAGCCAAGTACATGCTTTTTTGATTTCTAGGAGGAAAATTTTCTTCATCTTTACTTAACCTGCTGAACTTTTTCTCCCAATAGTAAGATAAATTCAGAGATGTCAATTTGCTTGTTTCCTGTCCTCAGAACATGAGGTTACCTGATGGAAATGCCACAATTTAACATTTAGATCAACAAAAGTGGTGACTGATGCATCACAGAAAATACATTTCAAATGCAAGTATTGGCTCATAGAAGAGACTGGAAACACGAGATAGAAGCTGAGGTGCTGCGACATTCAGGGATTCGCTGACACATTTCCATTTGATCTGCTCTAACTTATTAAAACCGCTTAAGCACAGTTGACCTGATCAAAAATTATAGAAAGTGAGAGACTGAAGAGGGGCAGAAAAAAAAAATACTATAAGAAGGTGATAAAGCATTCAGAAGTTATTTTCTAAGAGAATTGAGCTTTATGGAACAAGTGAAAACATATGGTAAAAAGATAATTTTTATCTTTTGATTTTCAATTGAGTTTACTTTTTCACTCAGTTCCAGTGACTCTTCAGCATGAACTTTCATACTGCTTCAACTTAATTAACTGCATCTTATTGCAAGTGAAGTCAACATTTCAGTGCAACATTATAGACTGATTACCCTGCTAAAGAGAACTGACATTCTCTGCATAATTGGAAGCAGCTTAGCTCTCACATATAAAGAAACTTGCAGTTTTCTTAATACTGCTCAAAGTAATCAACAATATAATTAGTAACAGGTGAAAAAAAACCCTCACCAGCCTTTCAAAAACTGAAGACTAATATACCTTTTGCAGTGGTGTATAGGAAGTACAAGCTGGCATAGTATGCATCGAGATTCAATTTTTGTAGTGCACATGGCTTGCCCTATTATCCATAAAAATCAATTTTGGGAATAGGTGTAGTCCATGCCTAAAACATGCTCATGTTAATGTTTTCTTCTCATCCCCCAATTTTCCCATGCCTTGTTCTTGTCCAGATACAGAAAGAGCTGTAGTTTGCTCATTTGACCAGCCTGAGAACTCAAATGCACACTGGGGGGTGGGAAACAAAGTCCAGATGAGACTGCAAATAGTAAAATTTGTATTTATGGTCATTTGAAGTCCAGAGTGCTTTTGTTCTATTGCTCATTGACATGCTTTTTAGCATTTATGTTGTAACTTTCAAACAGACAGAACCTTAGCCGTATATGTAATTAATAATTCCACTGAAATCTACTTGGGTATGATTACTTGTATTGTATACAATTAAGATGGTGAATAAATCTTTGCATAAGAAAGGCTGAGAAAGGAGTATTGAAGTAAGTATGGTTTGAATTTAGTAGCTACAATAACCCAGAGATTACTACACACAAGAACACATTTCTGCCCTTCTAAGGTATTTGCAAATTTAAATCCCACTTTTTTATTGAAATAATCTCAGAGAAACATTGTTTTGGATTTTTTTTTTCACATGGACTCTTTAGAGAGGGTGAATGTTTGTTAGAAAAGGAACTTGATTTTTTTTTAAGTATTAGCTTTCTATTTCTCACACAGGCAAGCTGACAAAAATACAATAGAAGACAACAAGAATAATAATGAATTATAGAAAAAACATTGATTGTATTCAGAGAGAAAAGGACAATGTGGAATTTTTATAATATGTATTTTGTTGTAGGGTGATTGGGGTAAATGTTTTCTCTGTTTTTCCTAAAACAACTGCAGTATTAACCTACCACTTAAATTACAATACATCATGTTTGATTGAGGTTAATTATCACTGGTATTACAAATCGAACATAACACATCTTGAATTCTAATTTTGTTTTAGTTACAGAAGATCAGTTTAATTAAGTTATAAATTATGCTTAACTGCGATTTTTTCAGAATACAGTCTTGCAGCTCATAGAATGACATGCAGGGAAAAAATACAATGACTGAACATAGTTTGCAATAATGTTAATCTATCCATAAACAAATTTTCTTCTTGTGTTTATTCATGAATTTATTACATCCTAATGAACAATGTAACATAGTGTCTACAGATTTCCTATCAAGATAAGTACTACAGGAAACAGATAAAATATTCTCTCTTTTCAAATCTACCTTATAAAAAAAAATAAAAATTCTTTCTTGAAAACTTTAAGCTTAATGTAAGTAAAACAGTGATCTAGATTCCTGTAACATCACTGATTAAAACTTGCTATACTAGAGAGTGGAGAACTTCAAATATTGTAGAGAAAATAGCTTGTAAAATCTGAAATGGCTTATAATTACAAGAGTATCTCCATCTTGTTCAAGGAGAAATAAATACTGTAGGCCACTGCTCCTTGTAGCATAAAGAAACAATGTGCTATGTGAGTTCAAGTGTGTTCCCAAAACATTTTGTTTCCTATGAGACCTTGACTAAACAAACTTCTCTGGCTACATCCACCCTATGAAGCAAAAAACAGGAAAGCATGCTAACATTCATGAACTACACACGCTGCTGATTTTAACCTGACTTTGTGGAAACCATCCGTAGTCTGTGTGCAAGTTTCTGGAGTCTGTGGTGATGATGCTGCCCATGTGAGCGTTAAATGCAGCATGCAGACAGCCTTGACTCAAGATCAACTTTCAGCTTAAATGTTCACTTATGGACTCTGAGGAAAGAATTTCCTTTTCAGAAACTAAAACATCTGAAGATATGCACCACGTCTAAGAATTCCAACTGAGCCTCTCCTTGTTGGTTTATTCTATGCCTATATTGCTGATCGTTACCCATTTCATAATTAACCTGATGTTTCCCAACAAGTATGTGGGTAGGAGTTGATGGGTGCATGGACATAATTTTTTCTGTCAAGTTCTCTCACATCTTAAAAAAATCTTTGGGGATAACTTTTCCAATTTTGGGAACATAACTAATTAATTACAGAAGTCGAGTTTTTAATCTTTACGTTAGGGTTTATAAACAAAGTGAACAAAGTCTAATATTGTCATTGTGAGAAGTAAAATATTGAATTCATTTTATTTTTCTTTTCCCATTTAATTATTAATTATTTTCAATTCCTGAGTTCTTCTCTCAATCTTGGAAATATTAATTTAACATTTTAATATACCCTTGTCATAATGCTTTTCTTTTTATATGAAAAAGGATTGTATAATGCACAAGCAGTTATTTTGTTGCAGTGTAAAGCAACATAAATCTTTTCAACATTTATATGACTGCTGTTTTTGGAGGACAAATGGAAAAGGTTTGTTATAAACAAAATTTAAAAGTGTAATTAATCTCATGTTTAAGTAAAAGAAATTTAGTATTTTAAAAATTTTGTTCTAGATAGACTATGAAAATATTCTGGTCTAATTATAATGAATATTATATGAATATTATATTATAATGAATATTATAATTTCCCAGCTATAGGCTGGGAAATAACATCTCTGAATTATACTCTTTACTTTGACCTGTGATACTTGATTCAAAGATCAATCTGGGAACAAAACAATTAAAGTTTTTGTGTACTTGTTTTATTTTGGTTTGGGTTTACTTTTAAATATTCTGTGAGTCTGCATGTTTTTCTTTGAGAATGAACTCTTAAAGGAATTTAAAAGTTACACATAAAATTTCTGCTATTGCCACTGCAAAATGAGAGGACATTGTGTGATTCACAGGACAGAAAGTAGATGAAGGAACTGGGAATTCTGGGAAGCTAAATGCTTTAATTTATTAAAGTTGCATAATGTCTAACTTCTGTTCTGCTAATGTGCTCTTCTTGGATTAGTTGTTCCTCTCAAGCTTCCGGTTTACTACCTACTGAACAGTCCTGTTGTATAGAGAACTCTGAAGATGTTGAAAGTCATGGAAGACATAAACATTATTTCAGTCGAAAGTCAGGTCTTCTTATAGAAAAAAATGTATTTCCTCATCATGAAATAGGGATCAAACCTTATGTTGACCAGGAGGAGTCTGGCTTTTGTATAACCCTAGCAACCAAACCTTGTAATGAGCTCAGCTGGCCTCTGGATGGCATCATGCCGTCACGCAAAAAAGGACAAAAATCTTTTCCCAATCAGTTAAAAAATGGTTTAAAGAAAAAGTGGTGAAAATAAATTATAAGTTGGGTTGTCATGTTGTATTTTACGTTATACACGAGAATATCACAATCATATTCTGCATTTTTGAAATTATTTAATGAACAGAAATGCTAAATATTTGTTGTTTTCAAAGATCAGAGAGAGTCCTCAGTCACGAGTGCTCATGTGCTCATGGTCAATCTATTTTAGATATTACTTTACTTCTGTGTACTGTGGGCCAGCATTATACTGTACTGGACATTCAAGCTAGTCATACATAACATTGCAATGTATCCAGACCCAAGCAAACTAATGTAAGACTGTTAATACTCAGCTCTATAGACATAACTCATAGACAAAATGACTGGAAGTATTTTCCTTTAAGAAAGGAAACTTTTCGATGAGTAGTTATCAGATATATTAGACCCTAAAATATTTATATTTTTTATGTTTACTAATTACAGTGTATATTTCATCCAAGCCCTGATTTTAAGTGAATTAATGTCATATATTGCTCCAAATAAATCCAGTTTGTGCCTTTCCATGGAAATATGCATTTGCAAATGCAAAATCAGGTGATTTAGTTAAATTTTTGGATCATATTAAGATTACGGTATGTTGCTATCAGTAATTAAATGCAGTTGTTTTGAAAGTCAGAAGAGCTTCTTCTCACATCTGGAAATAAATGTTTTACTGCTTTTGCTTTTGAAGTGTACAGCTATTTTAGCTTCTAAAGATATATAAGCTTGAGGTAGAGAAAAGCTGTGGGCCATTATGAAAATAAGTTAGATACTTTAATTTTATGCAAAGGCATATAACTTGAATGTCAGGAACTGGAAGGATTTTAGTAGCTCTACAATTTGCAGGATCTGATATAAATCTGGATGACTGCTGCTCTGCTACTGAGCTCTGCCTTGTGAATCTTATTGTAAATCTTCCAAAAATGGCTCTCATTTGTGATCTAGGCATTTGGAGAGAGCTGGTGTAACTAAAGAGCAGGCATCCTTTCTCGAGTTCCTATGGGCTATACTAGCAAGCAGTATTAGAAATGCATAACTTTTGTTCTAAGTGCCATGCAGGTAGTTAATGATTTAGTAGTGTTTCTGTTGGGGGCAGAGCACTAGTGAAAGATACAAAGTCACCAGGCAAATACATATAATCTCTGTTCCTCATGTAGGACTACTGCAACTTGGTATAGGAAAAATTAGAAAGGTGGACAAAATTGACACAGTGAGATTTCTTTCTAAGTTTACAGAACCACGGAAATATGGAGGAAACTTCAGTTACTGTTCTTTTTGTCACATGAGTAGTTAGTGGACTCAGGTATCTACCTGTATGTAAACCACTCTTCATGTTTACCCTGTTCGCCTCCTTCCTTGCTCTCTATATAACCTGCTCCCCTCCCTGTATCTGCTGTATCTGATGCGAGGGAACTACAGTGTTGCAGACTGTAAGAAACTTTTCTACCAAAATTATAATTCTTCAAGTAATCAGTCAGAAATCCTCCCACAAGAACTGTGCCACTCTCCCTGTTGTGTGCTCTGGTTATCCAAAGGCTTTTACATATATCTCCAAGAGCAAGGCAAGTTGTTTTTCAGCAGGATACCTATTTCAGCCACTTATATGCATCATTGTCAGCCAGCAATCACAACATCATATGGCTAATTCTCCTCCCTGAGCTACAATTTCTAGTGGATCAATTTATGTGTCAAACAATAATTTTATAGTTTGGGTTGATGGTGTCAGCTTCATAAATTGTACTTAAAAATACGTTTTACTCTTGTACTCCTCATTGGTTGTGTATGTTTTCTTAAAAATTAAGGCAAAGGCAAGTAAACCTAAATGAAGGGTTCCTTCTTCCGGTGAATGTTATGAAAATAGAATATGAGTTTACAATACTATAATATAATCAGTCCCTTGATGCAGAGCACATCTTAATGTATTGAACTTTTATATTGCATAAATATAGATATTGAACAATTACATATTGAAAAATCAATTTAATTTTTTTTCTTCAAAGAGGGTATCTTCTTCTGCAGATTAAATGTTAAAGTAATCAGAACAATTACAGTGATGCTGCATTTTTACATATGATAGCTATAATTTGTGCTTGCCTTATAGTAATTATACTGATGGTCTTCTATTTATATTTTTTATGTTGCATTTTAGAAAAGTCTGACAGACTTTCATTTATAACAATCATTCTTCTTTGATAATTTACAAACAAGTTGAAATTATAACATGTGGGAATCTGGAAACAAACTGGACTGTCCTGTTGTACTTCTGCTCAGCAAAGCTATTTACTGCATTTTTTGCCATAGTCCGGTAGTCAATCTTTTAGCATTGACCCTAGTAATCAGTTCCACAATGTGACATGGGCAGGGTAAAATGCAAAGTGCAAATTTGCGTTCACACTGTTCAGTGCTGGTGATCTCTAGAACTGATTTATTATGCCCATAATGATTGTCCAAACAGTTTGTCTCTGGTCTCTTTGGAGCACAATGCAGTTACCCTGTGTTCTAGTTATTGTGCTTATTGTGCACACCTTGTGTATGTTGATATTTTTAAATAAATGTCTAAGGTGGCCATCATTGTGTTCAAGAACCTTCTAGCAAAACTTTGCCTCTATTCTGTTATAAGACAGTTTCTTTTCTTCAGTATTTGTGCGAGGTCACACACTGACCCTACCAATGTGTGGTACCTAAGTTGCTGTCATCTTTTCAAAGCGTTCTTGCTTTATCTCAGAAGCTAACCTTGGTGCTATTCTAATAGCAATGACAACATATATTCAAAATATCAGTGGGCGTTAACATTCATTTAAATGGTCTTTGAGAAATCTTGTAGTGAAAAAAAGAATGAGTAGAAGGTCTCAATATGGTGAAGGTGATCTGGATCATGCTTATATTACAATACTTACATTTTTATAAAAATAGTCCCAGAAGGTGAAAAAAGAAAGTTGTTTATCAAAATATCAATAAAAATTTTTATCACATTCAGGCTGCAAGGTTGGGAGGTTAGTTACAAAGCATGGGAAACTAACAAATTAAAAGAAACAAAGATTTCTTACTTGCTTGGACAGGTCAAAGTTTCCCATTAAAAAGAAGAGGAACAGCAAAGGAGCAGGCTTTGATGTTGTGCAAAAGCATTTGCTGATGGAGCCAATTTTTCACTTAAATTAATTGCAGTGAGATCAATGTTTGATGTGTGGCACATGCTGATAACCTTTGTCTGTGTTATGGCTGATAAGGCATTCAGCATTCACTTATCCTAAATACTCATCAGATGTGCTATTGAGGCCATTATCCTGAAACATATTTAGCAGCATTTGAGACCTTTTTTCTCTCCCAAATACAGCCTGTCTCACCACTTTTTTGCAGCTGCAGAAGAATTGCCTGAATGAGTTTCTCATCACAATAACTATGAGGATCAAAACTGACCAGATGGTTCTTTGAGGCTCCTTAGGCAAATAAGGTATGCCATACTAAGGGTATCCAGTCTATAAAGTCCATATTACAGATAAACACGAGACAGCCCTGTTCTTATTCTGAGCGGGCTAGGAGCCGCTTACTTTGGTTAAAGTAACATCTGGAAACTCCAGTGCTGTTGAGCCATAGCTACAAGGCTTTCAGACAGCTTGTAGCCTAGGCCCTACATGTGAACCTGGCACTAAAGAATTTGCATGAATATGTCCATTCTTGTAATGCTTCCAAAGCACCATCCAGTCCTTAGAAACTAAGGAGTTTCACTGAGTGGGCTTGCTGGAACTGGAGAGAAAGCTGATTGACAGCCTTAGGGAAATACAATGACAGCTTGTACTGTCTCCTTGGAGAGGCTCAAAATTCTGCTGGATGAGGTCCTGAACAACCTGATCTAACTGTCTAGTTAGATCCAATGTCCAAGCTGGTCCTTCTCTGGGCCAGAGGATCTCCAGAGGTCTTTTTCAACCTAAATTATTCTACAATTCCATGATTAAATAATTGTAACTTAGAAAGCTCAACCGTTCTTTGTTTCTGTGTGATTGTGTGAAGCTTTCTCTATGTGTTTTTGGAACAACTGCATATAAAAGAAGCTTTGATAATAAAATACACCTCTGAAATACGCTATAGAAATTAGACTTTTATTAGCTATAGAAATCTGTCAAATATCTCCTTCATTCAGGTGTCTTCCACTTGTTTTACCAGATCAGGAGAGGGGGGTGAAATTACAGGACAATTTCTTGCGGTAAGTAAGATGTAAATATACCGTGTAATCTTAGGCAGTTCTGAATGTAATTTAAACTTTTTGTAATAATATGAAAGCTTCATTAAATAGATTTTTGTAAAGTCATTTCCGCAATCTTTCTTGCTGCAGTCTGACCTTTTGCACCTCACTAATTCTATGTAATTGATCTTAAAAATCCCACTTTCTTCGAATGTGGTCCAAGACACTGTTTTTAATTTCAGAATTGAGAAGTATAATCTAAGCTTAAAATTGTCTTTTCCATTATCTACCAATAACAGTTAATAAAGACCTGTTATGGCTTGAAAAACCCACAACAACTTATTATTGTTTAGACAATTATTTTATCACCTGATAACCCCTCCCCACCCAGGAAGGGGAATCGGGAAAAACAAAGAAACCCGGGAGTTGAAATATAAGGAGATTTAATAGAACAAGACTAGATAATTAAAATTATTAACACTAAAGGACCAATACTGATCCTGATACCAATTTAAAATATACAAGGATTGTACTTAGTCAACTATATCAGTAGGAAGCTGTGCACAACCAGCAGTGGACAGCAAATGTCGAACAACACTGTGAGCGCCATGGCTTTGGGAAGGGAAGACCTCAGAGGTCTGGCACTGGGGCAGGGAGTTCTCGGGATCACTGCCATTAAGGGAGGGAGAGCACTTTGCAGCAAACTTGCTGATTTATACTGAATGTGCATTCATGGTATGAAATAATCGTGTTGGCCAGCTTGGCTCTAGTGCCCGGGTCTCGCTCCTCCGCATTCTTGTACCTGCTGAGCTCGAAAAACACTGAGACCTTGAAACCCGTGCACCATAGCTGGCTATAAAGTAAATATTTCCATAAATTCAGATAGTAGAGTCTTCTAAAAGTGCAGTTTACCCAAGCATTAGGAAAGAAATTAGTCCTGTGTCACTCAAACCCAGACAAGACCATAGGCAGGACAAGGAGATAGGCTTACCAAATGGTACTCTTAAAAGCACCATTAAGAAAACGCTTTAAAATAAGTCAGATATGAGCTTCACCTTGTTGATCTCATCCCTACTGAAAGTATAGGCTTTGTTGACATTCAGGATTAGGCAGTCTCTGTATTGTGGTGTGCTTAATCTTCTGTCCTTCATACGTGTGGCCATTTCCCACAGTAAAACATTTTTACAGTAAATCCTTTTTCTGAGGTAAGTCCTAATCACTGGGCTATGTACTATGAAAGTAGTTACAACCAGTGATATTGCTTCATTCATGCTGTGGGCAACAGAAGATCCAGGGATCTACTGAGACGGAGATGGCAGCAGTTCATGTCTTATGGTAGGCCCAGACTGCTGGTAAGTTGGTGTTTATTGACAACCCTTCAAGGATATATATGGTTACCTGAAATGCAGTGCAACATATTTCTCTTGAGCTGATCTAGAACCATGCAGCCACTGTGTCTCCTGTTTTCCCAATATGGACAGAGTTCATATCCGAACTCAAACCTATAACATCTTTTGCAGTAGGTAGCTTCTAAAACTTCAACTGATGTGGGTAATGTGTATGGAATACCACCAGGTAGGCAGGAGGAAGTGTTCTGTAGCAAACTCAGGCATTGCCAAAACCAAGAGAAACTAACTAGCAGAAAAACAGGAAGTCTACTGGAATATGTTGGAGGTAGAAATTTTTAGAATAAGGAGTCAAAGTTTATGACTCAGAGTGGCAGTTACCTGTTAAATTCTGCCAGAAAACTTTGCTTTTGTCCTTAGGAAAGAAAAATATTCCTACATTAGGTGACAGTATGGCAAGGTTTTCCAAGGAGGAGATGAAGCAATACCACTTCAGAGCCTTGGGCCCAGTTGCACTCTCTTTTGAAGTCAGGTAGTGCATCTTTTCCAGAGCTTTGCAATTATATTTACACTATAAACACAGACCAAAGCCTGTGTAACAGAGATAAGATTATAAGACATTTAAAGTAGGAGCTTACAACATCTTAGATTCCTTAAGTAGCTTTCTTATTTCAAACCAATGCAAACTGGTTTTGCAGGAGGATAGCCTGTGCCAAAGGACTCACGCATCTTCAAAAACTTGAAGCCGTTTAAAAATGCTAAAATTTTTTAAAATGCATGAAGTCTTTTAAGCCTCTATAGAAAACTAAGTTTCTTAAGTCACCTAACTTTCTTAACCGGAGTCCTGGACTCCCTGGTGAAAGCAGAAAGGCCTGTGTCCAGTGTACCTACCCCTTTTATTTTTTGAGCAAGGCCATAAAGGAAAGCTGAATGCCTAATGCAATTGTTTATTTCCAAATGAAAGAAAAAAGTTGTATTCTGAGAACTCTTGCTATCCCGCTTAGTTTGTGAATAAAATCTCTACGGCCCAAATTACCATCCAATAACACAGAGGTAGTAATCGACAGCAATTTTCATTTAAAAATGTCAGTGAGCACTAAAAGAATGTATCTTGTAGGTTAGAACAGCTGGGACCTCACTTATCTACAAAGTGAGTTTACAATGTGAATGCACTCAAATTCATGCTAAAAGTCCACTGAGCTCAGCCTGATGTGGTAGGCACTGGCATACCTGGAAGTGTACATCTTAGTGCTTTGACCAGCTGAGCAACAGCAAAATGTAAGAAAACCACAGAGACATGCATTTACACAGAGTGTATAACTAGAAGAACTCTGTTAAAATGCAGTAACAAAAAAGAAGAATATTTCATGACAGTAACCAGCCAACAATCATTTTTATAATCATGTCCAGTGTAGTTCACATAAAAACAACATGTGCCATGAAAATGTATACTTTTGTTCTGAACTTGACAATCTGAAGTTAGCAGGCAAAATCAGCCACTGACGTAAACTGAGATAAAGACATTGGTCTGGGATACTTTGCCAGGCAACTTCTTAGTTATGCTAAATAATAGTCTTGGAGACTGGAGAAGTCTCTTAAAAGTGAACACTATAGAAATGATACGATCAATTCATGTGTTCCACTTAACTCTCTGCCTTTTTAACTCTTTTTTAATTACTGGAAAACCTCTGTTCTTTTTCCACATGAAATATCTTGCAGGTACACGTGAGTTCACTGATATTCACTGATATATATGTATCCATGTTTAGAGTCAAAAAACTCTTTCATGGCCCAGAACCTAGGCTACTCAGTCAAACAGAGCTTGATCATGGCTACAACAGTCAGGCAATTTGGGTGGAATTTTTAGTTAGAGAAAAAATAAAATGAATTAATGTCTGCTTATCCCCATTTTCATACTATACCCACTTAAAGGATTGATTAAGCTCTTAACTGATTGTCACATCTTTCTTTTTTCTTTCCACCGATTTGCTTAAACAGCAAGATAAGTAAGTGGAGAAGTTCCTAAGAAATAATTTATCAAAACGAATATTTAACAAGTGCACACTTAACTTGGTTTCTCACGGAAATGAGGCACAGACGATCACATGTGTCTATAATAATAATAATAATGAACTTATTAGAATAACTCAAATGACAGAAAGTAATCTGAAAAACAGTGTGAAAGGCAGCAGAGAGACCAACCATCTTTCAAATCCTTCTAAACTAAAACATGACAAAAGAAACAAAATATCTTTTTTTTTTTCCTTACGCGAAATACCTAGAATTAGAACAAAGTGGGAATCAGAGTAAGTGTGCTGTTTGGGGCGTATTTGTGCGTTTGAGAGACACGCACACGCATAAAAGAGAAATGAGAATGAGTGAGTGAAAGAGAGTACTAAATCAAGATGATCATCATTAATTTAGGAGTAATGACTGACAGGTACTGTTGCTAGTTTATACAGTGCTATAAACATATAAATTTTTTCAATTTATTCGTATCTGAATGGATACATATTTTAACTTAACCTACATCAATGATTCTGAAGCTGTGATAACACCTGAGAAAACTGAAGCACAAAAATTACTGCATCATATGACAGTTCCTCTTTGCCTCTTTCCTGTCATAGCACATCAGTCAAAGAATTTTAATTGAACACTTAGAGTGAAGGTTAATAGCACAGGAAGGGAGGGATGACTCAATATTTAAAAATCCCCTACCTGTCCCGCAGTTTCCATTGTTACCATTTGCCTCTAAAACAATACACCCGCAGCATGCTTCAAATTTTTCCCAACCAACCAGCCAAAGAAAAAGAAGATAAAAATCCTAGTGCTCCCCAACCTGCCCCTATGTTGTCACTGTACTTCCATAGGTCTCCATAAAAGTCAAACAGTCAAGGGCACATTTCCTGGGAAGGTAAGTTAGTTAAATTAAAAAAAAAAACAAAAAAACAACCCCAACCAAAAAGTTTTTTTGTTTGTATTTTGGAGCTTAGGGGGTAGTGTTGGTGGTGTTTGCCTTTTTACTTGTTTGAAAATAGAGCTTGAAGTATGTTTAGTCTTTAACAGAAAATGTTGGTAGTGAGTTGATGGAGTTTTACCCAAAGAGATCTTTGTAGAAAAGATCACCTTCCTTTTTACTCAAGATAGACCTTAACTGTCTCAAAGGAGTTCTGTGAGCTACCCGTCTGCTCCTTGCATGAATACACAGGAAGTCCACAATACACATAGTGTACAATCATAGAAAACTCTCAGCTCATCACTTGACTTCACCATAGTATTTTTATTATTCTTCATATGGACTTTCCAGCTATTAGGAAAGACTATTATTACGTGGAAAGGAGATGAATAATTTAGATTGGGCTTTGGAATGTCTAATTCACAGCAAATGTTTGGTTCACAGTTAACTGAATTGGTAAATTACAAACAGAAACATTAATATAAAATTCAGGTTGCTTGTATATTAATCATTGTAGCTTTTGAGGATGTTTAAGATGTTTTTCTGGATGTTCCAGAAGTTTCAAGCTGGACTCATATAAATTAACTATGGGTGTTTAAATTTCTTATCACTTCACGTTCTTCTTGGTGATATAGGTTGTTAACTCATACCCTGGATACCCAAAAAAGCTGTACTAACATTCTCCTGTTGTAAAATAGCTCATACCGTCTTAAGTGAACACAAATGTACCAATTCTGTTGTACAAAGTATCCTTTTCTTCCTCAGTATTCTACAAATTCTGGTACATTTCCTCACTCTGGAGGCAGCTTTCGTTCTGTAAGCTACTTTGAACTACGTCTAGGACCAAAGAACACTTTGTAAAGTAAATATTATGAGAGTTTACTGCAGTTAACTGAGACCCCCTAGAAAAATATGCTGTTCTCTTTAGTCATTGCTGGGAACTGATTGTCCTTAAGGATCACGAATGGCAGACTCTCGTCCTTATTCCTTTATAAGTCAGGTTTTGTGTTTGTGAGGAACAATTTGTCAGAACACCTTTCTCAGAAAACCTCAGTTCATCAAAATCAAATTCTGTGGTGGGAGAAGATTGCTGTCAATAAATTAATCCAGGTAACTTAAAAAAAAAGGTGCAAAGTTTAATTTTGATATCTTCAGATTAATCCAATACTAGTTTTGAGTCGAAAAAACTGTTATCATCTGTAACTTGCTTAGTCCCTCAAATTCATTAATTTAAAATAGTTTTTTAAGTATTCATATATAAAAAATTAAATCTCTCTATATTATTTCCATTGTTTCAACAAATACCTCACATAATTTATTGATGTGTGGATAATTTGCAAATTTTAAGCGAATAAAATTTATCTGCTCAATCTTTTCTCTTAAATTGTTAACTGTAATGCCTTAGATTGAAGTAAATGTCTTAAATATTTGGCAATATTAACAACTTCCCAGCTTCTTTAGTGTATATAAAGAACAGTTTTACACTGAGAATGCATTAAAAATGTCACCAGGATGAATTTATCACAGTAAAATGCATCAGGCATGCCTGAAAATAAATAATTGGCAACATTAACTGCTTTCATCAAGGAAAAAAATAATCTTTAATTCAGGGAAGTGAAGTCATGATCAATTTCTTAAAAAAAATTTAAAAGATCACAGACATTAAAAACAAGGAAATTGGCTTTGTTATTCTTGTTTAATTTGCTGGTTGAACCAAGAAGCTGTGAAATAAAATATTTCTGTTATTTTTGACTGTCTTCTTTTTGTGCATTGTAACACAATCAATAAGCAAATGTGAATCAATTTTCTACTTCAGGTTCTACTCAAATAGAATACAAATTATTATTTAGGGCTTTGTTCTTGCAGAGTGCTTGGTTTCTTCTTAAATCCCAGTAGTTACTGATAACATTTATCTACTGTACATAAAGTGTACAAACATTAAATCTATATCTTAGCTGGAATGATGGTGAGTAACATGCAAGTTCTTTTCTTGCTGGCTATAACAATGATGGATGATTTACAGGCATAGCATGGATATGCCTGTGTCAACTTCTGGCTTTAGGACCGAGACTGAGAGATACCTCTGGAATTTTACTAACTGTTCAGTTGTACATATAATCAATAGTTCCCCTAGTCCTCACTGAGCATAAAATTCTGATAGCTCTTTAATGCGGTAATGTGAACTCTATTTCCTTTTTTTTTCTTAAACCACTTGCTGTCAAAACATATAATTTATAATGTCAGTAAAGTGTTTCTTCTTATTTCTTGACATTATTTCTTGGTAAAGTGGCCTCTTGCTTCTATCTCAGTGTGTCCCTTTAGTGTTAGGTGTTATGAATAATACCAGTGTACCTCAGTACATCACAGTATTTTGACATGAGCTGCATAGCTGCTGTAAAATACAGATTGTTTTTTGATGTTTTGATTTTTTTTTAAATGATGATGTAGTATTTTTTTCTTCAGTGATTTTCACTTTCATCATTACTGCAACTGATGAGCTGACTTCAGAACTAATGAAATAGCTCATACAGCCAATGAGCAATTAGCTCTATGATTGCCTAATCTGGATAGAGAGCAAGAATGTTCTAATACTCTACAGCACAGGATGCTTTCTAATGAGGTAGCAATCTCTTCCTAAAAATGGTCTGTTCTACATGCTCACTGGTCCTTATGTCTTTTTTGCAAAAGATATGAATAGCAAAAGCCTTAGTTTCATTGGATCTATAATTGCCTAAAGGCACTTTCTAGTGTTACCGTGAATTCAAGAGAACAGTAGCAAAAAAATTTATAAACATGACATGAATTTGACCCTAAACCATGGAGGCCAAATGTTTCTTTGTAGTCTTCTAATTAAACTTAAATAATCCCTTCCGAAAATGGCACGTGAACAGGCAAAAATGAGCTGGCACGGTCTGGAAAATTAAACTTCTGAACTCTAGGGATCTGGCCATCCCTGATCATTGCATCGCACTAATGCCAGTCCCATAGCAGCCTGACAAGTGAAAGCATGAGTGAGAGAGGAGAATGCACTTGATGGTACATGGACTGAGCAGCAGGGGGTTTTCCACACAGCACATTTTCTCTGTTCTGTTGTAGGCTGACATACTGCGTCGACAGAAGTGTTACTTTGGTTAGTCCTTTTCAGTTTTTGCTCTTAAGAAGTAGTTTATAAATACTTTTCCTTTTTTAACTAACTCTTTTGGCAAGTCATTTGTAACAACATCAAAACAAAAGAAGTAAGGAAAACATCTGGGCCTGAATTCATGGGTCTTAAGTTCAGGAGTGAGGCAGACTTCATTTGCCTTTGAGGATCAAGTAAACCTCATCTAGAATTGCTGAGGATCCAATCACCGTTGCAATATTCAGCTGACCATCCAGTCAGCTTGAATGTAAAGCTCCAGAATTGGGAACAAGGTTTGGCAAGCACCTTCTGAAGCAAGATGACCTTCCTGCTCAACCTCACCAAGACCAAACAGAAACGAACAACGGAGAGATTGATACAAGCGATACCTTTGGGCAGAAGGACTATGAGTTAAAGTGGACATGAAGTTAGACAGTATAGGTCCAGGAAGGCACAGGTGAATAGGTAAGAGTGCAGGTAGGGTGAAAGACAGCTGGGATGTCTAGATAAAGATAAGAGGAGGATCCCAGGCTAGTTATGGGGTTTGTTATAGTGAGGAAGCAGGGAAAGACAACAGTGAAGGAAGTGAGGGGAAGGGGAAGGAGAAGGACAGATGGGAAGCAGGGAATAGATTTATTGGAGAAAGTTTACCCAAAGTGTACAGCTTTGCAGCAGTTGTGGGTATAACCTTGTAGTAGATAGAAACATACTCTTGCTAGAGAAACCCAGAGGTAAGAAAAGGTCAGAGCTTCCTCCAGGGAGAAGGAGACCACTGCAGCCCAAAAATAGCAGGTAATAGCGGACAAAAAGCTTGAGTAGACTACATGGGCAGACCTTAGCAACCACACTGTTAGAAAGTCTGATTCTTGAAGAAATCTTAAGAAGTCAGCCAGGCGAGAGTAAGCACATTGTTAGATCATAAAATAGGTAAATGTATGGGTCAAAAAAATGAAATAAAACAGTACTTGTGTTTGCTTGAACATTATTTGTCGTATTCTGGACAACAGGAGGTTTGAGCAGGCCTTATGCTAAGTATATGTGTTTGTATGTATGCACAAACATATGTGATAAATAGGTTGATAGAATAAAAAAAAATAAATCTATGTTTAAACATTAATTATCATAACAAGCCAAAAGAATCACAAGGCATGGAGGACAAGATCTTTTGTATTTGCTCATCCACTGATACCACTCTTTCTTAGGCCAAATTTCATTGCAAAAAAGTGCACAGACAATAATGGTACAAAGCATCAAAAGAATGTCATGCCTAGTCTTCATATTGTCTTGTCACAGATGTGATTAAATGGTAATAAAGAAGTGATCATAGAGGTAAATGGTATGCTCTAACAAATTAAGGATTGTCATAATTGCTATTGATATGACCTGTAGCCTTTTTCATTTTCGAAATGAAAAATCTAAAATTTACATATGTGCATCACAGGTCAGTTTAAAAGTGTAATTAATTTCTGCGTGACTCTTTGTAAAGCATTTATTATCTTTAAGAAAGATATTTTATGTTAAATGTTTCTCTGAGTCAGTTTAATTTTCCCTTTATTCAATGTTATTGTGGAAAGGTTGAAGCATCTCAGTATCTGTACAGAAGAAATTCAGTATTTGTTAAGCTGAAATAACATCTAGTTCTCTACCCAGAAACCTGAAAATGTTCCATTTAGAGGTATAGACTCAGCAAGATGACATAATCTCCAGTCTTTTTTTCCTGATTCATGAGTTTTCTGTTTGTTGCTGCCAAATAAACCGAATGAGCAAAGTGGCTCATTAGAAGTTTCATCACTACCTAGCACTGAAATAGAGTGAATTTCATTTAGTGCAAATGCAGTGGGTTTTATTGTACTTTGCAGCATTGAAGAAGCGGAGAAAGGAATAAAAGATTCCTATTAAGAACAAACGGACAATCTGCGGTTCTATTAAGAGATTAATCTCCTTGAAACTCAACAAAATTGTTTCTGAATCTCTACAACATAATGCTTTACACATACTGCCATCTGACTTGGTACTGTAAGCACAGGAAACACTGAAGTAGTGTGTTCCCATAGAGTGGTAAGGATTTGTGCTTCTTCATATAACATTTATTTTCTGTCTTTGAGTTAGTGGATCAATAGAAGAAGTTCAGTTTTAAAATGTGGAAGTTTTAATGGGTTATCAAAATCTCACACTTAGGACCTGATTCAAAGACCATTAAAATCAATACAAGAGCTGACTCTCATTGACATTGATAGGCTTCACATCATGCCCTTCAGCTTATCTTTGCACTTACAGTCAGCTTCAAAATGTTTCTCAAGGAAGAGTATTCTTATTTTTTCAGACACTTAATGAAACTGAAGCTATATATTCTTCCAGAAGCTTCTTTGCAAAGAAACTTTTAAGTATTAGGTCCTATAGATGTATACCATTTGATGACAATATTAGATTCACAAATTATAATATTTGAGGTTCACACAAGTATTTGAGTCCTCATTACAGGCTGAGAAAGACTTGAATATGTCTTTGGTACTGCTTACTAGCAAAGAGTATTGAAATAGTATTGTATCACTATTGTATGTTGATGAACAATTATCTGTTAATAATATTACTCTTAGAAATATGGTGATATTCTGTATGTATTCATGTTGCTAGTATAAGAACACTGTACACAGTTAGTCATTTTCATTAGCAAAACAGACTTCCTACAAAGTTCAACCTTGGCCATCTGAGAATTTTATTGGAGAATAGATGGCTTAAAGCTCCATGCTATTTAAGTCCGTGACTATTCCTCTTAGCCAAGAAAAGGGTAGTTTTATGGGCCTGTTTTTTAGAGTTAACCTGCATTAACTCTGTGAGAAACTGTAGCATGAAAAGCTTTTAACAATGGGTGATTAATGTCATGGGCTGAAGAAACAAATCAAAGTGTGATTTTGCCACTGCTCAACGTGCCACATTTGAAATGAACAATGCTAAGTGTAATAAACTACTATTTACTTGCTGGATGAAGGTTGCAGAAGGCCACTGTGTCATTTAATAGTGTCATCACTATTAAATTTATAAACAGGGGTTCTGCAGGTGGACATTAAGTCTGTTGTAATGTCAGCATGAAACATCCATGATCTAATTGGCTTGCCTGCAGACACTCCATGTAGCCTCAACTTGGAAAGAAAGGTCAGAATTCAAAGAACAGATGGCAACTGGCTAAAGTAATTAAGTGCTGAAAATCCAATCGTTCTTTACACACATTGCACAGAATGTTTAATCGGAAGTTTGACCAGCGAAATCAGGAACTCAGCATTATTTTTCCCCCTTTTCTGACTCTAGGATTTAATTTTCTACTAGAAATAAGATATTTACAGTATTAGATAAAGCAATGAATATGTAAAAAAAAATAATTCTCCTAAATAGGAGGAGAACCTTGATGTGAGAAAAGGAATAATTTTAATTTAGAATGTTGTTTTCATTATGGAAAACATCCCTGCAGGGAATAGCAGAGATGGAAAGCAAATTATTCTCTTATCATTTGTCCTCACACCTTGTTCTTCAGTTCAAATACAATAGATTATGGTTCTAGTTATAGTCATATGGTCAGCAAAATAAACTGTCAAATTATTGAGAGAGAAGCAAATTCAGGTTAGTGTAAACCAAAACATTTGTCACCACAATATATCTTAAAGTACTGGTGAAAAAGAATCATCTTAACACATTGTTGCGGGCAAAGTAGACTCAACCTGGGTAAATTTACTTAGTTTAATTTAATTTACTGACAATTAACCCTATCTTTTTCTTACTGATTCAGATACTGAGAAAAAAGCATAGTTAAACACTTAGGAAACATACCTGTTTCCCCAGGTTCATCTCCCATTGTTTTTGCCACTTTTTATACTTGATTTCTCCCAAGACCTTTAGTGAGGGCCTCAATCCCTCAGGGGTGTTTCTGCCTCAGTATGGGTTGTCCACAGCCATGGTCCCTCAGTAGTCACTGCTCTGGCATGGAGCACATCCTTCACAGAGCGCATGTCCAGCCAGGTCCCCAGAAACGACCCCTTCCTGTCCCCTCCATTTCTCCTTCATCTTTCCCCTCGCATGACCCCTTACCACAGTGGCCACATTTCCTCCTTAAATATGTCAAGGTCAGTGCACTGGGGATCCCTGACAGACTGCAGTGCTGTTCCCATCGGTGTGGGAGCCATCCATGACCAGCACAGGGCAGCTCACGGCCTCACCCTGCACAGGTAATGCTGTAGCCAGGTGTGCCCAGTACACCCAGTGCAGCTGTTTGATTACTTCTGCTAGTGTTTAGAAAACAATGATCAGACAACAAAACCAAGTTGCAAATATGCTGCTCATCACTATCTCTGTTTCCCATGGGTAGTCTAAAGTTTTTGTCATTTTAAATTTATGTGACAAAAGATTGTGACCACATAATGTGCCATCACTAGATAATAGATAAAGAAACCGGTGCAGGTACCATAATATTGTGCCTTTCATTATGACTTCGCGATAGCTCAGTTCCTACTTACAAGAGGTCTTCAAATAGCATTTGTTGTAAAAAAGAATGTTGAAAGGACAGCTTACTGCACAATTTTGAGCAGAAGCAAAAAATTTGTTCCTTATAGTTTAGGCGCTCCCATCACACACCCCCTGGCCTACCACTGTCCTTTGATTAATGAAGTGGAAGGCACAGAGAACAGTGCAAGACGACAATTAATGACTACTAAAAATTGCAGACATGCAGGTTTGATTCTATAACACCAAATGAACAAAGCTGTTCATCCTGCACAAATTTGCATTAAAAGTTTTGAGGCAGATTTTGACCTGAGATCCATGCACAGCTTTTCTACTGCAACAAATATGTATTCGTCATATACATTTCAGGGCAACGTATAGTCACAATGAGACAAACATGACTGGCTCATGGAGAACACAGCAACAGGAATACTTCAAAGTGAGATTGGTTTCGGGAAAATGTAACAGAGCATATCAGATACTCTGGTGTCTAATCACTTTTCTAATCACTTTGTGTAAACCTACATTAGAATTGAACAAAGGTTAGATACCTTTTTTGTGCTTGAGGCTTAGGCCTGAGAAAGCTATAAACTTGTGTGCTCTAATGATTTCTTTACTTATATAATGTTTATATAATACAATACTGAATTACAAAAGAAATTTTTTTTAACTCTAAACTTCAACACAAAAGATGATCAAATAATTAGAATTTTAAAAAGCCTTTGTGGATTTCCCTTACAGCTGTTACTCCCTACAGAGAAAGGGAACATCCATGGAGCAAATTCGTACCCCCCCTTTCTTTCTTGCCTCTAAAGCAGAGGAGGACAGAAGGGGGAGAGTGTGAATGCAAGAATTCAAAGTTTGTTAGTTTATACTGCATGCATGGATTCATAGTTCTTTATTGTTCACGCTCAGTTGATAGTGATTCCTGATTATCTTATGTCCAATGAATGCATACCTTGCCTTCTTTATACTAGTAAATATTGTTTCATCTGATGAATTACTATGCAATTCATTTATAGTTCTTTCTGTAGATAACTTTTTGTTTGTACATAGCTCAAGGACATCTCAGATGATTCCTTTAGGTTACTGTGGCTTTATTTACTTTAGTTTCACTTATAAGGACATTAACTACCACAGTCTTGCCAAAACATTGCTGAAACCTTGGAGAACCCTACAAAACTGACATGTGTCAAAAATACAGGTAGAAAAGATGTCAGCTCATTTCATACTAAGAAACCTATCAGTAACTTCTGCTAATACCTAAAAATAAAACTACAGACTTTGACAGACAATTCTTATGGTTCATTCACAGTTTTTGCTCTTCTTGACGTAATCTTACTTCTTTTGGGTGAGAAACAAGAAGTGTTTAGTCTTTGAATCTGACTGAAGCTTACTGGTTTAAAAATAGCTAAATGTTTTCCAGGTTTTTATTAACTTAGAAAAAATAAAACCCCTTAGCAGCAACATTTTGTCTTTTCAGTCAATCAGCCTGTCTCTGGCACACTCTGCATGAACATACTTTACACATTTTTATTATTTGATTGTTCCTGTGTTTTCCAAAACTATGTTTTCTTGACAGTGAATATAAACTATCAGAATCATAAAAATCTACCTTGGCAGCCGGAGTACAAGAATCATTCTTTGAATAAAGTAGACATGAAAATCAGTCCTCAAATAAGGTTTATTCCTGTGACACTTATAAGAAGCCAATGATACTAGGTAAACCCAGAGTGCAATTAGAGGTAAGAAACTTTAAGATCCTCTTAAATCATCACATGCCATCATCATCTCAACATTGATCCTATTTTGGTTATATTTATTATTATCTTAGTCTTTTTAGTAGAATCTTATCATGGAGCACTTGTAGGACTCATCGCAATTTTGCAAAACAAAATTGACCACAGGGAGACAAAATGTGAAAATATGTGAATATGAAACTGAGAAAAAACTTAGCAGCTGCTCTCACCTAATTCATGTGGTCTAGAATCCACTGTCAACAATCCAAGTGGCATGGTAAATACAAAATCATAAAATGGGTTGGAAAGAAACAATTACTTGTTCCATCATAAAATTATGAATACTGGCTCTTATATTCACTTGTTTCACTGATTACCACCCCTTCCTCAAAGCCATCTGTCCCATAAGGTGGCAGCAACAGGTGGCAAATTTCTTCTTTGGGATACTAATCTTTGATGTAAGTTAATTTCATTTCTTTCTAAGACATGTCATTTTCAAATTATATAAATCAGATGGCTCCACTGAAACCAAAGGAATAATGCTGGTTTGCACCATTTGTCTCTCCCCAGCCTTCCTTAGTTGTTTCTTCTTGTTGCATGTGTAAGATATAAACTTTATTCACAAGTCTTGTGTATTGCAATCCAAGCATATGGAAGTAAACAGAAAGACTGACAATAGCATCTACAGACTTTGAAATAAATCCAAGATTAAAGGAGACAAAAATTTTATAAATATACTTTTCCACAGGAACGGGCGTACTGGTGGTTTTGGTTTGCTTGGTTGTATTTTAATAAATTACTTCTAAAGAAACATTCTAGGCCAAAATGTTGAAATCCTGCCAAAATTGGTTACCAGATTGTCTTGCACTGCCTAGGCAGACAGAAAGCATGGAGAAGAGACGTAGTTAAAATGACATTAGAGAGGAAGAGATAAACCTCGGTAAAGAAAAATATTAGTCATGAATAACAGAATTAGAATGTGAAAAAATAGAAAAAGAGGAAAAAGTGTCAGGAAAAGTCATTACCTTTGTGCAAATCATAATTTTAGACTATAGGGTAGGAACACTCTCTGAGTAGATGAGGCTACCACTGAAAGAATGAATCAGAATTGTGATGGAGCATTCTGACTGCAAAAGGAGTTTGAAGAGAGCAGTTCCTCCATGCAAAGCAAAAGTTTTTTAATATTTGCTTTCATCCTGAAATATCTGGGGATGATGTTGCAGCATGAGATGCTGATTTGGGATCCTGAGGACAATAGCAGGATGGAGCATCAGACAATACAAACATTAGCTCTGGTGCAACCTTATGCAACGTATTTCACTATAGATTTCTGTGCAATCATTCCAGGTTTTTTTTTCTTTTTTCTTTTTTTTTTTAACTCTTGATGACTATTAACATTTCTGTAAAACACTGATTTTAGGGATGGAAAATGTTCAGTTTGAATTTTCATCAGCCTTGTATAAGAACAGATTCCTATTTACTATTCATACTAAATGATACAGGATTAGACTTGACAGTAGAATGCAATGACATTTTCTAGGGGGCTTATGACAAACCTTTTGAAGGAAGGTACTTATTTTTTTCAGAATATATAAATGCTTCAGGTGTGTGTATAGATATCACATACTGTTTCTATAAAATACTCTTCTTGAACTTTGCCATGAACTAGCGGAACTCTCACCTTTAATGATTTATCAACTGATGTTCAGTGACTTGTGAATGCTGCTGTAAAAGAGCCCTTATAGCACAATATATCACAAGAAGGTTACACTGTAACTCAGCTCCTGTGATTTGCTCTCCACTTCTGAAGATCTCCAAAATGTCTGCAGATCACAGGCAAAGAAATCCAACAACAGAAGGAAACCCATTTTGGGCTCAGATGCATTGCAACAGATCCTGAGCAGGAGTTTCCTGCACGCAGTTCCTCTTCCTCAGAGGCATTTGGACTGATCTTCCAAACTGGTGGCTGCCTGATGCCTCTTACATAAATCACAGTTCGATTCAGGAAAGTTAAGACCAAAACTCTGTATTCAAGGTTATCCAAGAAAGAAAATTCAGCACGTGAACCTGAATTCAGCACGTTCAGGACTAACCCTGTCCCTTCACCACTGCAGGTAGACTGACCAGCCTGTGGTCTGAGAGCAGCAAAGCAGGAGCAGACGCAATTCAGAGTGCATTTATGTACTACAAAGAAGTCTAGATATTTAATAGTGGAAAGCGTATTAAATACCTTTCAAAAGTTATTTCACAACATGAAGACTTGCCTAAAAGTGTTATGAAAGAGTATTTTTTTTCCTTTTTAACCTTGTGTGAGTTTCTTTTTCTATGAAAATGCTACGTTACACAAATGTTAAAAAGATGAATAGCAGAGATCCAGAAAAACAGACCTTTGCATAGAGCAGTTATTTTTCTACTGCTAAGATAGAAAACCAATAGTGCATCAAATCTGCTTTGTTCTTGGAACACTAAGGGCTTTGGATCCAGAAGGGTACATAAAAAAAAATTACTTACCTCAGCTTACATGTGTATATTAGGAAGAAAAAAACCCAACCAGATAAACAAACCAGAGCTTTAAAGTATGTTCATTTTAAAATATTTTATTCATCTTATACATCATACAGGTCAAATCTAATATAACCCAGAAAACCCTACTTAATTTTCCAACAGGAATCTCTGCTCATTCAGTAGTGGCATATAATTTAGTTTTTCTGTTTTGAAGCGCTATTTTTTCTATCAGTATTGTAACTCTGAAACTTAATATGATCATAGTAGGGACACAGAGAAAACTATCCTTATCTTTTGCCAGTGTTTCTATGTTTCTATAAATATTGTCTTTGATAAATATGTCAGTAGACAGAGGGACAAAGAACTAATAAAAAGTCTAGAGTGCTGGAAACCTGAAACTTGATTTTAAATTCATGAGTCTCTATCAATATTGTTAAAAATATCTAGTGATTTTTCTTACCTCAGTTATTTCATGCCTGATTTGAAACACCAGTATTACTGGCTTTGAATTGTCAGAAGTTATGTAGCTGATCTTTAATGAACAAGCTGGTGTACAGTCTTAAACTGGAAACCCTACTGAGGTGACTAATATTTCCATTCATCGGCAGAAGCTTTGACCCTGATGCAAAAGTTTCAGAATTGGGAAAAGGCCTAAATGTTCAACTGTGTGTGAATACCTTATACTTAAAAATGGTTTTAATCACAAAGGATTTATCCATAAAATTTATTTCAGGTAGAAAACACCATTTTCTATGAAAGTCATCAAGCTAATGAACAAGAGTCTAACAGCAAACAGCAAGATATGTTAGGAAGGAAAATTATAGTTACAAACTTTACAGTGAGTAGACTGACCTGGGATTTTTATTCTTAATTTTATCTATGATCTCACACAGTTTTCATTTCTGTCAGTGGAAACAATTTGTCTTCAGTTCAAAATGAGTTATACTTTGAGCAGAAGGTATTTGGACTTATACCTAACGAACTGACGAGTTGATATTTCTTTGTGGAAAAAGAAAGAATCTAGACCATGTTAAAAACTCAGAGGTACTTTAATTAATACTCCTAGGTGAAGCCAGTGTCCTAGCAAGAGTTTTGGAAAGAGAATCTGTTTTGTTATGGTGATTCTTTTCTTCCAGTGCAAGTGATGAATTCACAGCACACAGACTCCAACCGCTTTGTAGCATATATATAATATTGTAACAGAGCAAACATAATTCCTTATCTATCTGATGAAGGTAGATGCTATAAAATATGGCACTTCCTATTGCAGCAAAAATAAATACAGAAATGCATGCCATGGCTTAGCAAATCAAATCCTCTGCATTTGCTAGTAAACATATAGGGGAATTCCCTTGGACCTCACAAAACCTTATTCCACATTCCTTGAACCAAAGCCATCCCTAATGTCTTCAAACATAGATAAGATTTGTAGTAAAAGGCCAAAAACCACAGCTGTAACAGATATCAAAGGGGTAACAAGGGAATCATCAGTGTCCTGTGTCCCTTCCCACAGATGATCCAGTAAGCAGACCACATGTAAAAGTGAAGGAAACATTACATGGAAGGCTCTTCTTTCTTCACTTGTATCAAAATTCTAAGTAAAGCAAGGCAAACCAGAACAGTAAACGATTTTGCCTTTACTTTACAACCAACCACAGTATTTCTCTTAGCCATTTGGCAAAAAATGCCTACAGAAAATGTACAGAGTAGTACTGGCTACTTTTGGAACAAAAGGTTTGACTCTCTGCAGTCCTCTCAGTCGAGAGCCTGCAGACCGTGCCCATTCTTGTACTGGTTGTCAGTGATTCATTTTGCTTTGTTTGTACTCTGCGATGCCTTTAAAGAGACAGGGAATGGCACATAGTTGTGAATGAATGTTACTTTGATGAAAGTCAGGTGGAGCATGACAGATATCTGGATGCAAAAAATGTCACATATGATACAACAATTTTGGGATACAGTTAGAAACCAAACTTGGCACAGCATAAGATAGCTTTTGGGGTGGGCAAGAAGGAGACGGAGGTCAGGCTCCCCACAGTTTCAACATTTATCTGCAGTTTGAAAGCTAGGCTGGCTGCCTCTGAGATGGAAGAGGGTGGAATGCCGTGTGCTGCTGCCGAGTTTTAAAAACCATGTTATTTGTGTCAGTCTCTTTGCATTTCTTCACATCTTTTAGGACACTGTCATCTCCCTTTCCAAATACTTCACCAAGGTAAGGATTAGGCAAATTCTGGTTATAGTTTGTTATCTGAGTCATTGATGGTTTTCATCTTGTCAGCTTCTATATACTTTTAAAACTTTTTTTTTTTTTTTTTAATTATTTTCAGGAAGCGTCTTATGTTCTAGGAATCTTTATGTGCTAATTTGGTTGGCTGGATATGTTAGTGTTTTTTGGTTGGTTGGTTTTTGGGTTTTCTTGTTTTTTGTTGTTTTTGTTTTGTTTTGTTATGTTTTGGTTTTTTTTTTTTCAGAAATATTTTTCCAACTATCAATTATTGCTGTTGTAATATAGCTACCATTATCACCAGTACTTCTGGTAGTGCTTCTCAGCACTTTCATATGCAGGCTCTAGGAATAATTCTCCAAGCAAATTTGGTAAAGGAACGTGCCTCCTGGCTGAGGAGAGACCAGGTCTTTTTGCAGTGCATTAGCAGTAGCAAGGGCCACAAGATGGGAACTACTTCTTGCCTTTTCCCAACTGAGATACAAATTTAATTCTCTTACAGAGATTCTGTCTGTACTATTATTCTGAGCTAACAAAATCAGATGTTTACTGATAGGTCACACAGCTCTGTTCATACACTGGTTGCAATAATAGAAAATACAGTTAGAATTTAATTACCACTGACATAATCTGTCCAGCAAACGATCTTCCTAGTTGTACTATGTGTTACATCCTTCATATTTCGTATGATTTAGTGTATGACAAAGGCAGTTATGGTTAGGTTTCCATTCAGAATTCGCACTACAACTTCCAAGGGGAATAAAGGTTATTGTCCAATTGAGAAGTGACGAGAAACTAAAATTCTGCCATTTTATTGTCTGTGTTTTGGTTGTCACTTGCTTCTTGCAAAATTTTGTTACACTAATTTCAAAATATACGTATACAGAAATCAATATTGTTATACATAACACTACTGTGTCTTAAAGCCTACCATTTGCAAATGCAAGTTAGTTTGCCAATCTTAGTGAGAAAAAATAACCACACGTGCAGAAAGGCAGACAAATGCCATGGGGAGGAGAGGATGTGTGAACACAGGGGCTTACGTGAAGGAAGGGAAGGACCAAGGAGAGGGCTGTGAGAGCCTTCTTTGTAGATCAGAGCAGCTGGAGGGAGGAGTGTTTATTAAGGGAGAAAAAGACCCTCGTCTCAAACATATGTATCTTCCCACAGTTTCTGAATCCCACTTAATTCTTCCTGAAAATCTAAATGCTCAGTGAGGTACCCGAGACTCATCAGATACACCTCAGGCACTCCTGTTCTCATTTGCTCCATTCCTCTGACCTCTCCATTGCTGGCAAATCCAGCCTACTTTAATACTAATTTTAATAACATCGAAAGAACTGGATGAAGGAATAGAAATTACAAAAGGAGGTATTTGGGTAATGCTCCAGAGAATAAAGCTATCATGAATGCAGTGTTAGATCTGCTTTTAAGCATTTGGATAAGTGGCTTTCTTAACAAAGATCACAGGTTATCATGAACTTGTCTTTTCTCATTTTCCAGCAAGAAATGTAATGGAAGTGACCGGTCTAAGGACAGTCAGAACAAGAGAACTTGATTAGTAAGTGCACAACGCAGTAATTAAAAACACTGGGAAAGGGGTATCAGGGAAGGAGAGAGACAAAACAGAATGCTGAACTTCTGCACAAAAAAAGGGAAGTGAAATTAGGAATGTATTAGTGCTTATTGAACTCACACAGCATTACAGAGAAGCAAAGGAAGACAATTTCTTTTCCTTTCTTTTTTTTTTTTAACTGACCTTATATAGACATAGAACAGGGTTGGGCATGTGCATGTTATAAAAGCATAAAATTGGGGCTGTGAGTAACTCAGAATGGAGTCACATGAATCAATACCATGTCTGACACATAAGAATTGACATGTCTGTGAAAGCACTGTCAGGAATTATGTTTGAAATATGGGCGCAGCCAATATAATTTTAAGATAAATACTTTACCTTTAGAAAATGAAAAAATAAGAAGATATTTTTGTCTGTTACTGAGAATCAGAAAAATGTTTTTGTTAGAGAGATGGGAACTCAATAACTTTGTGAATAGTGAAAAAAAATCCCGTAGTTAAAGATAAAATTTAAATTTTAAATTAATTTTTTAATTGAAAGCTAGAGACTTAATCCAGATATCACACTTCCTAGTTAAGGAGGGCAGCTGATTTATCCATAAAAAGGAATGAAAATTGTGAATCAATAGTTCAGCACAAATAATCAGAATGAAATTAAAGGAATTTGGACCACAGGACAAAGACAGACTAAATGATAATGCAGAGGAAAAAGTGTAAGAAACTGGAGTACTTATTTCCCTATGATGAAAATATAACAGGAAGATGTAAAAAGAGGATCAGTACATGCAGAGATGGAGGAAGCATAAATTTTCAGTGAAAAGGAAGGTATTTGTAACATGTTTGTAATCTCTGTCAAGACTCTCAAGGTACCTGTCCTATGAAGGTGACATTCGTCATAAATACAACTGGGTGCATGCAGGCTATCCATAAGAAAGACATGAAACAAGAGATGTTATCACTTACATTGCATAGCAATTAATACACAGCAGTACCACCTGTTGCTGAGTAGTAAGACAGTATTTAATTACCGTACAAGGCCAGAACATTCTGAGTGCGAGGGAAAAAGAAAAACAATAATTCAAGTTTGTAATGTGGTGCCTTGAAAGACGATTCAAGCATGAATGACAGAACAACGGCAGTTTTTAATAGGGGCAATGCTTATAGTGAAAAAAGAATTAATTTCTACACTCTCTGGAATGCCTAGTTGCCTAATCACCATTAAAATCACGGGTACGTTACCTCAGACATTCAGATATAAGCTATTGGAAGGAAGATGAAGCTGCTGAGTGTATCCAAGTGACTGCAACACTTGATTCTGGGAGTCCAGCAGAGCTATGATGTTAGATACACTTGAGGAAAACCATGACCGTTGGCAGGTCCATCTGGTAGGTAGCTGTCAGTCAAACATCTCTATATAGGACGAAAATATATTAATGGAAAAAGAGTTATAGTATATCATCGCAAGCGAAGAACCCCAAAGAACAAACTACAATAGTCATATTTTGAATAACTTTTCCTTAAAATAATAAGGACAAGTGTCATTGGAAGTTATACTCTTTTACATGAAATTACATAAGCTGCATGTAAAAGTCAAGATTCTGTTTAATAATTTTGCAAACTTAGGATGTGATGAATATATTCACCAAATTTGAAGAAGCATGCTGCAAACTCAAATGTGCAATGATTGTTCAGAAATTTATGTCCAGTTAAACCATATGTAGGAGCAATGAAAATTGTTCAGCTGATCTTGGAAAAACCTTTTACCTTCAACTTGGAGGACTACCAGCGCTATGGTCATGGTGAAAGATCAGCATGCTGAAGATCTACGACCTGATTAATTAGACAGTAGATGACACACAGACTTAAACTTTGGCTTTTGGATATCAGGACATATTTGTATAAAAACCAGAACAAATTTTTTGTAATGAAACATATAGTAACAGCGAGGAACGTGGAAGCTGACACATAGATTGCAGTAGTGAATATTTTAAAGAGATACATAAAATTGACTACTATCTACATGGATAGAAAACCATTTGAAACTTTAAATTTCACAGCATCTCATAATACAGTGTTCAGTTTCCCTGGTGTGAAGTTCTGTCATGCTAATAAATAGCAGATTGTGTATAAAACACTAATAACTATTTCAATCACTTTTATATTGACTGTAAATTGATACAAGAAAGGACTGATCTTCTTGAAATCTATTAATATTGTGATTTTTTCACCATCTAATACTGCTCTGATACCAAGGTAAGTTGTTGTGCTAAGACAGCTTCACGTCTACCTAATACTGTTGTGGAAAGGTGAGCAGATAGGCCAGCCCTGGAATCCACAGGAGGGACTGGTGTCTCAGCCATAGTTTTTCCAGGCAAATGAAAAACTATGAAACACTCTAAACTTTTCCATCTCTTTATACCATCATAGAGGAATATGACCCAAGGAATCTGCAAGGCTTTGTTATTTAGATAAGTTAAGCAGAGAGTGAAAACTCATGCTTGAAAAGTCTCCAGCTGTCTTCCTTCAAACAGTGGGAGTACCTTAGAAAAGGAATAAATAGTTCATATTTAAAACATTTTTTTCAAGCACCTTTCTTAATTCTTTACGAAGAATCAATTGCTAGACATACATGACTTTGAGTTTGCCCTGGTTTCAGCTGGGAAAGATTTAATTTTCTTTCTAGTGATTGCTGTGAAAGGAATATCAGTAATACCTACTGTTTCTAGTTGTTGCTAAGTGATATTTACACTATTCCAGGACTTTTTTCAGCTTCCCATAGAAGAATAGACAGAACAATGGAATGGCCAATGAAATATTCTTTACCATAGACATCATGCTGAGTACATAAATAGGACTTAGCTGGGTGCTGGGTATCACTGCCTAGGACAGTGCCAATTCACTGGGTGGTAAGAGTGACCCCTATCATTATTATTATTGTTATTATTATCATTATTTTTTTCTTTTCTGTTATTGTTTCTATTAAACTCTCTTTATCTCAGCCCACAAGGGTTTTTTTCCTCCCTTTAGTCTCCTTTTTTCCCTCTTGCCCCCCACCCTTCTTGGGAAGGGGGGAAGGGGGGGTGAGTGAGTGGCTGCATGGTTCTAGTTGCTAGCTGGGATTAACCACAACAGAGTTTCATTGCAAATATTTAATATTGATATCTTTTGGAGATACAGTTTTTCTAAGAAAGCAGCTCAAGATTTTTTTTAATATACAAATGTGTGTGTTTTTATAACTGGAATGATGATACAAACTCTTAGAGAAATAAAGTTTCAGAAATCAGGCTTGAGAAATGGATGTTTTCAAACCAATAGATAACACTACATAAGACCTCTCTGAAGTAATTTTTCAGTGGGCCAGGAAGAACTGCTGTGGATTCAGGCTGCTGTTTTAACTGTGAAAAGGTCTCAGTTCTGCTAGTGAAGGAGAAAGGGCAGGCAAGGTACAGATATTTCTGGACTGGGCTCTCTTTCGAATTAGAAACTAAAACTTTCATGACTCCTTGACTAATAAGCACCCCCAGTTCTTCATTAATAACCTTTATTTCACAGAAGAAAATCTAGTCCTTCACGGAAGACTGGCCAGTTTGAAAATGCACATGACACTTTTCTAACTATACTTCAGTTGACTTTCATTGCAATGGGTGACATAAATGATGTTGAAATGTCAAACTTGCTGCTTAGCAAGAAAAAACAACCAGATCACATCTTCATACTGCAGCTAGAATAGCCTCATTTCAAATTCATTGAGTTAATTTGGAAAACTTATGAATTTGAATTTTTTTTAAAAATGGTGGAAGATTTCCTTAAAAAATGTTTGTCATTATTCAGAATAATTGAGCAATTTGCTATTTCACTTATTTTGCAGCACAGAAACCAATTTCAGAAGAATGTTTTCACAGTAATTGTGAGTTGTGATAAGAAAAACTATTGCGAGAGAAAGGAGCTAGGTTAGAATTAAACCTTGAAAATAAGCAATTTGATCTGCTGAGTAACTTCATGTAGTCCGAGAATTGACTGCAATATTTGCAGTGAAGAAAATGCTTCAGTCTTGCTGGTACTGTTGTTGCACATTGGGGGTTCCGAATCATAACCTCAGACTCCAAAGTGATGAATGCAACCTCCATTGCCCTATAATGCTGCATGTCACGCTGCTTATACATCCATAAAGAGGTGGCATTTGTACAGACTTCAAAAAGCACTTCTCTGCTCAGAGCTGGAATTAAAGTGATAAAATAACCTTTTGGGAGCAAGAGGTAATTGGAGAAATACAGACATACAGAGTACTTTTAGGACTAGAAGCTCATGAGTCAGCAAAAAGTGACAAAATGACATGGATAATATCTATGCGGAAAGAGTTTCATAGAAAATACTATTAATTGTTGTGCATTCCAAGGAATTATCTTTTTTGTAGACAGAAATCATCAATTTACTTGCATTTATGGCACATTTTCTGTTTGGTGTTTTCCCAATCTCATTAATTGTCTTATTTACTTAGAGGTGACTTAGATGCAAAGCAATTGAATGTGAATGTAATTTGTTAACAACTTCTGTTGACATCTCTTCCTTGCAAGAGCAAGTCTGTGAGAATACTGTTTTGTGAAGCATCTGCTTTTAAACTGGATCCACTTATCTTCTTGTAAACTGGGTGGGATTACTGGATTTAGGTTTTGTCCTAAATTTTTTCCACTCTCACTTTGGTAATATCATAAATTTAAAAGGGAGGACATTTTAATTTTAAAAAGATCTGTATCATCTTCTCTAACGTATGCAACATCTCTTATAAGTGAATTCTTTTCCCAGACACTTCAAGTGCCTAGAAATACTCATTTATCTTTGCTTTATTTCTAACTTTGTACACCTACACTTTTAGTTTCACTTCTTGGGTCTTCAGGTCAGGGTATTATTTTGAATAAATAATTTTCTGCTGATTTCTTCTCTGTCTCTGAGCTTCTCCATTTAACAGAAATAGCAGGCACATGCTAAGAAAAAAAACCCCTAAACCAAACATTTGTTCTACGCCTTTTTTTTTCTTTCTAAATCCTGACTTTTTTTTTCTCTTCTATTAATTTCTACCTTTATTATTGGATACATATTTTATTAGCATCTTCTCTCTTTTCCTCCTGTCTCTAGCATATTCCCCATTGTTCTTTCTTTTATCTAAAAATAAGGTTTCACCTAGGACCTTTGTGGTTTATTCTTAGACTACTTTTCTGCCATGATACCTCCCACATTCTTGCATCCCCGGCTTTTCAGAAGCCTCAAACCAGTCTCTAAAACTCCTTTCTCCTCTTGATTCCTTTCAGTGCTTTCAATTTAATTAACAAAATAATTTTCCTTTGTATGTAAGATTTACATCATTAGTCTATAATTTAATTTCTCCATAATCTTTGCTATTTCACACACATTCAGTCTTGCATTGTCTCTAGACTACCTGTTTTAGTGGGATTTTTGCTTGTTTTATTTTCAGGATTCCCTCAAGACTTTTTGGAAAGGAAAGCAAAATTTAATGATAAGGATGAAACAAGTTTGCCTTGAAGTAGCAAAACAAAGACTTTCATTGACACTTCCTTTAAGCAATAAAGAGAATCAGGATTAACAATGGTCCTCAACCTGAGCAACAAGTAACCCTGAACATCAACACTGCTGCTGTATCTCAACACCATCACATGCCTACTTATGTCCTTTGCCAGCTGTTAATACATACCCTACAGACCTGTCAAGACAATATATTCCTCTTGTCTGGGAGAATGAAGGGACTATAGCTGACTTCCATCACCCACTTCATTGCTGAAACGATGTATTACTTGAATTTCCTCTCTGTTTCTCAGCCTGAAGCAGGCTTATGACCTCTGCCTGAGTCAGAGAATCTGCCCAGTCTCAGTTACCTGAGCTGCCTGGAGAGGGTAACAGCAGGGAGATCAATTCTGTCATCAGTGCTGAGTTGGTGCAAGCTGTGTTCAGACTCACAACTTTGGTTCCTTCTTGACTTGACACGTTTAAACTTTTCAGTCAGTTACTTTCTAGGTATACAAATTGCTTTTGCTAAACCAGCTATCTCCCACCAGTTCCAGTGAAACTATCATGTCACATAATCCCATCATTACCATACCAAAAGTAGTATCGGCACATTCAAACACCTTAAATGTTTCCCATATACTCTCTTGTTATTATTCCACAATCATGTCCTGCTTTTTATGTTGTATTTCTACATGTTTCTCTGTGTATTCTTTGCCTACTCTTTTAAACTATTTTCTTCCGGGTGATCATTTTTCATGTCCTTGCCAAGAAACCCCTCAGTAGTAATTGGCTTTCCTGAACCTTCCCTGGCACCAGACTTGTCTGTAATTGTAAGACAATATTCTTGTGTGCAACAAAAATGGACATAGAGCTTGCTCTGTGTTTCTGTAGTACAGTTTTTATTTATGGCTGTTTCCATGATTTTTAAGGAAGAAACCTTCCTTAAAATGTAACTTTCTTTTAAGGAAAACCTCTTCCTTAATGTAAACTACTTACATTATTTCTGTTTTTACTAAGGACATGGTCAAATGGGATATCATTCACAGAGAAAATAATCATAGAATCTTAGAATAGTTTGGGTTGGAAGGGACCATTAAAGGCCATCTAGTCCAACCTCCCCTGCAATGAGCAGGGACTTCTTTAACTAGATCAGGTTGCTTAGAGCCTGTCGAACTTGACCTTGAACACTTCCAGGGGTGGGGCATCTACCACCTCTCTGGGCAACGTGTTCCAGTGTTTCACCACACTTATTCACCTCCTTCTGTCGAATCTAAATCTACCTTCTTTTAGTTTAAATCCACTACCCTTTTCCTATCACAACAGGCTCTGCTAAAAATTTTGTCCCCATCTTTTCTGTAAGCCCCCTCTAAGTACTGAAAGGCTGCAATACGGTCTCCCTGGAGCCTCCTCCAGGCTGAACAACCTCAACTTGTGTCCCAAAAACCTGTCCTCATAAGGGAGGTATTCCATCCCTTTGATCATTTTGTGGCCCTCCTCTGGACCCAGTGCAATGGGTCCATGTTTTTCCTGTGCTGAGTGCTCCAGAGCTGGACACAGTACTCCAGGTGAGGTCTCACCAGAACAAAGGGGCAGAATCACCACCCTTGACCTGCTGGCCGTGCTTCTTTTGATGCAGCCCAGGATATAGCCTAGGCTGTGAGTACACATTGTTGGCTCATGTCCAGCTTTTCATCCACCAGTACCACCAAGTCCTTCTTGGCAGGGCTGCTCTCAATCTCTTCATCCCCGAGTCTGTATTGATACTGGGGGGTGCCCTTACTCAGCTACAGGACCCTGCACCTGGCCTTGTTGAATCTCATGAAGTTCACATGGGCCCACTTCTTGAGCCTGTCCAGGTCCATCTGGATGGCATGCAGTCTCTCAAGTGTGTCAACCACACGACTTAGCTTGGTGTCATCTGCAGACTTGTTGAGGGTGCACTATTTCATTCATGAAAGTATTGAACAGGTCCCAATAAGGACACCTAAGGGACACCGCTTGTCACCAATCTCCATTTGGACATTGAGGCATTGACCACTACCCTCTGGATGAGATCATCCAGCCAATTTCTCATCCATTGAACAATCCCATCAAATCCATATCTCTGCAATTTAGAGAGGAGGTTGTTGTGGGCAACCACGTCAAAGGCCTTACGGAAGTCCAGATAGACAACATCCATATCTCTTTCCTTGTCCACTGATGCAGTCACTCCATCATAGAAGTCTGGTAGGTTGGTCAGGCATTAATAAATAATTAATATTATTTATTAATAACAATAAAATATTATCCAAACAGAAAAGACAATAGAAGTTCATCCAGAGAGTATTCAACTTTGTGCTTATAGATACTGGCTACCCCTAGAATAACAGTCTTTAGTGCTTCACAGACACTTTAAGAAAATTTGATGAATTAGAGCACTTAGAAAGTCTGATAATGAGTCCTACTCCAATGGAGCTGCCTTGCTCCATGTAAGCACAGATCTCTGTCCATGTGGAACTAATCTTAAAAGAAGGATCTAAATATCCAAACAGAAATGAAGAAACAGAGGTGAGGGAGAGCTGAAAGAATTTAATAAAATTATGAAAGAGCAATATTAGAAAGGATAGGATTCAGTATACAGGTCATTATCTCCTCTTCTTAATTTCATTTTTATGTCTTCCCCTACCCAGGCTTCTTAAAGTCCTATAAGCTCTGGACTGCCATCTTCCATTTCTAGATGACGACATTATCTTCTGACACCAGCATTGTAAATTTTGCCCTACTCTTACTAAAAGTTTGATTATTCATTTGCTGTGAACTCAGTTACCTCCAACCCCAGAAAGAAATGGAGAAAGGAGCATATGGGGAAGCAAGAGTTAAACTGTCTGTTTATGCGTATATCTGGAGTACTGGCAAAAAATCATATTCAAAATAGTACAGCCAGGGACTTCTGTCAATGCAAAATAATTTTAGTAAGACCAAAATCTATGAATTAATCAGTCAAACATGGCCTTTGTGTTAATTTTCCCTTCTCTTCAGTTCATTTTTCACTAAGTTCAGTCCTTTCCCTATTGTATTTGGATGATGTTTAACCTAGATGAGTTATCTATAGCTCATAAACAGCACTTTCCTTTTTTCCCCATGTGATTGATTTTATAATTAAGACAACTATGATAATTGAGCATGTCTCCGTGTGCTTCACTATAGTTCTCTGTATTAACATTAGAAACAAAATGAAAATGTAGTTTATATACTATTAATCTTTCTAATGAGACATTCATTGGTATTCCAAAGTCATTATCCAACACTTTAACCATTTTGACATCAATTAGATTTATAACCAAATGAAGCCTGTGGCATCCTGTACCTTTCATAGTCAATCTTCATCTCAGATTGCATAGCAAATGGGAAACAAGAAGACACTGCAAAGTCTGTAATACCACTGATATAAGAAGCACCATACTGAATTCTAAAGCACTGAAATTGTTTTAATTAAGATAAAACATTAATAACTTCCTCTTTTTGGATTTGATAGTGTTAATACATAAATTTCACCGCTGTCCTTGACAAATGAAATATGATAATGAATTTCCTCATAGAGTAATTAGCATTTAACAACAATTAAATGAAAAAGATATGTAATGATCCTGATGGAATGAAAATATTTGTCATAGGCAATTAATAGGAGGAAATTATATATGCCAGTCTGAACATGTTGAGGAAAATTCCCAGCTTCTTTCCCTCTTGTCCAAACAGATTTTGTCAGTCAAATTCTTATTTTGATAGTGATTGGCGTAATTTCACAAAAATTGCAGACACAGAAGAGAGGCACTCATTTTTTGTCAAAGCTGTTTTCTTAGTGATACCAAAATACAAGTATGAAAAACAGCTACCTAAAACTTGAACAGTTCTGGTGTAGCATTATTGTGGCTATTATATATAGAAACTGTTTTCTTGTTAATATACATGCAAAACACAAACGATTAATAAAAATGAAGGTTGTTTGTAAGACAAGTGAGATGCTGCGTCTGCTAATTACTCTGGGTAGGTCACGTATATGTCTATTTGACAAGAGTAAAAGTCAGGTCACTGTGAAGAGCTCTTGAAATTGCACCCCTCTTATTTGCATTGGATGTCTGCTAGACATTTATAGGACTGAATCGATAAACTTTCACTTCCTTCTTGTTCACATCACAGCTCATAATGACATTTACAGTAGCTAAAAGGTCACTTGATTTCTCGTTATATTTTGGAGAGAAAAAGGTAGAATTATTAGGGAACGTATTTCCAGAGATGAGAAAGTAGGAACCATCCAGAGTATAAATAACAAATAAACTCTGCCAGTGACCTTTTGGTGATATCTCCCATGCATTATTCTAAAACTATTTTAATTATGTTTTTAACAAGCCTGTAGTCTTGGATCCAAGATGAAATACTGGTGAAAATCATGACTATTTTATGCGTGCATAAACCGAGACACTATTAAGCTAACTAATTGGCCACTGGGCACCAAAATCTGACTTTCACTCTTTTATACCAAAAGTTTTCATTGTTTTCAATGTTCTTTCCATCAATACTTCCCTTTCTTTATTCTTAACTCAATAGGGATTTGTTTCAGTGGCTCCGAAGAATGTTAGTTGGAATTACAAGAATGATTTGCATGCAACAGCATGAATACATAAACTTAAAAGCCATTATCCGCCATAACAAACAAGCTGAAATAGTTTGCTAATAGCAAATGTAATAATGACAGGTTGCGGCTCTGAATGGTACAAGTAAAATTTTATGAGTACTAAGGAGCATGTTTTATAGTACCCTTTTGTATTGCTCATAGCCCTGTATTTAATTAACCATTCTATGTTGTATATTCAACAGAAAATACTTCATTTCTGCTAAGGTAAATATTTAAGTCAGTCTAACTTTCAGGTATAATTCAGGTCAAACTGTTACTAACTCAATGAAAACATAGCACAATAAATTGCTGATAAGTGTTTCTTATCTTACTCTATAGGATCATTCTGTAAGATGAGTGATACAAATGCATTGTGATACGGATATAAGGCATTGTTAGACCATCAGGCCTCTCTATGTCCAAATGCTACATTTAAACTTCATTACTATTCAAATCAAGGAAAAAAGTCCTTATAAAAAACCCCAAACACCTGCATTATCTATTTTAACAATAACTATCATATTGTAAAGATTAAATTATATTAATATTCAATTAGGAACTAGTATGCATGTGTTGATAAAGGCATATTTCATTAAGTATAGTCATTAAAAATGCTTTAACATGCCCAGCAGTATCCTTCAATTCTTTTTTTAAGACAGAAACATCAGAAGTCTCAAAGGAAAGATGAATTCCAGTATTTTCTTGCTAGAAAAGTTCTAAGTTCTGATTTTCTATTGCAGACAAACAGAGATGACATTTGAAGGACAGAGTATGTTCAGATGGCAACAAATTAAGTGCAAGGAATGCTACTTTGCTGAAGGATACTGCTTTTAGTGAGAAAAAATGAAAGTTCAAATCTTTTATGAACAGATAACAGCACAGCCAGACATTCAGCGATAGTAAAGATCATTCTGTTGCGGTCACCGCAGTAGTGTAAACTGCGGTGACATAAAAAGACTGAGGCATAAAATGCGCATTAGACTACTTGAGATCGCCAGGCTGAAGTTACTTCCATGCTTTATTTCTTCAGCATTTATGGCACCTTGCCAACCATCTGAAATCCCACAGCAATATCAGCCGCTGATCCAAATATTTATTATAACATTTGTTTTCCCATTTATGTATGTACACATATATATATGTATAGTCTTTCTATATGAAACAAGGATACAAGGTCTGAAATCCCCTGTGGATATCAGACACTGATCAAAACAGGTATTATATGGTTTGTTTTTCCACATACATATGTATGCAAGTACGCAGGTATGTATATTCTTTCTTTTTGAAACAAGCATGTGTGAAAGCATAAAGGTCAAACCTACTTGCTCTGGGAATTCATGATTACCTACAAGCTGGGCTGTAAAATGGGCATTTTTGTAACAGTTTCATTAACTGCTGCACTGATAGTATTCAGCCTGGAATGAAAAAAACAGAAACAAAGCCTGAATCTTTTGACCTTAGAGTGAAGTGAGAGTCCTTCTCCTTCTCAGAAAGGCTGGGTGAGATGCACAGCTATTAAGGAACAGGGGAATAATTCTCTGTCATCCAAAATTAATTTCTGCACTCTGGAGGATGTTTTGTGTGAAAAAATTGAACGTGGATGGAGACTGCTAGTCCATTGTCTGTGACATCTGGTGTGAAGAGTTAATAAGCTGCTGAAGGAACAGTTTAAATATTTACTATATTTATTTTTCAACTTAGTATACAGAATGTTGCCATTTCATAACTACACTTACTTCAGTGCATGTTGAATGGTCTTACGCTGTCCATAACAGCAGCAGTTGGAATACTTGCCTCCTGTTTGGTTGTTTCTCAAACAATAAATGAATTACTGTTGCATCTGTAATGCATCTGTAAAGAAAGAAACATATCAGGAAATGTTCACAGAAATATAATGGCATCCAGAGTTGAAAAGGATATGTATGAATTTTTACAATAGGACTAGATTTATAGCAAGATGCCCTTAATTTTAAAACTGTGGCTTTAGATATTGTGCTCATTTTAATAACTATTCTTCAGTCATAGTTTATCTGTCCCAGTGTTACCAACAGTGCAAACAGAGCTTCAAGCTTTTTAATATAATGTCACATACTTGGAGTGAGCAGCATTTATATCAGCAAGACCGTTAACAATGGGATGAATATAGTGTTGAGAAGGAGTACTAATTTTCCTATTGCTGATGCAATGTCAGTGACTAATACTTTGAGACAAATTCAATTATCAGTTCTAAACTGAACTCTACTGAAAGCACATACTGAAAATCAGAGTTGAAAACCTGAAAAAAATATCCGAGTCCTTCTTTCTAACTAAAAGGGAAGTGACTATTCTAACAGAACTATTCATATTATTTTTCTGGTAATTTATCACTACAAGAGCAGCGGCTGAGGTTAAATATATATATAGTGTGTACTAGATGAATAGGAATTTTTTTGCTCTTTTCCGAAGAAGCCAGTTAATATTATTTAACCTTCGTAGAGTTAGGTTTGAAATTTATGTTGCCATTTGTGGTCATTGTAGATCAGAACTAAAATGGGTTTAATAGAATTTTAATTCCAGTAGGGAAAAAAATCATTGCAATGTTGATCAGTCTTACTTATTTACTTCTTAATTCTTGCCTGCACAAAAACCTTTATTTGGAAAACAGGAAGCTGACATCTTTCTAACTTTTAGTGTTTAAAAGCACTTAAAATAAGTTATTTACTTTTTTAATAATTTTTGAGGGTTTACTGAATTTTACTGAGTTTTAGATTTGATACCGTTATGGCTAAACCCAGGAATATTCATATATCTGGACTAGTTGGTCCAAGCTAGGTATTTAGAATGTTTGGGAATGCTTAGAAAATGTAATTGGATTCTGGGAAAATTTTGGTGGAAAATGAGGCTACTTCTTGAACTGTATAACTGGATAAAATTTTTTTCACTGAGCTTTCTTGCATTTATTACATGTTGAACACTGCTGTTAAACATTACTAGCTCCACTGAGCTGCTTGGTGTGAGTATGAGCAATACTTCCATAATGCTAAACAAACAAGCAAAAACTGGAAATGACATAAGTACCCTGGATACATAGGCATAACTAAAACTGGGAACGTTGGAAATCTGAGGTTTGGGTAAACCATCTACTGTTTTTATGAAATGATTATTACCCTTTTTAATTCTCACACCACTGTACTGATTCCTGCTCACTTATTGAACTCCCTTCTAGCCCAATCTAATATATTCTCATGTAAGCAGAGTGTTTAGCATCAGGAGCTTTGCATTGTTGTCAGTGACACATGTCTAGTGATCATTGTGCGAGAAAATAAATTTGTGAGGCTGCAGAGTTTTATTATGAAGTTGTGATAAATTTTCATTCCTACCTTTTATCCTTGCAAAACAATGGTGATTTTTTTAGACATTCCTCATCTGTGTTTTTCTGGTAAAAGAAATTTAATATTTTTGGTTTTTTCCAAAAAAACCCTGCCTCACTAGTTCCTCTTCTTTGGTTTGATGTGGGTCCTGCATATCTGGAAATCTATTTTGAAATTCATTGTGAAATTTTCTGTGATCAGGGAAGATAAGTATCTCCCTGCAGGGATCAGTTTCAAGGACATCAGTGGGGATTGCGTATGACTCACACTTATGGAGGTGTTTGGAAAGGTGCGTGGTGAGTGTTTCCTGATTTGATAGTGGCTTGCTGGCTTGATCCTGAGGGAATGCTTGCTACCTGGTATTGTGTTTTAAGCATAGTCTTCTAGCAATAATGTGAAAAATAATAAACAAATATAGACTTCTCTATTATATTCAGCTCTGCAACATTTAATTTATCCTTATCACAGTCTGGTGCAGTGGGCAAACATTTCTATTATACAGATAAGAAAGCATGACACTGCTTATTTCCTGTGAGCTGCTGGTTGGAAAACTCTAATCATGCCTTCTTTTCAGCGGTCAATTGTTTTGAAGTTTTCAACACAGCAAGGAGACCTACAAGCCTTTAACCTAGAGAAGATGATTGTGTCTGGGACATCCAACTTAAGGCCTGTCTTTGTCTAATATGGAGCAAAGCTCTGAACTTTGAACCCAGACTTCAGCCAATTGCTCTCAGTTACAAGGAAGAAAAAGAAACAAATAGAGAGGAAAGAGAAGGTGGATTAATTTTGTAGCTCTCATTCAGATCTGAGAAAACAATCCAAAGAAACTACCATCAAAACCAGTATTTTTTGAAGATCTATTCAACAAAACAACATACTTCAATGGAAACGTATTTTGTTAAAAACATTTTAAAAGCTCTAATTAAATTATTTCTGGTGGTTTAGCTATGTGATTTTATGTGGTATTTCATGATAAATTTTATGCAGCAGAAGTACTGTTATCTTTTTCACTCCTGAATATATATTCAGAGGCATTTATCTAGGAACAAACAAAAAACCAAACAAAAAGTGTTTTGGAAAACAACTGTTTCTATTAACCCCAAAATAAAAATTAGCTTAAGAAAAAGAAATCCTTAAAATGTGCATGTGTACAGACACATATACATATATATCCTAAGAATAAAAACTAACTTCAGTCCTATGTAAATTTATTTATTGTTTACCATAAGGTACTAGACTGTGATAGAACTTCTATGTGCTCCTTCATTTAATGTAATCATAGAATCATAGAATGGGGTGGAAGGGATCTTTAAGATCATCGAGTCCAGCCATCAATCTAACACTGCCAAAACCCACCACTAAACCATATCCCTCAGCACCATATCTAAACATCTTTTAAATACCTCCAGGGATGGTGACTCAACCACTTCCCTGGGCAGCTTGTTCCAATGCTTGACAAACCTTTCAGTGAAGACATTTTTCCTAATATGCAACCCAAACCTCCCCTGGTGCAACTTGAGGCCATTTCCTCTTGTCCTGCAGCTTGTTACTTGGGAGAAGAGACAACGCCCCACCTTGCTACAACCTCCTTTCAGCTAGTTGTAGAGAGCAATAAGGGCTCCCCTCAGCCTCCTTTTCTGCAGGCTAAACAATACCAGTTCCCTCAGCTGCTTCTCATAAGACTTATTCTCCAGACCCTTCACCAGCTTCATTGCCCTTCTTTGGATGCAATCCAGCACTTCAATGTCCTTGTTCTAGTGAGGGGCCCAAAACTGAACACAGTACTCAAGCTGCGGCCTCACCAGTGCCAAGTGCAGTGGGACAATCACTTTCTTAGTCCTGCTGACCACACTGTTCCTGATACAGGCCAGGATGCTGTTGGCCTTCTTGGCCACCTGTGCACACTGACGGTTCATACTCAGCTGGCTATTGACCAACACTCCCAGGTCCTTTTCTGCCAGGCAGCTTTCCAGCCACTCTTCCCCAAGCCCGTGGCGCTGCATGGGGTTGTTGTGACTCACACGCAGGACCTGGCATTTGGCCTTGTTGAACCTCATACACCTGGCCTTGGCCCATCGATCCAGCCTGTCCAGATCCTTCTGTAGAGCCTTCCTGCCCTCAAGCAGACTGACATTCCCACTTAACTTGGTGTTGTCTGCAAACTTACTGAGGCTGCACTTGATTCCCTCATCCAGATCATTGATAAAGATAGTAAACAGAACCAGCACCAATACCGAGCCCTGGGGAACACCACTTGTGACCGGCCACCAACTGGCTTTAACTCCCTTCAGCACAACTCTTTGGGCCCAGCCATCCAGCCAGTTTTTTACCCAGTGAAGTGGACACCTGTCCAAGCCATGAGCAGACAGTTTCTCCAGGAGAATACCATGGGCAATGATGTCAAAGGCTTTACTGAAGTCTAGGTAAACAACATCCACAACCTTTCCCTCATCCACAGAGTGGCTCACGTTGTCGTGGAAGGAGATCAGGTTTGTCAAGCAGGATCTGCCTTTCATGAACCCATGCTGACTGGGCCTGATCACCTGGTTGTCCTGCATGTGCTGCATAGTAGCGCTCATGATGATCTATTCCATAATCTCCTCAGGCACTGAGGTCAGACTAACAGACCTGTAGTTCCCTGGATCCTCCTTCCAGCCCTTCCTGTAGATGGGCACCACATATGTTAAACTCCAGTCAACTGTGACCTCCCTGGTTAGCCAGGACTGCTGAGAAATGTGCCTTGGTGAGCGCTGCAGCCAGCTCCCTCAGTACCCTTTGGGCGGATCCCATCTGGACCCATAGACTTGTGCATGTCTAAATGGTGTAGCAGGTCTCTCACCATTTCCACTTGGATTATGGGGGTTTCGTTCTGCTTTCCTCCCCTGTCTACTAGCTCAGGGGGCTGGGTACTCACGGAACAACTGTTCTTAACTACTAAAGCCTGAGGCAAAGAAAGCATTAATTACCTCAGCCTTTCCTCATCCTTTGTCACTGTTTCCACACCTGTCTACTAAAGGATGGAGATTCTCCTTACTCCTCCTTTTATTGATAACGTATTTATAGAAATATTTTTACTGTCCTCAACATAAGAAGCCAGGTTAAGCTCTAGTTGGGCTTTGGCCCTTCTAATTTTCTCCCTACATAGCCTCTCAACTACTTTGTTGTCCTCATGAGTGGCCTGCTCCTTCTTCCAAAGGCCATAAATTCTCTTTTTTGCTTGGGCTGCAACCACAACTGTCTGTTCCGCCAGGCCGGTCTTGTTCCCCAACAGCTCATTTTTCAGCACATGGGGATGGCCAGCTCCTGCACCTTTAATACTTCCTTCTTGAAAAATGTCCAGCCTTCCTGGACTCCTTGGTCCTTCAGGACTGCCTCACAAGGGACTCGATGTCAGCCAGGCTCCTGAAAAGACTAAAGTCTGCCCTCCAGGAGTCCAAGGTAGCAGTTCTTCTGACCCCTCTCCTTCCTCCTCCAAGAATCAAAAAATGTATCATTTTGTGATCTCTATGCCCAAGATGGCCTCCAATCATCATATCCCCCACAAGATCTCCTCTGAATAAAAAAACCCATGTCCAGCTGCGCACCTTTCTTAACTGGTTCCCTCACCAATTGTGTCAGGAAGTTATCCTCAACACACTCCAGGAACCTCCTAGACATTGCCCTCTCTGCTGTATTGTATTTCCATCAGACATCAGGTAAATTGAAGTTCCCCATGAAGACAAGGGCTAGCGATTGTGAGACTTCTCCCAGCTGCTTATAGAATATTTCTTCTGCCTCTTTATCCTGGTTGGGCCATCTATAACAGAGTCCCACCATGATATCTGCCTTTTTGTCCCTCCCCCCAATTCTTACCCATAAACAGTCAACTCTATTGTCATTACCATGAAATTCTAGACATTCATAACACTCACTAACATACAGGGGTACCCCACCACCTCTCCTTTCTTGCCTATCCAGTCTGAAAAGTTTATAGCCCTTCACTGCAATACTCCAGTTGTGTGAGTCATCACACCATGTTCACGTGATGTTGACTACTTCATAGTTTCCCTGCTGCACAGTGGTTTCCAGCTCCCCCTGTTTGTTGCCCATGCTGCATGTGTTAGTTCAGAAGCACTTCAGTTGGGCTATTGGTCCCACCACCTTTTTGCAGTGAGAAGCCCTAAATCCTACCTGACCATTCCCAGGTGCAGCCATAGCTTCTAACCCATCAATGACTCTCACATCTCTGCTGCTGCACAAATCTCCATCCCCTATCTTCACTGAGTCAGCAGACCTAGGGACATTACTAGCATACCATCCTACATACATTGGCATGCCACCCCCAGGCTTACCTCTAAAGAGACTGGTTTCGCCCTCTTCCCCCTTCACATCTAGTTTAAAGCCCTTTCAATAAGCCCCGACAACTCCTGCACCAAGAACCTTTTCCCCCTTTGAGACCGGTACACCCCGTCAGTCACCGGCAGGCCTGGTGTCATGTAAATCAACCCATGATCAAAAATCCCAAAGTCCTGCTACTGACACCAAGCTCAGAGCCAGGTATTGATCTGCTGGCTCTTCTTGTTTCTACCCTCATCCTTTCCTGCAACTGGAATGATAGAGGAGAACACTACTGGTGCTCCTGATCCCTTATCCAGTCCCAAGGTCCAGAAGTCTCTCTTGATTGCCCTTGGGTTTCTTGTTGCCAGTTCATCTCTGCCTGTCTGAAAAATCAGTAATGGGTAGTAAACAGAAGGATGTGCCAGGTAAGGAAGCTTTTATATTTTATCTTATCTTTTATTATGATAATATCCTGCTGCAAGTCCAAAGTTAGACTGGTAGAACAATAACAAAGAAATATGCAAGAAACCTAAAGTGGCAAGAGTGAAGGTGCTGAGATTGGTAATGCTGAGGCTCTAGGGGAACAGTGGGATGTCCAGCCCCAGATTGGTATCCCCTAGGCTAGCAAAGTTTGCTTTGTCCAGACTAAGCTTGGGATACAAATGCAAGATGAACTTGAATTGTACAATTCTAGGTAGCAAGGGGAAAGAAAGACGTTAAGCTTAACTCATGAGAGAGAACATAGACAGATATTGCAATGAGCAATCTGCTCATTTCAGTATAAAGATGAAAATAAGTGGGCTAAAGGGAATGTAAGAAAGCTTTCTGGGGAAAAGTAAATCAGAGAGTTTATTGTTTTATGGTTTCATGCTATGTGCTACTTATTGAGAAAACAATACATTAGTAGTCTATTCAGAATCTGTCTTCTAGTCATTTTAATCACTTTGTTGTTCGTAAGGTCCTGAAGGGGAAAAAAAAAAAGAAAGTTAATATGCACCAGAAAAGTTAACAAGTTTGTAAAAAGAGATCCCAATGCATCTCCTCATTTAATTAGTGGTAAACCTTTGCAGTTCCAGACTTAAGGGAAATTAAGGCAGTCACATTTACAAAATACAGGCTTAAGATATATTAGAAAGAGTCTGTCATCTGTAAAAGACAAAAATATACAGCTAGCCATCTGCAATTTATGTCTTGTCCATTGCTGTCAAATTTTGAATAGAGTCAGATCAACTTCTTTTTTCTGGTGAGCAAAATAGTGATTAAAAGGAGTTTTGAATATTGCTGTAGGGACCACTGCTATTACTGTCATTAGTATTGTCATGACATACCTATTTCATGCTGTCCTTAAACAGTAGAACAGGAACCTAAATTACACTCTTCAGTATTTCCATAGTTCAGACAAGACAGTCTTAAGTCTACAAGAACACAGTTTGATGAAGTAAAAGGCAACCACATCAACCTGTTTTGCTGAAAGTTGTCTTCAAATACCCCAAATTTGGAAGACATTCTAAATGAAGCAATGTAACCTTGTAGTAAACTAAATTTCCTATCTATTCATGCAAAAGTTATTGGAATTCAGGCTGACATCCAATTTGTAGATACCCACAAGACAGGTATGTAGTCTTGATTACTGTTTAAGATTTGATTTTACAACACCGTGTGATTCTTCTGGTTAATTATTTGCAAACATATTTTCACCAGCACTTTATAAAAAGAAATACAAATTTATTTGTATAAATTTCTCTATCAAATCTTTCTGGGCTAATAATTTATCACATCAGAACAGTGAAAATGTTACCTGCAAAAGGAAAGGAGCTGTATAAAAAAGAATAATTCAGAGGGGAAAAAAACACAACCCTAATTTCTTCAAGGGATTTTATAAACCATACAAGACACTGGATAGGAAGGGTAAACTTCAACTTTGTCCTAGAAGTTAAAGCTCAGAATTTCTTTCAAGAAAATACATAAGAGGGAGGTAAATCAAGGAAATTTGTCTATTTGCATTTACATCAGCTCTTCAGAGTCAGTTGTTTTTGTTAAAGTTAGTTGCAGTAGCTAACTGACAAAATAATGAATCCTTTCTAGTTCTTCCAACAGTTTGAGGCCCTTGGGACCTTATGTCAGTGCAATAAATGTTGTAAATGGCTATAAATCTCTCACTTGATTTCTGTTTCAATGTTTTCCTTCTTTCCGCTCAAAGTTAACATTTCCAAACTGGGAGTAGCAACTAGTTTTTAAGTTCAAACAGGTATAACAGTGAAAGAATTGGGGGGAAAAAAAAGGAGATAGGAAAGAGAGGGCAAGGCAATATATTAGTAACAAGTATATATTGAGTAGACTATATAGACTAAATATATAGGGGGAAGGGAGGAGAGGAGAATACAACTGCAACCAAACGTATATACCTAACACTAATTCATGAAGGATAAGGGGCATCAGCTGCTGATCTTTAAAATGAAAAATATTAAGGACAGTAGAAAAAAGCCTGCTAAATCACACCATGAGCACAGTGCCTGGACCTGCACTGAATGAACTCAAAACATATCATTGGCTGTAGGCAATGCTGGTGCCCACTGTGAATCAAGCCAGTCTCTTCCTGTATAGAGATCAGTATACCTGCAAATGCTTTTGACCTTGCCATTCAGAAATTTTTCTTCAGGTGATAAGGAAGAAAATGCTTTCTATATTTCAACAATATGAAGAAAGCCTCAAGTCCAAAATGTCACCTTCAGCCTTTTTAAACTTTCTGTGAGTACTTTAAAAAATTGATGGGTTTTGTTTGATTTGTAGCCAAGTCATCCAACATGGTGCTGTAGCACTGAGAATGGAACTACAGGATGTTCAATCAGTGCTGGACACAGGGTCAGGAGTTCACAAAGGTACTGTCACTAGGGGATTTGAAGGCAGATAAATGGAATATATTTGTGTGTGTGTATATATATTTATAGAAATTTATATATAAATACATACATGTATATACATATATAGTGTTTTAAAAATAAACAGCCCAGCAGTACCTATTGAGATTACTTACTTATTGGAAGGAAAAAAAAGAACGTGATTCCACAATATGGATGAATATGAAAAATACATGCAATCTTTTCTGTATGAACTGGGCTGAACCAGAGGTCAAGTGCAAGGAACTCCCTCTTGGTAATCACCAGGAGCTGAACTAAATTTCTCTAGTGCACGGGTCATGGTACACCATGGTACACACTTCTTTAGAGGTTGTAAGTACAGAACTGATTTTATAATCTGTGACAGACAGTAACCCTATGTTTTCATGTTCCTTTAGAAAGGGAGAAGCTTGGTCTGGTGGAACTCCCTAAAAATGGGGGACTTTGTCCTCTCCTGGAAGAAATTGGATAAACTGAAACAAAGTCTTCACTACTGAAGATTTTGAGACAGAAAGATTCTTTTGAATCTTCTTTTTCTATGGAAGTTCTAATAGAGATTGTATTTAGTGCTTAATTATGCCCTTTGATCTTTTTAAGGATCTCACTATAATGAAGTGAAGACAGAATCATCCCCCAATTCCAGCTGACCTCAGTTTAGTCAGCCCATTCCTCAGGATCTTTATGGATCTGTGACTGCCAAAAAAACTTGTTTTCTTTTCTCCCCTACCCCATCTTTCTAACCATGTTCTTGTGAGTATCTTTGCTGCTAGCCCTACTTAGTATAGTAATATGTATATAGCACAATATAAAGAAAGCCTCAGAAATATTCAGGAACAGCAATTACTTTGGGTACTTGAAAGTAGGGAAAAAAAAAACCACTTGCAGTAAGGCCCTGATGTGTCCATTCATGTTTATATCAAAAATAACCTGTCTGTGGTGAAATGATTCACTCTGCTTTGGATGAAAGGATCTCATACTCCAGGATGGCAAGTGGCCTGCAGAACAGCTAACAAAAATATTAAAACATTGCATTTTTGAGGCAATATTTTACTTACACTGGTCATCAAGAAATCTAGAACATAACTTTGCATAGGAATATGATATCTTTTAATCCTAAGATTTAAAAATCTGAAAAATCAAATGTGGGTCATTAGGTGGGAAGAGAGGACATGATACAATATTACAGTACATGATACAATTTCATGACACAATATTACAATATTTTTTTTCCCAGTAATAGGTATTTTAGTTTTTACTTTAAAACTTAACACCTATTGACTGAAGAAAAAAGAATCCTCACTATTATTTCCTAGGTTAGAAAATTATTACAGAAGCTCAGGATTAGAAGGGATAAAAGGGAACACACGTCTTTCAAGACAGTCTGTTCTCTGACCCATGGGACAAAATGCCAACATAATGGAATGATTGTCCTTTGCAAAATTATTGTCACTGGTTATGAAAAAATTAACACTTTAAAGTGGATAGTCAGGGTTTAACTATTGCATCATTTTTCTTAAGAAGTAATAGCATAACAGTCGTGCTCTAGGGATTAAGGTAGAGCTGAAAGCAAGAAAGGAAAAATATTAGAACTTGCAGTTTTCTAATACTTTATGCCATTTATTTATTTTATATTTAAGTCTGTGGCTTCTTGCCACAGAGGAAAAAAAAAGGTAGTAGTTATTAGTAGCTTGAAGGCTATCAGAGTGCACACCATCTATTTCAGGGCAGTCAAAGTGACAAGAAAGTGGTAGCCTGCCAGAGGGTGAAAGGAAAGGAAGAAGACAGTAAGAAGATAGTGAATTAAAGAACATAGGAGGGGAGAAAAAATGGTAGAGGGGTTAATGTAAGTTCAGCACTGTGACAGAAATGAAGTCAAGAGGCTAAATAGTGAGTTCACTACCAAAAAAAAATATGGAAGTCCAGTAACAATCTAGGCAATAAAATGAAACAGTAATTAGAAACTGAGATTTTGTCCTACCCAAAACATTTGGGAAGTGATCCACCTTTGGAGTTGGATAGCCAGCTAAACCAATGTTATTTTAGAGGATCAGTCAGCTGTAGTGTGCAGAGGCAAACACAAAAAATAAGATAAGAAGAAACATGTGAGGCATCAGTGATTTCTAGAACTGGTTCTACCACACAGGCAGAACAGGTAACTGCCTAAGGCAGCATAATATTAAGGGCAGCAAGTTGTTTAATGACCGTTTATTGTGCCAGTGGAGGTTCACCAGCAGGAACATTTTCCGGATTGCCTGTGGCAGCAAAAACTGTAAAGCAGGTGTCGCTAGTTCCAGTTAGATATCATCAGTAAAAAGCAGAGATTATCTTTTCTTAAACAAGGGAAATAATGCTTAAATGACTGTTAAAGCTAGAAATTAAAATCATGGGAATTATCTCTAAAGTCCATTTTGTATTGTACAACTGTAATTTCCACTGTGTCACACAGCTTTGTTTTTTGTTTGTGTGGTTGCTTATTTTTTTTCAAAAGCTATTTTGATGCCAGGTCCTATTGTTATTGGAAAGGCACACACTTGTATGAGTCCTCTGTTCTCTCATAAGTGTAGTCATCCTCAGTACTTAGGGATCTTTCAGTGACCTTCAAGTCAGATCAATTTGTGCTATGTTAAAGCATCTAGGTTTTTGCCCTTTATGTTTGAAAATGAGTTTCTGATTTTCTATTTTCACTTTTGTTACTGTCCTATTTGATTTTCTTCCAAGTTCAATACAAGGTCTTTTGCATTATTTTATATCATAGAATTTTTGATTTTCTGAAATAGACTAGTTTGTTGAACATCATTACAATAATTTTAAGTCGCAATCTCATAAATTATAGAAAAAACTAAACAGTAAATTTTTTGTTTGTCTTATACTTTGTCTTTAACAGAAACAAACTAAGCAGGAATACACAGAGGCATCTGTTATGATGACATTTGTTTGCCAAATGACAGCTACATAGATCACGTTCATCAGAAGGTTTCTCCTCACTAAGTCTTTGGGTTTGTTATGAATAATTACAACTTTAGGCCACATCTGCTTTCCTATCCAGTTCTATAGTTTGCACAATTAAGTTAAGTAAACACGAAAGAAAATCACTTAAAAAGAAATCATAAAATTTTATTTTGAGAAAGAAATTGGAAGAAACAGTGGCTCCATCAAAATTGTCAGTTTGATGCACAAAGAGAAAGAAAAGGCTTCAGTGCTGCAATAATGACCTTAAAAATTATTTCTTTGAAGTGTGAATACTGCCTTCCCCAAACACTGGCTTTTAGTTCCATGCTGAAGAGACAAAGAACAGAAGATAAATAATGTCTGAATACTTAACTAATGTACGTTAGACATTGATAAAGTAAATAAATACACAGAATTTTCCCCCTTTTCTGATGTTGTGCACATTTTAGTTCTCTTCAGAAAAAGAACAGCTCTTTCTGTCTTTCTTTACAGAAGACATTCAATAAAAAATGTAGATTGAAAGGATAAAGATTTATTTGAATTTAAACAAAGCAATCAGTTAAGGGCAGGAAGAGAAGTATAGGAACTGGATAATTGATGAGAAGAACTGGTAAGATGTATACTTTATATACAGAGCAATAATGTATAAGGGAAATAACACAGTAAACTAAGAATATTAAGTGCACAAACCAGAAAATCATCATACTCTATGACAAGAAAATTAAATATTTTTTTCCCACTGTCTATTTTTGCTTTTTTATCTAGAATGTTGTTGCAAAAAGAAAAAGAGAACCTTTTTTTTCATCTATCACATATACTGTGACATCATTGTGTTTCATTACATAAGAAGAAGGTATTTCTCAGAGTAAGGGAAAGCATCTGAAACCTATCTTCTGTGTATAGATATGTCTGACTTCTTTACACGTTTTTATGGGAGATGACTTATTTTTAATACAATTTTTTTCCTCTCCTGCTTTGACCATTGGCAAATACTTGTCAGTGATCAATTCAAGTTCTAGTTCATTTCAGTTTATCTTATTCAGGGGAGAGTTTTAATGAGAAATTATAACAAAGATCCTATCGCAGGTGCTGTTAACAAGCCTTATGAGATTGTAACATCCTGGAGAATTGTCCAAACAGTCTGGGTTCTGAAAAAGTAATTCTGATGACATGCAGCCTGGCCAGGCTCCATGTGAAACAAGTCGATGTGATTCTGCTGACTCAAGGAGCTAGAGCATTGCTGGAGATTGTAAGCTGAATTTGCAAAAGTTCTCTGCTTTGGCTGCTTTTATGGAAACAAATGAGAATGTCTCTGTTAACAACCGTGGAACTAGGCTAATGGCCCCTGGGTTGGGAAACATAACCCAATAGAACGTGGATCACATTAAAACCAGGAAAAATCTGGTCGAAGAAGTGTTGCCAACTGCAATACATGATGGTTAACAAGCAAAGATACAGGCCAAAACAAGATAATTTATCTGAAACCACAAAGTAATCCTTACAAATGGGTAAAGCTTTAAAAATCAGCCATAAAATACATCCTGCCTGAAATTCATGGGCCTTGAAATGACATCAAGAAAAAAGAGAAAGTTAAAACCAAAATAAAAATCCAAACTCATCTGATTAAAAACATAAGTAAAAAACGCAGAAATGAAAACCAACAGTGAAATCTGCATACAAATTTGAACTCCAAACTTTCAGTTATTTCTTTTGTGTCCAGAGAAGGGCAACAAAGCTGGTGAGGGGTCTGGAGAATAAGTCTTATCAGGAGCGGCTGAGAGAGTTGGGATTGTTTAGCCTGGAGAAGAGAAAGTTGAGGGGAGACCTTATCACTCTTTACAACTACCTGAAAGGAGGTTGTAGTGAGGTGGCGGTCAATCTCTTCTCCCAAGTAACAAGCAATAGGACAAGAGGAAATGGCCTCAAGTTGTGCCAGGGGAGGTTTGGGTTGGATATTAAGAAAAACTTCTTTACTGAAAGGGTTATCAAGCATTGGAACAGGCTGCCCAGGGAGGTGGTGGAATCGCCGTCCCTGGAGGTATTTAAAAGACGGGTAGACGTGGTGCTGAGGGACATGGTTTAGGGGTGGTTTTGGCATAGATTTATGGTTGGACTCGATGATACTGAAGGTCTCTTCCAACCCAAGTGATTCTATGATTCTATGATTCATTTGGATAACAGGCAACTAGACAGAGGGCAGCCTTCTGAGGAGCTGCAGGTTGGGAAAATAGCTATGACATACTTCTAATAAAATCTGTCTCCCTGAGAAGCTGTCAAAAATTGAATTCAAGCAGAATGTTAGTTCTACTTGGAAGGGGTTCAGCTAAACAGACAGAATAATAGCTTTAAGCCACCACTGCTGTTCATTGATTATCAAGAGATGTTGTACAAAATCTGAAGCAATTCTGAGTAGACCCTCAGTTCTGCAGATCAAAAGCCGTATTCTAGTTACCCAACAAACCAGAACAGTATTTCTTACAAAGACTGAAAGAAGAACACTATCAGTACTCTGTGCATCTTATTGTTGTCATTTGAATTAATTTAATACCACTTTATCAGCTATTAATCTCATAGGCCATATTTAAATTCTTATGTGATAAGACATTAGTATTTTTGCTGCTGCAAATCTGCCATTTCCCTTTCTGCCTTAGTAAACTGCAAGCCCAGGTCACTGCCCTCCAGCTCTTTGATGCCCTGCCTCCCTTGGAAACATTGTGTGAATCTTCTCCTTTAAGTTATACAAAATCAAAGTATGAAATCCATGGATAGTCTTAACTGATAAGAATTTAAATGTAAGGTTTTGGACAGGCAGGTTTTTTGGTTTTGGTTTTTTGTTTTGGTTTGTTTTTTTTCCCCAGATAACATTAATCTTATTCTGATTTCTGTGTCTGAAAATTCCACAAAGACAAATTATCAAAACTGTATAATCTTCATAACTGCTACACATTTCAGAGGGTTTCTAATTTACTCCAGATTAATCCTTTGGCACATGAAAACTCAAAGGAACACAATTTTTTGGATAGTCTCATGAAACTGCAAATATTTGTCATCAGGCAAAAGAGCTGAAGAAGAAACCTTATTTTCTACAGAGAACCATTCCATGATGCTTTTGTATTGTTAATGTGCCTGTAAAACCTTCAGCAAAAGAAAAACACTCCAGAGACATAGCAAAATTTTGGATTATTTCCCTGATGAAAGCATTATTGTCCCCAAAATTCACTATTACTGCTACCCTAGCAATCTGTCTCTTTACATCCTAATTTTATTTAGGAAACAAAATTGTTCACTATCTTTGTAACATCATCAACAACAGCATGTTTTTTTCATTAAATCTCAAAGCAGATTGTTGTTAAATGCGAGTCTGTTATGCCTTTCACAGATATTTGTAAAAACCTGTGGTTTTGCTGTCTAATGTAATTGCAGCATATTTTCCTTTTCCTACATGTGGTTCAGGTTTTTTGTTTCATTAAGGTTTGATCCAATTGAGTTTTTACCCCCTGAGGTCTGCATTTGGTTTGGAATAATTATATACTTGCACACAAACCTGAGTATTAGCTGACTGCCATACAAACCATACTACAAACTCAGCCTCAATCAGTAATTCTGTGACTGATCATTGCATAGCTTCTTTGAGTTTGAAAATCAACCCAAGTTTTATATTGAAGATTTTGTACACTTCTGTTCAAAGACTACAGCAGAAAATACATGTACTATTACAAGAGCTCAGGAAGAAAAAGCTAACAGAAGCTCTGGGCAAAAACTTGGCCGTGAGGAGTGGAATAGCTATAGAAGCAAAAGTGCTTTTCTGGTGTTCTCTTTTATTCTTGCCTTGTTCAGCTTCAGAAGACAACAAATCTTTTTGGATTCCTTACAATTGTCACAAGAAAAGTTATTCTGCATCTCCCCGCTCTTCCAGTGAATTATTTATTAGATTTCCCTGTTAGATTTAATTGTCTTTCACTCTTTACCGAAGCACTGTGACTACAAATTCAGTCGTTTTCCCATTTGTAATGGTAGAGACACTACTTTTCTTAGTAGTAAGAGCCTCATTTAGTCAAAGATTTTAAAGAAGAGCTTAATCGAGATCCTGGTGAGGACAAAGAGAAATCAGATCCCCCAAAACACCTAAATGGATTATGGTTACTTTAAAACTCTGGTTGTAAAAAACCCATCTCAGTAGCTACCGAAGTTTGGAGACGTACAGGTATCTTTGGTGCCATAAGTTTTATCTTACAGTTCTGATACTTCATATTTGATCTTTTTCTCTGTTGTGAAGAAAGAAATTCTGCTCCAGGATGAACTCTCATGTCATCCTGACCCATATTTAGAAGTCTGCACAGATTAGGGGAGCACATGCTTCTCAGAGCATGCCTGTATACATGTAGATGAGCAAACTCCTCACAAAGTATGGGCTAAGATGCTTTGGAATTAAGAGATCTGTATTAGGTCCTTGTCAAGGCCTCTTGACTGAATACTCTTGTACGTAAATTTATGGAAGGAAAAGTAAGAGACAGCAACATCATTAGCTCTGAAAAGTTACTTTAATTTTTGAAAGATGCTGTCAGTAGTGACTGGAAAGAAGTGCCTCCCTGTGTACAAGACACTGGTAGATCAATATTTCTTTCAAGCCAACAGTAGGTACCAGTCCTATGATAAAGCTGTTTCTTTTATAGTCTTTTTTAAAGCACCTATTATACATACATATATATATGTGTATATACACGTGTATATATATACACATATATACCTGTGTGTGTGTATATTTTTTTTATATCTATAAACATATGTATATAAAACAATGAAGTGCCAAATTAGGGCTTTCTCAATTGATCTCCAGAGATCACTAAGTGATTTTATTCCCACATTTGTAAATTTGACATTAAGAATATGTTTCCTTATGAGGTGTATTCTTTTTATAATTGCCCTGCTCTATTTTCAGAGGCTTGAACAAATAATTTTAGAACAAAATCTTACCATGGTTCTATATGTGCTTATATTTGAGTTCCAGGGATACACTTATACTTCAAAAAAATAAAAACATGCATGAGCCATTCCGAGTTTAGGTCTCTATTGTTTCGTATTAGTATATATTAATACCATAAAATTGTCTTTTCATAAGAATAGAGAAAATAACTTTCATATCATTCCTGATATCTTGTGGAGAAACTAGGAAATTAATCAAATATGTATATATTTTATATAGGAATTATGTTGCAAAAATTTAGCACTATTGCCATTTATCAAGAGAAAATGGATTCCTGAGAGAAAGAAAAAACAAAGATAACTGGAGTGGAAGACGGTTTAATCAGTACTTTATTTCAACTGCTGCAGATTTACAGGCAATTACAAATATTTACAGCTGCAAATTTGGGGAATGGTGTATTAAACTAAAACCACTGAGAACAGTTCTTGGTCCTAGTTCTAGCTGCTTTGCATAGCTTCAAAATGGCGCTAGAAAGTTGCCCTAGAGACTCATCCTAGGTTTTCTCAGAAGTGTATACAGTTACCCTGTACAGACCTTTAATTCATGAGGCAGTGGCAGCTCTAATGATTTCAGCTGATAGGAATTTCAACAGAAACTTTTACATATGTGTGTGTGTGTGTTTGCATGTATGTAGGGACATAGATGGGTAAAAATATTACACAAAAGAACAGCATAGGTCATTGATTATAAAGACAATACTAACCAGATTAGAATATTTGGGTGCAATATGTTGGAAAACAGAAAATTAGATCAATATTACTTTTCTGTTATCTCCTATGCACCGCTTTTTGGCTTGATCTGAATTTTCATCTGTCCCTTCCTGACATCTTGGGAATAGCCAGAAAGTTCCTGAGTAAGGCTTACTGTGCAGGCACACAAATGCAAGAAATCTGAAGTGCATTTACTAAACCTGATTTTCAAGACTGAAAACCCCAGCTGTTCACATTCATCATAAGAAGGAGGGATGAAGCATACAGTTATATAATAGACTCACTCCATTCACCTCATGGACAAAATAACAGGACAGGTAGGATGCTGGAATCTTCTAACTTTCACCCCCATGCTGTTTTTCATGCTTATTCTGAGTTGTCTCATGCCCCCGTCTCTAACTTTGGATGTAACCAGAACACTCTCCCCCTCCCTCCAATAATTACAACCGTGTAAGATGATGATAGACTTGATGAAAGCATGTGCACTCTCTGTGATTAGCAGGTGGGAAATAAGACTCAAAAAGTTATAAAAGTGTGTGGGTGGGAATGGACCTTACTACCCCCAAGGCAAGAGCTACCCCAGTATGAGAAAAGGAGAGGAAACACTAAACATAGCAAAGGACTTATGGCACAATATATAGCACTCAAACAACTTTCGGCAGCCTAGTGGTGAAATCATATCTTGATGTAAACTGGCTATAATCTTCCACTGACACAGGTATCTCACCTCCCCAAGAAGTGTCCCAGTGACCAGACTGCAGCTGCTCTGAAGACAAGGCAAAGGAGAGGATTTGTTTCCTTATGAACAAAAATTGTGCTTGTTATTTTATGCGACATTTTCTCTCAGTTATATCACCCTAAGTGCTCCAGAAGTTGAGGATGACTCATCTAAGAAAAAATGTACATTTTTGTTCTTAAATCTCTCCCAGAACAAATAGGCCAAAGGGTTGAAAATGTGCCTACACAATTAAAAGCTGGAGTTCTCTAGACTCTCTGTAAATTGTTGTCATTCCTTCAGAGTCAACATAGTGGTGACACCCTATAGTGCTGGGAAACCTGGCCCTATGTTTCTAATGCCATAATTATTATCTTAAGTAGTTATGCTTCCCTGAGAACATTTTATCTTTCTATGTTTTAAAAGTTGAGTATTTCCATAGGATATAGTTATCAACAAATTAGATTTAGGAGAAAATGTTTGCTCTGCAGAATAGACTAAGATGAATTACAATACGCGACATGTTTTACCTTACAAACACTTATATGGTGGTGATTTTGCCCAGATTATTGTACAGTCTTTACCCATCATAATTTCTCTCACCTATGTAATCTTTATGATAAAAGCTATGAGACCGCATGGTCCACAAAACCATGGTCAATAAAAGCCATAGTAATTTCAAAACTTCAATTCACTCCAGCGCAGTTTTCACAAGTCTTTCTTTCTTCCCTTAGATAAACAGAGCTATGAAATTTAAGTAACTGTTATAAAATAACTGACAAAGGGCAATACATTGATCTGTGTAAATCCCTGTATTTCTCTTGGTTGATAATGGCTGCCTGCAATTCAGAGTATGGGAATTTGCATACTATGCTAAATTACTAAGATAGAGCTGTGCTATCATTATGCAAATATAAGTGCAAGAAAATGAATGACTAAGAAATAAGTACACGTCTTGAGTATTGAGCTGTAAGGGTGAATCAGGTAAAAATGTCACAGCATTCCTGAATTCTGACTGGCTAAAAAATTTTCAATTTTGAAGCAATAGTGCTGGGATAGTTAAAATATAGATAAATGTAAAGTAGGGAGGGGAGGAACTGAGTCTGGAACAATTTTCGGTGACTTTCCTGGAAGATAATCGTCTGCCAATATTCCTATTGCAAAAGAAGATAACATCTGTTCACCTTAAAAAGATATCTGGGCTCTTAAACAAGTAATAAGCTCTGAGACCCTTAAATGAAACAGATAAGCTGGAAGTCTTCAGTGCTGTAACAATGATGATTAATTTTAAGAATATGCAAAAAAATACAATTATTTTATTCATGTTCCTATTTAAGGAAATCTCTATCTGAGGAAAACTACAAAAATTATGTTTTCATAACATTTGGAAATTATGTTGCATTTTGGTTACTTTTTGAACTTAAGTATATTTATTCTGGATAGAAATATTATGGAATGGGTCAAAGCACATCACAGAAATTAGGCGTTTCTTATTTTTTTACTCGTATCCTATTTAGAGCTCATTGAATGGTGTCTTAAAGTAAAATTCACTATGCTTTCTAGATATTCTAATTGTGAACGAGACCCTGCTCATCTCAGATCAAATTATGCGGTAACTATTGCTAAGATGATGTCAAACCTGTTACACATGATATGATGATGGGATCTAGGAAATGGATAATTGTGTAGACAACTTCTGTACTAGATTTTCCTGACATTTATAAGAAATTTTCATAGGATAAGTCTGCTGCCAGAGAATCATCAGCAATATTGATCATTAATTAGACTGTGGTTCGGCATGAAGTTGCCTGGCATCTAGACTGCAGGACTTCAATGAAGCTCTGTCTCTGGGAGATTTTCCTAGAAAGGTCAGATCTCAAGCGGCATTCCTCAAGGCTCAGTTTTGGGGCCAGTCTTGTTTAATGTTTTTATTGATGGTCTGGATGAGGGGATTGAGTGCACCCTCAGTAAGTTTGCAGACAACACGAAATTAAGCAGGAGCGTTGATCTGCTTGAGGGTAGGAAGGCTCTGCAGAGAGATCTGGACAGGCTGGATCAAGGGGCCAAGGCCAAGTGTATGAGGTTCAACAAGGCCAAGTGCCAGGTCCTGCACTTGGGTCACAACAACCCCAAGCAGCACTACAGGCTTGGGGAGGAGTGGTTGGAAAGCTGCCTGGCAGAAAAGGATCTGGGGGTCCTGGTAGACAGTCGGCTGAACATGAGCCAGCAGTGTGCCCAGGTGACCCAGAAGGCCAATGGCATCTTGGCCTGTATCAAGAATGGTATGACCATCAGGAGCAGGGAAGTGATTATGCCCCCATACTCAGCACTGGTGAGGCCGCAGCTTGAGTACTGTGTTTAGTTTTGGGCACCGCAGTATAGAGAGACACTGAGGTCCTGGAGCATGTCCAGAGAAGGGCAACAAAGCTGGTGAGGGGTCTGGAGAATAAGTCATATCAGGAGCGGCTGAGAGAGTTGGGATTGTTTAGCCTGGAGAAGAGAAGGTTGAGGGGAGACCTTATCACTCTCTACAACTACCTGAAAGGAGGTTGTAGTGAGGTGGGGGTCAGTCTCTTCTCCCAAGTAACAAGTGACANGTTCCAACCCCCTTGCCATGGGCAAGAACACCTACCATTAGAAGTTGTGACATCTCCCACTTTCCCCTGACTGATTTGCTTGTTTCAGCAGCAGAATGAATAACCAAGCTCATAACACCTCCTTGGACATGTTAGCAAACAATAAAAGAAGCTGTTGTATAAAATTGTGGAGAAACACTATGGTTTCTGCTGTTTACATCATTGTTTGCATCCTCCATATTAAGTCAGACTTGCTTTGCTTTTCTTTTTTCACTTTTCAAAATTGCAATCATGATTTCACTGCCAGGAGCTGTAAAATATCACAATTAATTTCTCTTTGCTAGAATTGTTGTCCTATGCTGCACTTTTCAGGGATGTTCTCACGCTATGCCTGCACAGTCCCTGTTTACAAGCTCATTGTTGTAAAAGTATTTCCACATCTGAAGATAGAGCATTGTTGGAGTTCAAGCAAGAGAGGAAGGAAAGGGATGAAAGTCATGAGAACCAAAGGTATGTCCACATGGCATAGCACCCATGAAATGCCATCCATTGCATCCTGTTGCCGTATTTGTCAGTGTCTTGTCTACATCAAGTTAAAAACTGTCAAGTAAGCATTTTGGCCTCAACGTGGCATTTTACTTGCCTATTGCCTGACACTTTCCAAGAGAAAATGGCAGACCCAAACGAAGCATTACCGTAAGCAGCACTCACAACAATGAAATGTTGATGCGGTGTGGTACCAGCAATACTTTGAAAAGCAGCAACAGAATCCAGAAACACACTTGCCAGTGACTTCCTCCGAAAGCCCTAGTGAAAAATACACATGGTGTTGTCATGGCTTTAAACAGTCTTCTTTTTCAGCTGAAGAATTAACAGTCAGAAATTATAAGGAAATTTAGACTCTAAGGCTGATTTTTTTCTTATTGTCTGTGAAATAAAAGATGTAGCCACAACGAGAGAAATAATCACTAATTTCAGAAAGGAGAAGTGTAAGGACTTCAGGTGAAAGTGAGAATGGGAGCAGATTGTAAGGAAGAAGTTAGGGGAGATGGATGTTGACTATGAGAAGTTTAATTCCTCATCACGTGTCTGGTCTACACTGCTGGCCAGAGTAAACTATATGAAATAGGGACTGTATGAATTAGGGTACTTTATATGTTAACTTCCTATTCTGGACCTTTGCAATAGCCACCAATGCAATTATAAAATTAAGAAATATTATATTATATTAATAAAATCTTATACTGAAACATCTCTCTACAACATTTATTTTTCTTCATTATACTCACAGGAGATTTATATAAAAAATATACCTACAGAAATTGAAAGATATTGATATTTTAATCTCCATTCCAAACAGTTAAAAATCAATGTCAGGTGCAGAAGTCTTTAAAGATGCAATTGTGATATGATTGAGTCATCTGAATTTTTAAATGTTAATTATTAAACAATATAACAATATGATGCTTAAGTTCTACAAGCTTTTTAAAGTTTCCCTTTTTTTTAAGTGATATCTACCACCATATCACTGTGACTATTTATATAAGTATAAAACTGTAAGTAAGAATATAATAAATAAATGAATAAACAAAGGATTCTAAATTGTCAAAAACAAACTCCAGGTCTAAAACACTTTTCTTTCAATTTTTTACTTGTTTCTTGCTTGTTTTTGTTAACTTCAGTTTTGACCCAGTTCCCTCCTACCTAATTTCTGATTTGGAAGGCCTGTAAGAAGATGTTGTATTTCAGGTAAAAACACAATACATTTTCCACATGTATTTGTCACTTCATCCTTTTGAAACAATTTTTAATGCATGTTGAATAATGTTAAGGCAATGAACCATGAATGACTTTCCTGCGATGGAAGCAGGTTTTCCTAACTGTATGTTAGATTCATTCTGACACAAAAGAAGAAAAAACAATTTTATTGTCTTTTATTTTCAGACATTTCATGGTGGTGCAAAAATATTTGGGAGAAAGTCATCACAGGCATAATTCCTTTTTTGGTGGCAAGATTAAGTAATAATCACAGCAATTTAAAAATAATGCTATACAGTACTCTGACATACATCTCAGTTAACAGCAACACATATTGTTTTTTAGACAAAGAGGCTGAAGGTTAGAGAACTATACATGGTCCCTAGGTTGAGCTAGAGAAAAGGGAAAAGTAAATAGCAAAGAAATAGCTAGCAGAAGAAAAAGCAGGGGAATTTTTTTTGGGACACTGAGTTGTGATAATGGCTCAGGAAATGTGAAAGTAGCCTTCTTCAACACAGTATTGCTGTAAACAGTGGTGAAGCCAGAAACATTAGGTTTCTGTCAGTAAGATAACTGGAGAGTTTATGTGCCATATTTTTTAGAGCTGTGAGCCAGAGAGCAGAAGCCTTCCAATAAGGGCTGATTGAGTGAAAGGGATGTTTTGTATTAGCACTTCTGTGAAATGAAAGTTTGCCCCGCAGCGCAAAATGTAATCAGCACCTTTCACAACCAGGACCACTCTTTCTCTGCCTAGCACTATCCATCATGTTTGTTATTGATCATTCTTTCAGGGAAGGAATAGCAATAGCAATCTAATGTCCTACCTTACAACATCTGGAAGATAAACAGATCACTTGATGGAATTAAAGCCTAATTTAGCCCTAGATTCTGGCAGATACTGGTTTGGCAGTGCATTCTCTTTGTTCCTGCAAAAAACGGATGCAAATTTTTACTACTCTGAGTAGGTAGTATGTTTAACATAGAACAAAATTCAGACTACCTAATGTTAAACACCCAACAAGCCAGTAGCATCTTTCTAGAGGATGATTCAGAGGACTTAAGTGAGAAAATTCTCCTCTTAGGTTTCACATACACCTAACTCATGGTATTCACTCCAAGAAAAGGTAGAAAGTTTATGCAATAGGTACACAGATATTACGTGGTCAAGATATCTGGAGCCAAAAGAATGTATTTCCATTGATGCAGTACTCATTGAAAAAGCAAGAGATCAGGTTAAGTGATATTTAACAAATATTGCTTCAGTAATTCCACAGACTCAAAAAATTCGCGTAGACTTAAACCACACAAAGTTTGTAGAATGGCTACAATTGTTTATGAATGCTTGTGGCTTGAATTTGGGCTATTTGGTTTCTAAACAGGGAAAGAAATGAGAAGGGATCTATTTAGTCATACTTTACAATGCCTTCACATATTTTACAATATAAAAGATAAACATCTAGAATATCAACAAGAAGTAAAAGTATATAAATTCAAATGCATCTTTTCCTCACTAATATCTATGCATAACTTTTGTTGTGTCCCCCTTAATGGGAGTCCATGGTGTTAGACAACAACTTTCTCACAAACCTCAATCTTTGACCAATTTCTCATTTTGCTATTAGCTAGAGAAAGTGCTTTTCTTTTGTTTTTCACCAGTTACAGACAGTGTCAAAAGCAACACTGGCCTAAATGAATGTTGGTGGTCACCATTGTCTTTATATTACAAGCAGAATTATGTCAATCAATGTCAAAGAGATAGAAGGTTGAAAGACAATTTCTTCCCCCAGTTGGACAGTGAGAAAGAGGTTACCTAAGAAGGGGCTTAAGCCTGTAAGGTTTGGCTATGACATTTCCTGATTCATAAGGTGATTTTCTTCTTTTGCTCTGATGTTTTTTTCTCTTTATCCCATATTGCCATGAGGGGTGCAATTATCTGCAGAATTAGTATTCAGAAAATAGCTTTCAATAGCAAATGTATTGGATAAAATTCAATTTCTTGAAGAATTAAAAATTCATCTAAAATTAAATTTCTCTAAACCAGAATATGTCCGGAAGGAAGTACTTGTTACAATTTAGAAATATACATATAGCAGTTTATAGGCACATCTACAGATGATGGGTGCAGCTCTTAATTGCCTGATTCCTAATTACACCCATAAAAGATTAATTACACATCTCAGTATATATCACTCAAACTCCCATTTTTAAAGAAACTGAGAAACACAGCATCTCATTTTCAGACTGCTCATGTTCATAAGCAGGATGTTCCTCTGGATTTTTAGTGTGAATGTCTGTCTAATGGGTGTTCTCAGAGAATATTAAACATTCACAAACTTCATGAATTACTTTCAAAACTACTTTCTTTTGAAATGCTGCTGGACGTATCAATAACGCTAGTGTTCTTTGCAGCTTTACTTAGTGAATTGTTGGTGACAGCACTTAGAGCTTTCAATTTTTTTTTTTCTAAATTTGGAGACATGTTTTGTTTAACTAGAGGTCAAAGAGCTGAGGCCAGCCCAGGAAGCCTCTTATATTCCCAAAGTGAATAGGGAGGATGGTGTATTTCTTTATCTGGATAAATAACTCTATTTAAAAGAATAAAATAAATAGTGGTAGGCAAAAAAACAGATCCTGGAGTTTCTTTTCGTAATATAAGATGTACAGAAATGGATAAAACCCCAGTTTGATTACTGTATTATTCAATATAGTGAGAAAATGTCTTGCTATGTATTGGATCTTTTTCCCATTTACACTACTGGAATGTAATTCACATAGAGAATATGTCCTCAAAATGACCTGTTCACAGAGAGTCTGGAAAATGGAGAAATATTATGATAATACACAAGAAAGCTTGTGGTCTAGAGGTTTCTATTGGATACAACAGAAACATTTCTAAAAGACCAATTCCTATGGTGTTTAGTCATTCTTCAGTTACTAGTTATCACATCATGTCCCTAGGAAAACTCAAAAGAATTTTTAGAAATTCAATAACTAAACTCTGTACTACAGATAGATAATGCAAGTTTGCCTGGTATCTCTGTGTTGACATCTTAAGATCTCAAGGGAAAAAGCATTTGTATGTAGTATTTTCAGGAGGCAATACACAATAGTTCAATCTTTGCTCCTTTGTTCTTTGATGAAAAGGAACAAAAAGATAAGGTTTTCTAAAAATGGTACTTCTCAATTAAGGAGATATTTACTGCATACTAGAAAAAACCCAGACTCTACACTTAACTGCATTTTAAAAATCATTGAAATAGAGATAGCGGGATATAAACTGCTTCTGTTTGTTTATACCAATAAAAAAGGTGAAAATCCTAGGAGGATTATCTGCAGAATCTCATTCATTTTTAAGAGACTGTATGAAAGCAATATGTCATCATTTTTGTTCTGAGACATCTATTTCATGCTCCACAAATCAATTGTTCTAAATGGGAATCCATACATGAATTCATACCCTCTTGACACTGAACAAGGTCTAATTTTTGTATCTCCTAACCTCCTGTTGTTGAGTGACTTTTAGAACTGTAGAATTCAGATTGTTCAGCTTAATTGTCCCAACTGAAATTCATTTAATATTTCTCTATAAACATAATAGAAACAAGCAAGACCATGACTTAACTAAACAAATGACCTGTAATAGACCTGGCATAACACATATGAGAAAGGTCAGGGTTATAAATGGAATTGATTTGATCATTTTAATAGCTTCAAGGGACTGCAGCCATCTTCACAATTGGTACAATTTTAAAAATCTTTTTAAGAAACAATATGCTGCTGCTTACCAGGGGAAGTTAAATCAAATAGCGAGCTGACAAATGCTACAAATATTTACCTTACATGTCTGCAAAATGTTTCTTGAATATACAAACTTCCCCTGAATATCTGCTAAAAGAAATTCTCATTATTCTCTTCCTCTCAAGAATGATCACTTTAACAGTGAAACTTTGCCATCAGTTTAATCATATTTAATTCATGTAACAGAGACAGTGAGACAGTGGAATAGAGCAATGCTTCCTGCTTCCTGCCTTGCAAATGCTATCCCTCTTCTTTGGGTTATTCAGAAAAAAGGTCATTCACAGGGCAGAGAGGGAAGCATTAAGTTCTGACTTAAGAAACAGGTTTCAGCCATCTCATGTGTTCATGCCAAAAGTAAGTGAGGAATATCAACATGTCTCTTATGGTCTTGGGAGTTAAAAGAGAATTATATTACAAAAGTCTAATGCAAATCAGGCTTCATACACATTACTGTAATGGAGAAATACTAGATTACTGCAGCTGAAGATATGTTCCACAAATGAATGCAGCATGTGAAACACAAATCAATTTTCCATCTCCTCTTAAATCCTAGAAGCTTGAGAGTATTTCAGAAATCAATCTAGGATCAACTCCTTCTCTCTGGAGAGACTGATTTCCTATCAGGGGAAGCCTGAACTCTAATAGGAGGTGAAAAGGACGTAATACTGTCGTTCTCCCTGATTTACAGTTTTACCATTAAATAAAACCGATAACAAGGCAGAATTACTGGCACTTCCATATTGCTGTTTTTGGCATGCTCCCAGTGGAGGCTTGGCCAGGGGGATGCCCAGGGTGCCCCCAGGCGTTGGCCTCATCCCAGCCAGGGGAGGCCAAATGCAGCTCTGAGGGCAAGAGAACGCAGGCATCTGTCTGCAAGTGATGCCATCCCATTTGGCCTGAAAACTTTGTGCAAGTGGCCACTGGCCTGTTGTATTTAAAGAGATGTTACTTTTTGACTATGTATCAGCCACCTAGAGAGTTTATAACTGAAAGATGCTGTGTGCATGCTATATCTGCATCCTCACCCTGTGACTGTAATAAACAACCTACAGGCTACCCAAACCTGCAGAAAACCATGTTCAGGCATGTTATGATATGTGTCAGGCTAGAAGCCATGCTTAGGAATTTAGAGGTCCTCCGCCGGGGAAAGTAGGTTTGCAGAGATTTGCAGACTCTCTCCCTGTAGACAGTGATAACTTTTGTCTCAAAATACTGCTGAGCTGTCCCCTAGATATCCCTTTGTTCTTAATTAGTTTGCCAGATTTTCTGGCATATACTATCAATGATTCCTGAAAAATAATGTTATGATGTGATTATTAGAGGTGATTTGCCTAAAATGCAGTCGGAATCACTAGGGAATGTTAATATTTGTAGTCTGGTCAGTCTGTAGGTAAAGTCACTCATTTCCTTTCAGCATATGTCTTCAATACTTATTAAGAATTATTCCACCTCAGGTCTTCTGCAGCTAAACAAATGTAAAGGAATACATATGTTTCTTATTCCGCTTTTAGTGGTACTCAGATTTTTTTCCCATCTCTTCTGTTAAAGGAAGACTCCTCTCCAATTTAGCCAGGACGTGTCTACCCATTACATCAAATGAGAGGAAACAGATGAAGTGATCTCATTTCCCTTCACATGCACTTGATGTTAAAACAGAAAAACTAGAATTGTGAAGCAGACATAAAAATGTAATGAGTGGATCTAAAACTTGATAAAAATTTTAAGATTGGAATTCAATTACCAAAAAAAGGACAAATGAAAATAAAAACTCCTCAGAAATGGCAATACAAGCCACAAACATTTCTAATTATCATCAAACAAAAAAGTAAACTTTTCACGTCAGAACTGTCAAAATATTTTTAAATGCATATAATCTTAACTTTCAAGGCATATGTACTGTGCACAATTTTTCATTTTTATAACCATCAGTAATCATCTGAATTTCAAAAGAAAACCATTCTCAGCACCTTCACCAAGCAATCAATAAATAAATAAATTATTATTTATGCAAAATATCCTGATTTGAACCACTCTTATCAGGATAAAGAAGGTTTTTGAGAAAGGAGGACCCTGACACGGACTTTGCTGATTATGTTCCCTGTCCATTAATAAGGTATATACTCTGCCCTTTAAATCTCAGAGGCCCAGAGAGATCCTGGAGGTCAACTCTACCTTATCTATGGTTCTTGGTTTTCCTCTGATTGTTTAATATTTCTAAGAGGCTGCAAGAAGGAAATTATGCTGAGGCTAAGAAGTTCAGATAATCTGCATTATAGCATTCACATCTATAAAAAAATAATAATTTTAAGTTATATAAACTAATTTTTTTTTTTTTGGTTTTTATATTACACAGAGATAATTAGAAAAAGCCAACAAAGAAGATGTTAAAAAAACTAGTGCTGGTACCTTTACACAGCACTGTATTTTCACAGAGTTGTTTATATCTCATTTTAAAGGTACCTGTTTTGATATATATGGGATTAAATTACACTACGCATAATAAAATTATTATTTACATCATAAAAGAGAGCAGGAGAAGGAATTTTTTAATGTTAAAAGAAATAAAGCCAAATGTTCAGATTTTTTTAATGTAACTTTATGGATCATTCAAGGAATTCAAGCAAAATAACAAAGTATTTCATAGGTGCAAAGAAAACTGAAAAGGAGTTCAACATAATACAACATATTAGAGTAGTTAATAATTTATATAGAATATTTCATAAAAGGAATGACAGTTCCATCTGATAGGTTTTTTTTTCCAGGTTATATATTGTGGAATAAGAGAAAATAAAGTTTTCCCCTTAGTTTTTGCTACTACCAGTTTGATTCCTTTAAGTGCATTAGCTGTCAAAAATAAAAACTTGGCTGAATCTCTGACTGGACCTTGATGATATCAGACTTCATAGGAAATCATAATTCTGCAATGTTTCATGTACAAATCAACAGTAATAACTAATATCAGTAATAACTAATAGCAGTAATAACTAATTATCTCGATTGCCTGGGACTAAGACTGAAAAAAATTTCTGAGTTTGCCCATTATATATAATCAGCTCTGAAATGCCATTAAAGTATTTAATAGCATATTATTTTAATGACAAAAAAGTGATCCTATAACAAAAAAAATCAATTCTGGATTGACATAGAAAAAGATTTTAGAACACACTGTAAGCACTGACACAAGACATTAATGTACTGAGCAAATATAGTTATGGCTACTTACACATAGAGATTTTCAAGTATTGTGATGCCACAATAAGGAATAAATTGAGTCCAAAGAAAGCTGCAAGAAATAAAAATAATCTTCTTGTGGTTTAACCCCAGCTGGCAGTTAGAACAACGCAGCTGCTTACTCAGTCCCCTCAGCCTGGACGGGGAAGAGAATCAGAAGAGTAGAAGTGAGGAAAAACTCACGAGTTGAGATAAAGACAGTTTAACAGTAAAGCAAAAGCTGTATACACAAGCAAAGCAAAACAAGAAATTGATTCGCTACTTCCCATTGGCAGGCAGGTGTTCAGCCATCTTCAGGAAAGCAGGGCTTCATCACCTGTAATGGTTACTTGGAAAGATAAACGCCATAACTCTAAAAGTGTCCCCCTTCCTTCTTCTTCCCTCAGGTTTACACACTGAGCATGATGTCGCATGGTATGGAATATCCCTTTGGTCAGTTGTAGTCAGCCATCCCAGCTGTATTCCCTCCTAACTTCTTGTGCTCTCCGAGCCTGTTCGCTGGCAGGGCGGTATGAGGAGCAGAAAAGGCCTTTACTGCTTAGTAACAACCAAAAACCGTGCACTACTATCACTGTTTCTTATGCCAATCCAAAACAGGGCTGCTAGCAAGAAAGTTAACTCCATCCCAGCTGGAACCATAACAATTCTCTACAGTGATTTCACACTGGCCATGAATCTAGAACAAAGTTACTTTTTTTCTCTTTCCTTAAACTTTGAAGGAACCCAACGTGATGATTTAGGATGCAGATTGTGGCTGTCTCTTGAAGTGCCTCTCTGTATTGCTGTTTAGAAAGCAAAGTTTTGCTTAACCACCTATACTTTTTTAGAAGTAAGCAATGTTTTCCTTACATTACAGTTCTTTGTGTTTTCTTGGTCGAGTTCCAAACCCTGACAGGCCATACCTTTTTTTGATATGCCAGCTGGATTCAAGTTATTAAGTTTTATGAGATATACACTTGGCAACTCTTTATTCATTGTGAATGAAAACACAGAAAAGTAAGCAAGTTTCTTCAATGATCTTTTGCACTTTCCATACACGTACTAATAAAGGTAAAATCTAATTAATAAGTTATTATTTCTACAAGGAATAACTTTATGAACTTAAAGTCAATTCAAAACTTTAACTACATAGTACTGAGTAAAAAAACTCTTATGTGCCTAGTTTGCTAGTATTGATTTGGGCCTGAAATATATTCTCACTCACTTTATTACACTTCTACTATATATGATTTATGATAATGTCTACTTTCTACTGCTTTCTGTATCCGTGACTCCCATTCTATTTGCCAGATTCCCACTGGTTTCAAAGGTTAAAATTGGCTTTTAATACTGAGACTGCTATTTATATCTTTCTGAAGGAGAATTTACTCCTGCTGTCTCAATCCATTTGTAAAGTATGCCTGCTTTAAAAAAAGTTACTAAATATACAGAAAGGGAAGCTTACAGCTGGAAATCAAAGCAGGACTGATAATGCATGGAAATCCTGTTGCAGGAAACACTTACCTATGTGGTTGAGGTATGTGGGGATTGTACTCCGCCTCTACTTCTGTGAGACTTACCCATGAGTTTAAGTATCTGGTATCACGAGGCTTCCTTAAAAGGGAGTCTAAATAGCTAAGGAAAGCACACTACTTAGAATCCATCAAAAGATTCCTAGGATTTTAACATTCATAGTTCTCACAGAAACAAGAACAAACACAATATTTCATAGCACATTATAATCTTTCCATCAGCCTATGTCTTATTAATGTTCTGTACATGGTAAGCACCTCTCCTACTGTATCACAGGTTTCATATGTCCTGTCTGTACAGATAAATAAAACAGGATCAGGTTTGAGATGTGACCACAATTATGGTTTGTAATTGTATCATGGTTATAGTCTGTTATGACTGCATGCTCAGTCACTGGAGTAGTTCTTCATACAACTCTGACTCATGTCAGGTGGTATTCTGCAATGCACTGCCCAGAGATTGGTACAAATAACACATGACAAGGAGCATTCCACAGAAGCAGTTTTGATGTTGCCCACTTCTTTTGGGTGAGAAGAGAGTACAGATATGTGAAGGTGAGCTAGCCTGTGTCATTTTGACCTTAGAACCAGTGAACAATCTTGACATGCTTTACTTACCACCATACTCTTAGGCCCAGGGACCAATGGATGATCTCCATCTTTACAATTCTTTACAGAATTCAGGCCTCTGGTGTTTCTCATCACTTAAAAATGTATTTGAATGCTATGCAAGGTTTGTCAATGGAGAGATTTAGTATTGTGGAGTTAGTTAAGTCTGAATCTGTGGCTTATTTCAAAGCATAAAACCACCATAATATATAGGTCATCAATCTGCTCCTCTTTAACAATTGAAAAAGGCCTCTGCAATCTCATGAAGTCCATTCTCCCATTGTGAAAGGCAGCAAGCTTCTTCTACCTCTATGAAATGGAAGGATTTCTTCAGAGTTGACCCTGCAACCAGGATGCAGGGATGTTACAACACATGGTTGCCAGCACTGCTCAACTCAGTGTCAACAATTGCGGGCTGAGCTGGTGGTGGCAGAGCCAATTGTTTGCTGCGTCTGATGATTAATCCTCATCTGAGATGCAGGGACATTTCAAACATCTCAAAAAACTTTCTCATGCAGTCTACAAACTCAGGTAAACAATTTACTTATGTTCCAAAGGGTGCAGGATTTCAGAGACTGTAGTCACAGGACCCTTTTAGTTAACAGGCCTACAGCAACACGCTTTCCCCTCACTTGGATATAATTTACTATTATCATTATTTCTACAAGTTTAGATACAGTATTTCTTAAGTACCTTGGAGAACAGGCATCTTGGAACTGCATGATCCATGCTTGCCTTATATTCTTGCAGCGGGAACACACTGTTATGGCATGCAGCCCAGGTGATGGATAACTGCAGTCATTCAATGACTTTCTGTCATTCCTAACACGTCAGGCTAAGCTCACACATTAGACTCTGGGAGGCTTTGCGGCCAACATTTTCATCCTTGTTCTAACACCATGTAGTAAATAATACATACATTTGAATTTAAATAATTTTTAAATTTAATGAAACTGTTGCATCACTCACTTTGTAACATATCATGACCTCACAAGAAAGGGTAGGGACTTTGTTCGAGTTGTGAAGGTAAATCTTTTATAGTCAATTTATGATCATATGGCATGATGTGCCGTAGTTGTGTGGCCTATATAGTTACTTTCTCCCAGATCCAGTATGATTCTGTGTCCTCCTAGGCTTTGATTAGTCAAATAAAAGAAGACAAGATATCGTAGTCAAATGAAAGGTTCTTCATTTCTATACCCATCTAGTAGCCCCTGACAGTAACCCTTCTAATTTGAATTCTATTTTCCTGAGCACCGGCAACCAGAATTATATGTACCTTTCCAGATACAGTGTCCTCCAGTGCCTCTCATTGCTACATCCTCTACTAACAGCAAAGTGTTTCTGAAACCTGCTGGTGGTTTCCTGGCCCTTCTCATTTTAGACTGCATATGTCAAAAGATTTAGGAGAAACATGATTAGTTTCTAATTACACAAATTTGGGGATTTTACTGCTTCAGTTCTTTCCATTTGTATTGCTTAAAGTTACTGGGTTGTTCCATTCGATTTCACATCTATATGATATGTCCGTTCTGTTTCGTTCAGGCAATACTGTCTTCAGTGAGCACTTTTATAAGCATATCCTAGGTTTTGTGCCAAAACCATTAACGAACCTATAAAACAAGACAGAACACAAGACCAGTACTAGAAGAAATCTATAATAAGTGCTTTTCAATCTCATTTGATATTATCATAAACCAGTAAAAATTAGTAAATATAAAAACTTTTCAAAAACATACATTTCACTCAAAACATTTATAAATTTACTGGTTATGTACCTGATAAACTTTAAAAACTTCTGATTGTTAGAATTAGTTTAAATTCCTCTCTCAGACACTTTTACTGATTCAAATATCAGTAAGATTTTAATTTTTTTAAAGTACTTTTCAGTAAAGATGATTTTGATGGGCTTTAGAGGGTGAACTTGTAAAAAAAAAATCAATCCAGTCATACTTTTTTTTCATTGCTCTAATCAGATCTGAGCAAATACATCCAGGCTATTCCTATATTGTCACTTCTGAAAGTGGAAAATGTACTCAAAAAGCCACAATTAAAAACAAACAAACAAACAAACAAACCAAAAATAGAAAGGGAAAGGTGTTCTTTTTTTAAACAAATCCTGAAAAAACCAGACCATCTACCTAAGGTAGATATTATTTTCAAATATTGAATTGCAAACCCATGAGAAATTATAATTTTAATGGAACTTAAATTTTGTCCATTAGAAACCATTATCTTTCTTCTTAGAATTGTGGTAGACAGCGTAGGTAAAGCATGGAATTGTGGAAAGGTGTCCATATGACCCACTTTTTTTCTAAAGTTCATGCATTCTACCACACAATGTTTGAAAACTTTTGGAAGATGATTTAACCTAGTAAGTCCCAATATACTTTGTAATGTAAGGTTGAAAAGGCTGTCATGCTTCTGTTTTGATCCTTTTATGGGCATTTTTATTAACGTATTTGCTTGTGTTACTGTATATGTATTTATAATTCTCTTATAGCTCTTATATTTAAATATATTTTAGCTATTGCAAACTCTGATCATAAAGAATAGCATACTTTGGGTGATATTTGTGTTCTTCCTTTTGTACACCTCTGCCTTTTACCTCCATTAACCATTTTTGGTTTCCTACCTCTTTCTCTTATCTCTTCTTTATTTGGTCATGTTCTTTAATTTTTTCTCCACTTTGGTCACTTTTTTTCAAATCCATGTGATTTGAGAAAGAAAAGTAGGACACAGGAATATTTTTCTTGAATGATAAGGACCAAGGAAGATACATTAACATAGACTTTGAGAAGTTTTCCTAATTTCCATACATTTTTATATCTTTAAAAAACAGTGCTACAGAACTTTGTAACCAAATCTGTAGTACTTTAATTCTGCTTCGTTAACTGATGTCAAACCTAAAGATAAGTAAAGAAAAAAATTGTATGTTACATTATGTATTTCTACCCACACACACGCTTACACTGTTGTAAAGGGTTTATTCTACATTTCTCGTTGATGGAAGCTTTTAATGAGTAAGAACAGAGGCTGACAGGTATAACAGGCATAGATCTTTACATTTAGTTTCAGATAGAGTCACCTAACCCTATGTGGTTCATCAAGCTTCTCGATATCAATGCCTTAAGTTTTGCTAAATGCATTCAATCTCTAGGATTGCATAGTATGTACTGACTGCTGGAATTTGAGGTGAGCTGATCTGTTGTACATTTTAAACATATCTGTATTTCTAGCAAGCCCTTAATTCATTCTTACTCACTGAAAAAATGTTATTCTGGCCTGAAGGGTTACAGTGCTATGATCCATGAGTTAACAGATTATTCTCTGTTTAAAACTTGTCTTCTTTCTTAGTGTAATGTCTTTGGCCAGTTGGTTTTGATGTGCATTGGAAGAAGATTGCACTCCTGTATCACTTTCTTATGAGTTTGCGTGTTTGCATGCAACAACACTTACTTGCTTTATAAATCCAATATAAATATATTATAAAAATAATTTCCAGTGAAAAGGTTGTCAATCTAAATCTAAATCTAAATCTAGTCCTAAATCTAAATTTTTAGGACAGAGAATATGGAATTTCTTGCTTAAGAAAGCAATGCAAACGGTGAACTGCACACTATGATATTCCCACTCAGAAAAAAAAATCTGTCATATTTTCTCCTGGGCATAAATTTTTCCTGTTTGTGTTATAACTTTTCTAGATTGAATAAGAAGTGCATTAACTAGCAATTGGTATAGTATTTTCCTACTAAAACTTTGAGATTTTCTGGTTTGTTGTTGTTAAATGCACAAAAGCTTTCATAATTTGTGATCACGCTGTACGTATTTTATACAGCCTTCAAATCAATAATCTGCATTAGTTTGATATGCTTAAACTAGTCACTTAGATGGTTAGTGCATCATGGCTTAATTAGAAACTATCCCTAAGAGAAATCTTTAATTTTAAAATATTACAGGGCCAGTTTACTTTTGGCCAGATAAATGAATATACCTGCTCAACAGTGCTTCAGCAAATTTTGCTATAAAAATAAAAATATTTAGCAAGAAAAGACTATCTTTTGAGCTGTAGTATCTACTTTTTACTGTCTGAAAAATGGTTAGGAGTAAAAAATTAGCCTTTCCTTTACTTGTCTCTCCCACAGGGCACTGCCTAAAGAAAATGTTAGATCTTCAGCAGCCAAATGTATCTTTTTATTTGACTGAAATGTTTTACTATGGGAAGTCAAGCCTGAAGAAATGGCAATTAAAGAGGACTTTGAGTTATTCTGTGCCTTAATTCTAAAGAACAATGAAGCAATTTTTTTCCTTTTAGGATTAGCTTCAAGACAGCAATACCTGTAATAGTAAAAGGTTTTTTTCACTTGCAGTGACAATAGTCTTTAGTCAGCCCCTTTCATGTGACCCTTATACCTTCCCCAATGTTCATGTTTAGAAACTGGCATACGTATAGATATAGGAAAACATAGCTGCCTTAGCAGGACTTGAATTTTTTTCTCCACCTCCACCATCCTGAATTCTTTTCTGTATTTCAGTGTTTGAATACTCCATTCAGGAATTTGAAACACATTTCTTGCCATTTAATTGCAACATGCAAGGTCTTGCTAGCTGTAATTATAAAGTTATTTTTTACTTTTGAATAATGTAGTACCTGTTGCTATGAAGAAAAATAAAGTCATGTAGTATTACAGGCAGAACTGAGCTACAGTCACATGAATTTATTATCTGTTTTCTAAAACAAATTTGTTTCTAGAATTTGTTTTTCTAAAAAATACTGAAACATTTAGAATAGAAAACATGAATGCTGTTGACTTGAAACACAAAGGAAGCTCTTTCTCTGCCACTAACATTAGTTTGCGAATAAATACCAAATAATACAATACAGATACAGAAAAACTTCAAGTTTCTGGAAAAAAACACATGGAAAACTGAAACTGACTTCCCTATCCCGTATGTGGACACAAAGGCAAACTAGAATTTTAAGTTTTGGAGGACTAAACTTCATCTTACTAAGAGGTTTAGAAGGACTGACGTGTGAAGTTTGTACTTCCAGATATAAAAACAAGGTGAAAAAATTAAAAAATAGAAAGAAAATTCATAAATAAAATATATCTTCATTATGACTTTTGTGTCACTGTTGTATCTGGTTATCTTTGTATTTTTTCCCCCTGAAAAGTCTAGGGTAACCTTCAGTTAAAAAGGACTGTGAAAGTGGAGTCTCCTTAACAACATATTTTCAGCTCTATGGACAGCACAGAGCTCAGAGTAAGATAAAGAACTACAGAGCAGTCACATTTATAGATTCTGGTTATATTTTTTTCAACCACATATATTTTTAAACAAATTTAAAATATGCAAGACTTCCAATAGCTATCCAACTCATAGGGTTCCCTTTTTACTTGAATCCATTAAAAAATTCTCATCCAACATATAGTTAAAGAAATATTTTCTATTTTCCCTCTGATCTAGGTTGGAAGGCAGACTGTGCAAACTGTGAGAATTTTAGTGGCTTGAATTAATAAAAATGGAACATTTAATCCATTATCATTGAAGATCATGGTGATTTTCAGCTTTTAGCTCCCAGCTACCTCGAACCTGTCAAGTATAAGTTTAGTCCTCATTCTCATTGAAGAGAGTCCTGTTTGCGTTCCAAAAACACTCTTGCATTTTCTCATACATTTTAACAATCTTTATTTTCCTTTTAACTTAAAATATGCAAAAAAGTGTGCCTGTGACAAACACAAATGAAGAAAAGCAGCAACAGGAGATCTAAAAAGCTAACAAAAATTAGAGCATTTCTACATTTCCAGATTAACTTGTGCTTCATTTTTTTGAAAGGAATATGGAGGTATGTTCTGATCACAGTGAATGAACTACCAAATTTTGACCCTAGAAATTTACAGTAATCGTAAAGATTTTATTTTTTCCCTTAGTACATCTGTAGCACTAAACCTCTTTCATATTCAGTATTTTGTAATTTAGTGTTGCTGGTTATATATTACGTGATGAAAGGTTTGAATAAGGGGGTAAAATGAAGTCAGTGTTGTGAACCACAATGCAGCAAAACCAAAAAGTTGACACTGTGGCTTTTGATGGAAGAATGTGCAAGTGATATCTAATATTTATAAAATAGAAGTTCCAGATGTTATTTGCTGGTGACAGCAAATTACATCTTAGGCTTATTTGGGCTGGAAAAAAATACATCTTCTTGTGGAATTGATAAAACTGCAAGTACCTTTGTACCTTGAGAATAAGTTTGTGGTTTTTTTTCAAAAAAACCCTCTAAAATTTAATTTAAAAAAATAATAATCATAATAGTTAGAGATAAAATATTTTTAGAAAACCCAGAACTGTGTATAATTATTACCTCCATGGTTAAATAGAGCATTTCTAGAATTTTATAAGTTGATATTCCTCAGCTGCCTTCTACAGATAGAAAAGGGTTCCAAACCCTGAATCATCAGAAATAAACAAAGAAAGTTAAAATATATACTAGTACATGTTACATAGCTGATCATAAAACAGATAGTATGAGTTAACGTACACTACAAATACAATTCTGTCACAAAAAGCAATATTTTTTAACTGTGCGGGAAAACAATTCCTTTCAGAATTTAAAGACCTGTTAAAGTCAATATATTAAAATTTGATTGCAGACACTGCAAAATTGTTTTTTTTTTATGAGCAAGGCAAAACCACAAGTAGAATAACTTTGTAGTGAGAAGTGAAAAGCTCAAAAAGCTCAGGTTCTCTACGTGGTAACAAGCTGAGAAAAAGATCAAAGGCAGAAAGTGAAGAAGAGGAGCAAGAGGAACAAAGTTCACAATTACAATGCTTATTAAAGTAAAATAAATAAAGTTGTTTATCAGTGGAAAACAGAATAGATATTGAAAATAATCTTCAGGGTTTTTTGGTGGTTGTTTTGTTTTGTCTGTATTTGATAACCAGTTGCTATGTAACTTAACCTTTGCAATGCTTATATGGTAATTTTGGATAGATTTCTTTAACTATCCAGAAGCCTATGCCGCTCCAAGCAGCATTAAAATAGGATTGCAATAATTGATTTTTCAGTTTGGCAACAAAACTGAGGAAAAAAATACTTCAAAGCTAAAAAATGAAAAAAGTAGCTTCTCCTTACCAGAAAGGAAAATTGAAAAAACCCCAGATTGTATTGTTATTAAACATATTTTCTGTTCATCCTAAAGCTCAGCAATTTGAGACACTTAAAAGAAAGAAAAACAGAGGAAAAGTAAGGTTCATGTAGTAAGGTAATCACAAAGGTAATCACATGTAGTTACTTTTATTTTAAATCTCTGCAATTAAAGTTGTCATCCAGGGTACAAGACAAACAAACAAAAAAGCAAAACACAAGAAAAAAACTAGTTCTAACTTTGTCTAAGTGGATTTTTCTACCTTCTAGCAGAGTGTTTTTTTATGTCACAGATACTGTGCAATACTTACTAAGATAATGGAATTATAAAAAAAGGTTCCCTCAAATATTGTTTCTGGATCTATTCCACTTTGAATAAAACACATATTTCTTAAGCATTAGACATATCTCTTGTTAGACAATATTTGTAGTTATGTAAGTGCAGAGAAAAACGTAAGATTTTATCTAGCATGCCTATGCTAGGGTTGAATGAAACTGCTAGAAAAGTCTGAAACTCTAGAAAAACTATCCCATCACATAATGTAACCTTTCCTTAAACCTACACATACTTCTAGGTTATATGAAGTTTTTATTAACAGAACAGAAACCCACAGTATGTTTATTTGGAATAACTTGTAATTTACTAGCAATTAAGGAGGTGATTGTTGATCAAGTTGTGTCATTCTTGTACTCCTGACTTTTCATTGCTAATTAGTGTAATGAATGACAGTGTTGGAAACAGCTTTTATCAACCATAGAGAAATAGCTCAATTTTGACCACTTTGGAACAGTTCACTATACTGCAGCACAACCAGGGTTGGATTGGGTAATTCAAATAACCCCAAAAGAATTGATGCAATGGTTTGCAAGAGATCACAACAACAGAATAACAGTAGCATAAATCCATTTAATTAAGACAATAGGGTATGTTTATTCTAACTTATGTTTTATCCATTGTTTAAATTACTCCACAAATAAATGTTTTACTATTGGAATAAATATGCTTGTATTTGGTTTATGTGCCAAGGTTTTGGTAATGGGGAGGGGACTGCAGGGGTGGCCTCTGTGAGAAGCTGCCCCCATGCCAGACAGAGACAGTTCCACACAGCTCCTAGGTAGATCCTCCACTGGCCAAAACTGAGCCCATCAGCGATGCTGATGACTCACTCCTCTGTGATAACATATTTAAGAAAGAGTAAAGGTGCTGCACAGCAGCTATGAGAGAAAGGAGTGAGAACAATGTGAGAGGAACAGCCTTGCTGACACCGAGGCCAAAAAAGAAGGAGGGGAAGACATGCCCAGGTGTCAGAGCAAAAGTTCCCCTTCAGCCCGTGGAGAACACTGTGGTGAAGAAGGTTGTCCCCCTGCAGCCCATGGGAGAATCCATACTGGAGCAGGTAGACATGCCTGACAGAAGCTGCAGCCTGTGGAGAGCCCATGAAGGCGCAGACGCCTTGCAGGAGCTGCAGCCCATAGGGAATCCGCACTGGATCTATCTGTTCCTCAAAGCCCATGCCCCATAAGAAGGACCCACCTTGGAGCAGTTCATGGATGACTGTATCCCACGGGAGGGACCCCACACTGCAGCAAGGGAATAGTGTGAGGAGGAAGGAGCAGCAGAGAGGAGCTGTTATGGACTGACCGCAAGCCCCATTCCCCATTCCCCTGTGTTGCTTGAAGGGAGGAGGTAGAGGAGCCAGGAGTGAAGAAGTGAAGGTGAAATTGGGAAGAAGGGGGACGGAGGGAGGAGAAGGTATTCTTAGTTTTGATTTTTATTTCTCACTATCCTGCTCTGTTATTAATTGGCAATAAATTAAACTTCCCCAAGTCAAATATGTTTTGCCCGTGACGGTGATTGGTAAGCAATCACCCTGTCCTTATCTTGATCCTCAAGCTCTTTCATCTTATTTTCTGCCCCTCTCCTGTAGAAAAGGGGGAGTGAGAGTGTCTTGGTGAGCACGTGGCAGCCAGCCATAGTTAATACACCACAATGCTGTGAATAGCCAGTCTGGTCAATGATTACTTATACCTAAATAACATGTAAGCTTTCATAAGGCATTTAAGTTGGAAAACAAATAGTTTTTCCATTAAATGGAGCAAAGGCATTTAAACTTCCTATTCCACTCAATATGATTTTTAACAATATACGTAACAATAAATAATAAGAGCAAAATAAGGTGCAGAATTAGCATAGAGCAAGAAAATAAGAAAATATGTGACTAATGATATAAATTTATAGTAATCTGAAAAAAACTTTTTGGATTAATTTTTTGTTGGTTTTAAAGGTGGTTGTTTCAACATACATGTCTAAGATACATCAAAAACCATTATAGATACTGTGTTTCTTTGTTTTTTTCTTTTAAGGGCAGACACCTCAAAATTTGAGATTCTTCTTGGTTCTGATCTGTTTTCTTAGAGAATTACCACGGCGCTAACTACTTCACACAATTATTTTTATTTTTTTGAGAGAGAGAGAGTTAGGGAGACTTCCATGATTTCATTGAGCTCTAATCAAAGCCAACAGGACAGTAGGGAACAACTACAGTGGCCTTCAGAAATATGCTGCCATTTCAAAACTCTCAAAGCTGTGCCTTTTAAGTTCCGTTTGTGGATACCAATAAAGTAATGCAATTCATGATGAGAAACTATGTAGAACATTGGCAGTTGAATCCATTTGTATTTTTATTGATTATCTGACTGGAAGAAAACCATTCATTTATTAACAGAAATAGAGTCTATTGTACATGCACCATAGCATTTTGTTGAGTTAATAAGATTAGCAAATCCACTTTTATCTTCTGATGTGTTCACTGATTGATGGTATGCTAATACTTCTTCATTTTAGACTCTCTTACAAAGAAAAACCCCAAAGCTTAAATGGTAAGTACCATGGTTTTGTTTGTCTTTTTCTTATCTGCATTTTCTTCCTTTCAAATGTTAATAACTTTAAGAATTATTTTATCCAGTTTTAGCATGGGCAGTCTTTCATCACCTTTTTCTAATTACGATCAATTGGCTCCTGAAATGGCATGGAAAGTATTCTATTCATGATTAAAGCAGGCACCTGAATCACATTTGCAGTCTAACATAGTTCTATTTGTTGAACATATTGAGAATATCCCTTGAAATGTGTTTGCTTTTTAGATCACTTTGATTTCAATTTAATAAAATTCATGAAGTCATGTGAAAAAAAGGTCTGTAATTGTAAAAGGCATCCAAGAATCTTTTTAGTTCCTTAGAAATAGTTGCTTACTGCCATATTTTTAATTCAGTATTGAAGGATTTTTTTCCTTTTAAAGTGAGGAAAATAGACTCAGGTTACTCTGAGATAACCCTTCAATTGTTGTAAGAGTTAAGCATGAAAAATCATGGAGATGGTAGGACTTGGGGAACAAAATGTTAGAGATTTCAGTAGGTAAAAGTCACCAGTTTTAATTGAACTATGATTGCTCCCACCCTACTGGAGACAAAGCTCAGGACTGGTTGTGTCTTTATAGTTATTCAAGTGAACAGTGGAATAAATACACACTGTTTTGGCATGTATCTTGAAAAGTGTTTACAAAAGTACTGCAGAGGGAGATTAAGATCTCGCAGAAAAGTAGGACCTTATTTACAAAGGAGGAAGTCAACTTTGCAGTCTCCACGGGTTCACAGAGGGGAAGTCTTGTTTAACTAATTAGATATATTTCTATGACAAGGTCACCCACGTGGTGGATGAAGGGAAGGTGGTGGATGTAGTTTTTCTGGATTATAGTAAGGCTTTTGACACTGTCCCTCACAGCATCCTTCTGCACAAGTTGTCCGGCTGTGGGATGAATGGGTTTACAGTGTGCTGAGTGAAGAACTGGCTGAAAGGCATGTCTCAAAGTGTTCTAGTGAATAGGACTACGTTTGGCTGGCAAGTGGTCACCAGCAGTGTTCCCTGAGTTCAGTTCTAGGGGTAGTTCCATTCAACTATTTATCAATGATCTGGATGCAAGAGTTGAATGCACCATTAGCAAGTTTGCTGATGATACCAAACTGGGAGGTTCTATGGACTTTCTCGAGGGACAAGATGCCTTGCAGAGGGATCCAGATAGATTGGAGCATTCGGCAATGATTAATGGGATGAAATTTAACAAGTCCAAATGCCAGATTCCACACCTAGGACAGAGTAATGTTGGGCACAAATAGAAACTGGGAGAGGAATGTCTGGAGAGCAGTCCTGCAGAAAGCGATCTAGGAGGGCTGGTTGACAGCAGACTCAGTCAGTAGTGTACCCCAGCAGCCAAGACGGTGAAACGCGTCCTGGGATGCATCAAACACAGTATAACCAGTTGGTCAAGAGAGGTGATTATCCTGCTGTATTCAACATTGATGTGGCCTCACCTTGGATATTGTGTGCACAATTTAAGAAGAATGTGAAGGTCTTTGAATGCCTCCAGAGGAAGGCAACAAAGCTGGTGAAAGAGCTGGAAGAAATGTCCTATGAGTAGTGGCTAAGGACTTTGGGCTTGTCCAGTTCAGAGGAAAGGAGGCTGAAGGGTAACCTCATTGCTGTCTACAGCTCCCTGAGGAGGGAAAGTGGAGAGGGTGGTGCTGATCTCTTCTCTGTGGGATCCACTGACAGGATAGATGTGAGTAGTTCAAAGCTTCGCCAGGGGAGGTTTAGATTTGACGTTAGGAGGTATTTCTTTACCAAGAGGGTGGTCAAACACTACAACAGGCTTCCTAGAGAGGTGGTCAATGCCCCAGGTCTGTCAGTGTTTAAGAGGTGTTTGGACACTGCCCTTAATAACATGTTTTAACTTTTGGTCAGCACTGCATTTGTACCAATATTAAATAACATACAAGGTTTAATGGAATTTGTCAGTTGTGAAAATTATTTGTAGGTTTTTCTATTACTGTGTTTATAATCAGTTTGTAAAACTGATCCACGTAAACCATTCATGCTATTTATCATCTTAAAAAGGAAAACAAGAAAAACTATATTTTGTGAAGGTTTTCTAGAGGCAATCCACATTTTTAGGCACCACTCCTCTCAAGAGGTGGAGAAGAACAGATTAATGATTTACAACCAGATTTAGGGCTAGGAGTTTTCCTGACTTTCCCGTATTTATCCTTAGTGACCTTGAGCAAGTCACTTCTGCATTAATCTGTGTGTCTTCCCTGTCCACATGTAAAATGTGAAGAGGAATGGATGGGAATACTGGCGTGTAGCAAATATCATAGATGTATATTTAAGATCAGAATACATCCTAGTATTATGATGAAAAGGTCATAAATTAACATTTTCTGACATTCTCAACTGCCGCCAGGACAGTCATGTATTGTCTTATTTTTGGCTTACTTTCAAGAGACTTATTTACAGGTTTACTACTTCACAGAGACCTCTGAAGTTCTCTGTGTATGTAGTTAATTAAATAAATATTTTATGTAGTTAATGGAAGTAGCTGAATTTTCTCTTACTCAGGGAATAGGGAGAAATTATGAAAAATGAAAGCACCTTGTGTGATCTTTCACAGTTAAGCAAGAAAACTTAAATAACTCTACTAAGATGGCGCTTGAAAGTAAGATATGATCAATAAGTGATCACAAAGCATTGTGTGGGATAAATGTCAATATTAACTACCCCACAAGAACCTGTAATTTCTTCATGAGAAAAAAATGATACCATGTTGATATTCTGAAATATAAATTTTAAAATTAACATAATCTGATGATATTTTTATTGCCACTATGACCTTTGGACTAGCCAAGTATATCACACCTACTGGGTATTATAATACATTGAACATGTGCTAAGGATTTATACAGTAAAGATAGACAGAGCAGCAGAAACTAGCTTCTAGTTTGATTTTCATCAATATCCATGTTACACTACCAAGCTGTTAGCAGGTAAATGTTCTCTAGGACCAATTAAACATTCTTTGTTTTCCTTACAGAGATTCAGAAGGTGAAAGAGAGAATCATAGTTTCTCCACTAACTCCTAAAATTATTCGACTTGATTTTTAGACACAGATATTACTGTGGGCTGAAAAGAGACACTATAGCTTAAAGAGATTTTGCCCAATTGTTGAAATCCTAGGGCTTTATCTTTAAAAGAACCATATTTCTAATGGCTTGTCAGAGAAAAAAAAAAAAAAGGCTTGACTCTAAAGCTTATCTAAACAATACAAGCATTTGTCAGTAAGCTGTTTTGTGGCATTACTGTATTTTCAAGTGCTTTCTTGCAATCATAGAAGCACATTTGGCTGTTACAGCATTTGAAAATCAATAATTATACACTTTCCATTTCTGTTGTACACATTGACATTTTCAATACAGCTATGTTACACATAAGGGTGTCATGAAGATGCTGGCATAAGAAAAGCAGATGGAGTTTTAGAGAAAGTCAGTGTGCCATTTCACAATGCATGGAACAAGGCTAGAGTTCTTTTGTTTAATGTAAAACCTTGAACCAGGAAGCTAAGTAAGGGAGGAACTTTGGACTGAAAAAACCCACAAAACTATTATGAATCTTATTTTATTGTCAATTCCTACAAGTTTAAAATGTTTAAACTCCCTTTAAAAATAAATTGTTTCACAGTTCCTCTGTACTTTGTTGACAAACTTGTGTATCAGCTACTGACAACAGAAAAAGATAGCATCCCTTCATCTTGTATTCCTTAGTGTATCCTGAGAGGTAATGGCTGGGATTAGGTCAGCATTTATAGACACAAAAGAAGGTTAAGAACATAAGAGGCAGTCAAAACACAGATCCTTCTACTTTAGCATCTCATCTTCAGCTGTGGTCAAAGCTGCTGCTCAGGGAGGGCCATAAGAACAGGTAGAGTCTGCTGGCTGATCCCAGTCTCCAACCATTTGCAGCTCAGGCAAAATGTGATTCCTATGTAATTAATAATCTTTAATGCTTTCCATTCATGAACTTGACCGACCTAGACTTGAAGCTAAACAAATTTTATCTATACACACACTGTCTTCCACAGACTTTTACAGCACAATAACCAATTATAAAAATAATTGCTTTTTGTACAGTCCTATGTAAATTACAAGAGAAATTAAGAGTTCACACAATCTCTGCAGCAGGCTTAGAAGGAGAATGAACATATTAGTGGCAGGAGAAATATTGTTGGCTTTAAATACAACTAGAATTCTCCTAGAAGTTTTCAGTCTATAGGGATATAAAGTATGAAAAAAACATATTGCTGAGAGATTAGGACAAGTTCACAGAAACTTTGTGAAACAGAATCTGCATATACTCATTAACAACTGTATATGTCAAACAGCAACCAATTATAATTTGTATCTGACTTGATGGCTGAAAGTTGCTGTTTTTTATAAATCATGCTTTTTCTAAAATTCTCAAAACATGCTTTTACGGTTTATCTTAATATATTCATGTTATTTCCTATGTGATATTTACAATTTTTACATGGGCAATTCATAAACTGAAATTTAAATAAAAATGTGATATATACATTAAGATAAATTTGAGGTACATTATTTCTGTGTATTTCTATTATGTCATGAGTATAAAAAACACAAAGAGAAAAGGTACTTCTTTAATCTAAACGTATAAGTGATAATATTCGGGTACTTTAAATAAAATATCTTTTCTTCATTAAGTATTACAATTTTTTTTTTTTTTTTTTAAGGAAAAGAAGATGTAATAAGCATGTCGCCCTGGTAGAACTGGGGGACTTGAGAAAAAGGGTTATTTGCCCATGCTGAATGAAAAAAAAGACAGGAGGAAAGCAAGAAACAAACAATTGACTTCAAGTTCAGACTCGCTGTCTTCCCAGGACTGAATGTGACCTCTCTTATGTCATGTACATTATTAAGTATTTTTTCCCAAAGGTGAACTATGGGACATGTTAATTGAAGTCCACCTTTTGTTTTAGAAGAGATCAACTAAGACAATTGGAAAGGAAGGACAGACAACTGCCAACAAAAATTCTAAGTTGGTACACACTGACACTAGCATGTTTTCCTTGGTTCTTATGAAAAAATCTGGATTACATAGAAACAATGCACAGTGTTCCCATATAAGTCTGGCATGCACTTCTTCAATCAAATTCTCCTGTAAGTCTTTATGAAGAGTGTAAATTCTTTATGCCTTCTCTTTACTGTTAACCTTGTCACTGCAGGGCTGTTTGATGCTCTCTCGTAACTTCACTCACTGTCTTGGTAGAATCTCCAGCAACATACAAGGAACTTTGTCTGGTCCCAAATCCTGCGTTCACTTTCTTCTGTCTCTTTACTCTGAAATGAAATTTTTTAAAAATTGTGACCACAATACTAAGCAGAAAAGACAGTTTCACACTATTACAGATCAAATTTCTTCTAAGAAAAAAGTTTCAGTAGGAGACAGTAGAATTTAGATGAGAAAATCTTTCAGTATTGTTAACTTTACAGTTAACAATTGGATACTTTTTCAGCTGATTCCTTAATAAAGAAAAAAAAAGTGTAGGGTTTCAGAGCAATTACTTGGAATTGTCTTTCACAGTGAGAAGCAGGCTACACTTGCTTGCTTCACTTTTGATGACTGGGAGCTATTACTTATTGATTGGCAGTTCCGATCTGTGGTACTATTGCTATTCAAGATACATTTAAAGTACTTACATACAACTCCTGAGTCTTTTTATTGGAAGAAGGGAAAGTGGAGAATAGTGAAAAAGATCAAATATATCTCAAACTCCTCATTTGACAGAATTGTAGCCCCTAGTCCGGCATATTGTCTTGATATTGCATTAATAGCAACAGGGAGAGATTATTTAGAAAAGCATTATCATCATAAAGATTATCATTAAAACATAACCATGCTAAAAAGAAATTAGCTTTTAAAAATTTGGGGTTGATAAATCAGATTCTTAATAACAACGTGCAACAGAACAAGAACATCCACTGAAGCTGGGCACCAGAAACAGGCTTTTACCTCTCTGTAGTTTAGGGCACAGTGAACAGACAGTAGCCCTTCACAAAACAACACAGATTTAGCAAGATTTAGGATCTTAAGTACTGCCCAAGGTAGGTACACTATAAACTGACCCAAGAAGACTGCATGCAAGAGTAAATAACTCCTGGCAGATCTAAACTGTTTCTGTATATTAATAGTTTTTCTCCCATCCATGGTAATTGAAAATCTCCCATGCTTTAAGCTTAGGGCATATATCTCCAGCTCTCTCCATGTCATCTTTGCACTTTCACTGAAATCCTGTGTTTCTTGTGTCCTTTATAGGAACAGGTTTTCAGAAAAGGGAATTCATAAAGCCACTGGTTCAGTCTTTACTCTGGGACCCTAAAAGTGTTGTGAACAATGTCTGAACAACATGTGAAGGAACCTGAGAGTTTTTACCAAACTGTAGAACGTGGTGGTCTCCAGTTATTTGTTTGTAGCTGTAACCCAATTTCTGGCAATGTGGATGGGTCATACCATTATGCATACAGAGCTAATCTAATCTGTCTACTATAAAAAAAAAAAATGTTCTTAGAAAAACCCAGCATCACATGTCAAAGTCACTCTGAGTTAAGTAAGCTGCCAAAGTGTAAAAGCCATTGAGCTAACATAGCAATGTGATTGCTTACGGCGTCACAGACCCCATGATGCTCCTGCCTAGTGATGAACATGCCCACTAATCACTCCCGATACAGACTGATTGCCAAGCCCTATATCAGTAAGAATCAATAAGCTGGCAAATTCTTCATCCTGCTGGATACCCAAAACTAGGCTAACCAAAAAACTTAGTTGTCATTACTGAATTTCACTGGATTTTTTTTTTTAAAGATGGCTATTTCCTTTTTAATTACTTTAATTTAACAATTTCCAATCATAACTTTGCCATATTAAAAATTCTAGGTAAGTTCTATTAACAACTCTTTGTTATTAAAAATACTTATGTGAATATATTAGTGCAATATCACTCATAGTTCTTTTTTTCATTCATTTTGCTAATCTAAAATATATCAATATAAATTAAAAGTTAAAACCCTAAAACTAGCAACTGGAAAAGTTTTAAATTAAATTTAAAGAAAATAAACTGCAAATATTTGAAAAATATTAGCCATAACTACTGACTATAGGCTTAAATTAGCTCTTGTTCCTCTGGAATACACATAGTACATTTTCAAGACAAATCAAGTTACTTGATTTTAAAATATTTCTTACTTAAACAGTTTAAAAACACTTAATCTGGTGTTTCTAGATGTCATGTTACTTTATCTAACATCTATAAAACAGTAAGAGAGTTTCATTCTGATTTCTATTTCATAGTCAAATTAATGCAGTTACGTGTATCATGAATGACTACTAAAAACCTGTACATGAATATATAGAATGCTAAGCTTGACATGTTTATACAAAAGCATACACACTTGCCAGAAATCACTAACATATAGAAAATTTTGGTTAAAAGAATAGTTCTAATCTGTAATGAATCACAAAACCTAAGAGTGCCTACTGACAAGCTAATGTACAACAGCTTCCTTTTATTTCCACTTCAGTTTACAACAGTCTTCACACACCTCCAATAAGAACTCTGAGATCACTGCTTTATCAAAGGGAATTTTTGCCAAGGTGTAACTGGAGTATGTAACACGTAAGTCAAAAGGGTTTGGTTCAACTGCTCTTTTCTGTTTACAAGAGATAATTCTTCTTAGTAGTTCTGTACCTTTCTGTCTTCAATGTGCATATTCCATGTGATGGCAGGAACAAATAGCCTATTTAAATGCGAATATTTATGTGCCATAAAAAAAATTAGGGAAATTTGGCAGTCTGCACCAGCCATCCTTGACAACCCCTGGCATCCAGGAGGGGATGGGGCAAGAAGTTGTTCTGTTCTGTCCCTCAGATGTGTGACAGAAGGGAACTAGGAGCCAGGTGAAATGGGAAATGTGTCTACTTCCAACTGGAGTGTGCCAAGGTTCCTCAGGGCAGGCAGGGAAGCACAAGTTTTCATCAGAACAGACAGGGACTAAAACTGTGGAAAGTCTAATAATAAAATTAATATGCACCTGCTCTAGAAAGAAAAATAAATAAAAAATAACGAAGTACAAATGAATAAGCAAAATAAAAGGCATGGGTTTTGAACTCAAGATAAATAAGGAAAACATTTTAAAGCCCTTTTCCTAACAGCAGGCAAATGGAAAATGCTATCAAAGTCAGCTAACAAAATCATGAAAATCCACAAGCATATAAAAAGGCAGCATACCATATGTCCACCGATATCTAGTACAACAGGAACATTAAGAAAGCCATTAAGATAGTGTCCCCATTGTGCCCAGGTATACAGTAACATATGGCACATTTCCTGCTTCACTGTGCATTTCCTTGCTTTCATTGTTTAGCATCACTAACTTAGAGCTCAATTAATATAGTTTGTGCGTGCATTTCTTTGCAGAATATTTCAAAATTCTTCATTGCTGCTTAAAATTGATCTTTTTTTAGTGCAAATGCACAGTGAGTATTAATGTAAGGTAGGATTTTTTCCAAACCTTAATTAAATGGAAGAGCGAGATAGAATTATTTTAAGGTAGATACACATGACATTATTATTGTCTTCTTATTTAAGTCCTCACACAATTTGCTGTAATGATGCTATAGAAAAACATTATAAGGTTGTTGATGGTTTTAATCAATGCAGACTTCCCCAGGACAGATGTGGGTATCTCTCAGGATTGTAGAGTAGAGGTAAAATACTAAGAACTGATGTAGCAGTGTTAAAGAAAATACAGTAAGAAATATAAGGTGACTATATACTGTAAACCTGTAGGGGTGCATAAGAGAAGGAAACCAAGATGTCTGAAAGTTTTTCTCCTTCATGGATATTTATTCTTGAAAACCCAAAGAAGATTAAAGAATCTCAGGATTCCCAAAAACAAGATGAAAATTATTTGTAAGACATATTGTCTGTCTCTCTGATATTTACAGATTCCACATGCCTCCCAGAAAAAAGAACTTTCCTGCAGTAGGTCAGTCCTACTGAGGTTCTTTTTTGATTTAAGGAGTCTTTATGGGGAAAAAAAAAGTTATCTTCTCAAAAGAATATTGTTAATTATTTTATCTGCCTTTCTAAAAGATTCATATAGTGTTTCATGAGTTTGAATAGAAAATGAAATTACAGTGAAAATAAAAGAAACCACAACCAACATCTCAAATGCTTACAGCAGAAATTTTTAGATGAAATAACTGATTAGACCAAACAACTAATATCCTGAATATTTAATTTTAAAAGATAAAGCATGAGAGTTCACTTAATAATAAATAATAAACATCATTCCAGATCCACTAGGATTTGCCATTTGCTGTCTTACCCGTGACAGTAGCACTATTTTATTTCCAAGTGTGAATGGAGAATGAGGGGATCTCTGGTATGTAACGAAACCGGAATGAAGAAAGGCAACCATTACAAGCTTGAGTTAGTATCTTCACTGGTATAAACCATACATCAATTTCAGACATTTATTAAGGCCTACAATAATTAATATTCTGAGTGGAAATACAGGTTCTTGCCTAAACTATAGTAACATAGACTTATGACAGCTTCTAATTTCATTAAAACACGTTTTCCATTTGGCATTAGAGGACTGTTACAGACCATGAGTGAACATATGGCTATTGAATTAGGTTTCATATCTTTACAAGGCAGAAATTGCTTAGTCCCTGTGTAAATTTATCCAATATATAATTCCAGTCTCTAAAAATACTACATGGGCTCTCAAACAGTATGAATTTTTCTTTAAATGTTGTGTTTCCTTTGAGAGTCACAAGACCTCATGTCATGTTTTTTTGTATTTCTCACTCATTGATTTTCACTTCCTTGGAACTCATGCATAATTATGATTTTTGATTTTCCTTACAAGAAAAGGTTTGCATTTTGTCATATAATTACATTCTCTTTTAGCTTCAAAATTCATCTCAGAATGAATTTCCCTAGTACATTTCTGGGTACAGTTTATTATAATAGCTACCACTGAAATTTACTAAACAATTACATACAATATTTCCCAAGGGTGGAATATTACAAAAATGATGATTTTGATCAAACTTTTGCTACTGCAAACTAGAAACAACACTTTTCAAATGAATCACTGCAGTCATACAGATAAGAACCTAAAATTAATATTTCTGGAGATTAAATAAGCTAAGTCACCCACTTGAAACATTTTAAGAACAAGAGGATGAATATTATGAAGTGGGTACCTCACAGAGAAGGACTCCTTCAAGCACTCATTCATAAATTCAGGTCTTGTTGCCAGTGAGATTTTCCAAAAGAAGAATCATTCCCATTTATAACATAACAATTTCACAATTCTGGCACAAAATAAGAACTAAGATGACCTTTAAAAAGTCTGGTTTTTCTTTTTTTTTTTCTTAATTCAGAGATAATAATCTATTTTTGTTCAGTTGAATTTGCATAATAAAGTCTTTATTCAATTCTAATATTTTAGGATTTGATCATACCAGATTATCTGAAGAAAATGCTTCCTTTCAACTACATGATAGAAGAAAAAATCTATCCACTGTCCCCAACAAAATGGACAGAAAAAAAATAATTTCAGCTTTTAAGGAGTTGACAACTACCTCCTCGCTTTTCTAGCTTTGTTTTTTAGAATAATCTGAACCTACTGGAATGAAACAGAATATCCATATCCTCTGCTTTTACAATGAAAGAATGCAGAAAAAAGTACGCTTTTGACAATTTGCTTGAAAATAGTTTTTTTCCTCGTCCATCACTATTTATCAGTCTCATGTAATTGTGCCAATAAATATGTAATTCCATGCATATTATAATAATATAATATAATATTATATAATATATATATAATATATTTTAAATATAATATAATATTATATTTTTATACAAAACATACCTCAGCTCTTTTGCTAATGTTAAATATACATTAAGGCTAAATACAAATTGTTTTTGCCTTTATTCTCTGCAAATCATTGTGTTTGACATTTCTATTGCAAGCACTCAAAGTTTGAATACATTTAAAAGTAAAAATTGAAAAAGAGATGTCAGAAGTATTGAATAGTGATCAACAAAATAGTTAATATGGTTTTATTTTTTTACATATGGTTAGATTAGAGAAAAAAAACACAACCCATGAACTTTTAGCTAAATGAGTTATTTATTGCTAAAGAAAACGATCTAAAATATACCTGGGAAAGTAGACACTATAAGTGGCTATTTTAAGACTTGCAAGTAGATAGCATAAGACTTATTTGTGTAATGTGCTTTAATATTTTACAAAATGTCTTCTGATTTCTGAACACAGAAACAGTTCTTCTAGTCCTAAGGAGAAGAAGGTATCTACAATATATACACTCCTTTCTGTTTTAAGAAGTGTGTTTCACATGAAAAGCCTTTTTGTGGGCATTTTTTTAATAGCTGAAAAAAGGATAAGAAAGTACACTTGGCACAAGCTCTTTCCTCATTCCTTTTTAATACATTAAAATTCACTTTTTACAGTAATATTTTCACCTACATAATATCTAGGCCAATAAAAAGCATGATCATTTCCTTTCCCAGTAATTACATGGTTGCCAGCTTCAATTTAGTTCCATTTACCCTTTCAGAATTCTTAACTTTTAACAGTTGCTCAACATGCATCTTCATTACTTTCCTCTTTTTCCAAGTATGAAAGGTAGTCAACTCTGTAGCAGACATTAACTTTCCTCCCACCTCCCTCCCTTATCCATTTCTCACTCTCCATTCAAATTTGCCTTGAAACTAAGTGGGCTATCTTCAGAATCATGTCAGGTAGGTACTTTGTTATGGACTGTTTTTTCAAACTGAGAGCGCTACACTATGCTACAAATATTTAAACTGAAAATGAAGTTCTCTTCAAAATAAGGAAAAAACCAACATGCACAGTCAACATAATAAACCATTTAATTCCTGAAAAAATCTACTTAACTATACTACAGTATCATTCAATATTACGCCTCCTAGTTATAATCATTGAGCGAAAATTATGTGAGTTCTGGGAAGCACTGGGGAGTTCTGTCATACACCATGTTCTGTCTCGGACCGTTGCCCAAAACACTGTTCATCTTTGGCAGCATTAAAGTCTGATATCTCTTGAACTGGCTGGAGTAGAAACAAATACCGTGCAACACTGCTGTGCTGTGATTACGAGCTTTGCAGCAGTAAAAGCATTTCTTTTAAAACTTTTAAGGCTGGGAGATAGAATGTGAATGTGCACATTGCAATTACTTATTCTGCTCCCTTCCACTCTTCCCAGCTTCAAATTCTGACATGATAGTAGCTACTATCTCATAAGCCATTAAAGATAGTGTGCAGTCAGAAAATTATCTAACTGGAAGTTTGAACCTCAGCTTTCAAATATCACAAAGCACTAATCTCTAGCTCTGTGGTTTGTAAGGTTGCTGAAATCATGTGGGACCTGAAGTGAAAAGCAACAAATGGTGATGGCAATCTAGTGATGTGAAGGTTTCATTATCTTAGGACTCACCATGTCTGATAAAACAGTACAAGTGGTCTCAGGACTAGTAAAATTATCTTAAGTATGCAAACAGCAGGGAGAAAGCACTGATCCCTAAACGGCAGTAAAGCAGACAAAAACAAAAGCAGACAAAGGGTAAAGCAGTTAAAGATGAGGTAAAACACAATTAGATAAGATATAGAGTGCTCTTCCTTTTTCCCTTGTCCATTTTTTGCAACGATTTAATTATTTACCAATCTGTTAGAATAAAAACTTGGTATTCGCCAAATACCAGATTTGGTTTCATATTGGAAAAAAGTAATAATATGTGTTTTTGGTAAGAAAAGATGCCTTATTTCAATTAAATTCATAATATACCTAATTTTCAATACAGCTCAGGACCAGTTGACCTATTACCTACAAACTCCTTTGAAAAGTCTAATTTTGGTGTCTCTGATTGTGACAGTGCCAGGATATAAGCTGGCTCTGACTCTGCTCTCTATTTTTCTGGTACACCTCCAGCATCTAGAACCACTGTATTAGGAAAGTTTGAGGATTCATTCATGCTTAGTACTTTCAGGATGCTCTTAGTGACCTATTGCCCAGCAATTCAGATAATCTCTTTAGAACCAATCCATACACTGTGCCTGAGTAATTTCTTAAGGCAGATTCACAGCAATGAAGTCCTCAACTGTTTTTGTGACCCTTTGTAGACTCCCTCCAGCATGTCCACATCTTTCTTATACTGAGGGCCCAGAACTGAACCCAACACTCATGATGTGGTCTCGCCAGTGCTGAGTAGATGGAAAGAATCACCTCAACCCACTGACTGTGCCCATCCTAATGTTGTTGGCCTTCATTGCCTTGAGCGTGCATTGCTGGCTCATGGACAGCTTGTTGTCCAACAGGACCCCCAGATCCCTTTCTGCAAAGCTGCTTTTCAAGTCTGCTCCAGTGCAAAGGATTGTTCCTACCTGAGTCTGGGATTTGGCATTTCCATTTGAACTTTGTGAAATTACTGCCTGCCCATTTCTCCATCTTCTTGAGGTCCCTCTGAATGACAGCACAACTACCTGTTCTATTAATGACTCTTCTTTGTTTTGTATCAACTGCAAACTTGCTGAGGGTGCATTCTGACCCATAATCTGCATGATTAGTGAAGTTAAACAGTACTAGCCCCAGTATTGACCCCTGGGTTACACCACTTAGTGACTGCCCTGCAGCTGGGCTTCATTTCATTGCCACAAATCCTTTAGCCTGGCAGTTCAACTAATTTTTCAGTCCACCTCTCTGTTCATTTATTTAGTATATTCTGTACTGCATCAGGTTGTCTATGAGTATGTAATGACAGACAACATCGAAAGTATTGCTAATGTCAAGATAAACATTCATTGCTCTCCCATCATCCACAAAGATAAACATTTCATTGTAGAAGCTATCGGGTTGATCAGGCATAATTTCCCCTTAATAAATCCATACTGGCTGCTTTCAATCATCTTCTTGTCATCAATATCCTTGGAAATGGTTCCCAGAATTAGCTATTCCATTACCTTCCCAGGGATTGAGGTGAGGCTGACTGGTCTGTGAATTCCCATATCCACCTTCTGTCTCCTGCACAAAAGGCTGCACAAACTGCTGGGACTGTTTGCTGCCTCTGTTGTTCATGCTCTCCTCCTGGCTTCATTGCTAACTAGTTATCATATTAAGTCAACAACAGTGCCATGCTCAGCTTATCCACTGCCCTCATGGTTCTGTAAATCTCATGCAAACCCCTCTCAGCTCCCTTCAGGTGAAAGAGTCCAAGACTCTTTCCTTCAAAAGCAACCTATCCATCCATTTGACCCATTCAGAATCTGGAGCATATACAACTGTGGTTTTATTGTGTATTTATGCTCAAAAGTGGAGAAAAAAAAAAAAAAGGAATGTATATATTAAGATGGAATATTAGTTGCTCAAATTATATGTAATTGAGGTTAATTTCACAACTTCTGCAATTTTATTTATACCTTTCAGTGAAATGAAAGGTCTTATATCTTGAACATTCTTTCAGTATCAATACAAAAATCTTGTATTTTCTCTTTTTTGTCTGGATAGTTCTATTTTATTACTGTTGAGATCCTCTTTCTGGCTGTTGTTTTGCAATTCCTCAGTTTTTCATATCTGTAAATCTTTTCCTATTTCCAATGATTGAATCTGTCACACTACTATTTAGATGCCTGAAAACCTCTCTACTTTTCAAAAATATTGCTGCAATAAAAAAAAAAAAAAATGCTTACCTTTTTATTTATGACATTAAAAATTAATAGGGACTGACAGGCTATGAAGCTCTCTGTGACCAGAAACAGAATCTAGCTTTCTGTTATATTGTTAAACCAGGCATAACTGATTCAATGTATTCTCTTTATTTCCTGAAAATTATGAATCACAGCAGTTGATTTAGAGTGAGAATCATTCTACTGGGATCAGAAATAGCAAAAGAAGGATGAGAAAATTGTCTGCATGATAGATGTTCTTAGAGTTTAGCAACTCTTACAGGATTTTATAGAAGATACAGAATCTGTATGATCGTTATGAAGTAAATGAGACCGCCACAGAATACGTAGAAGTTAGAAGCATGTACATTATCTTTGCTAAATTTAAGGAACACAGAAAATGAAAACAAAAAAGCTATTCTTTTCACTATATGGTTCTGGACTCTGCTCATATGTTGTGTTGCAGGTACTGTATTTGATCAATTTTGTGCCAGTATAATTCCATTAACTTCATAATCTCATGCAAGAAGAAATTTAGAAATTTTCACTGTCAGATTCTAGTAATGGATGGCCATGTCATTTAGGTAAAGTAAGCAGCTCATCTCTTTCAAGTTATATTAGATAGAAAAACGATATATGAAAATACAGACATCTGTTTGTTAGAAACACATGTATGTGTATGAGTTAGTTTACCCCTGAATTAGAAGACATAACATTTGATTGTTCCTAAACTTGATTTGAGAAATAATTTTTTTCCCTTGAAAATTGTGAAAGAAGCACCACTGACAGCTCCTCACTGATGTGTCTTTAACATTCATTGAGTTATTTTCACAAAACTAACACAGACTCAGAGCATATATTAATCATTTCTGTGGAAGAACTTTTTTAGTGTTAGCAAGAATTTGTAAGTTTTCTTGAATCTTCTGTCCTTATAACCTAGAAATTTGGAAACAGTGAACAAATAATATGAATTATTTAACTCAACTTTTACTTTACAGTCTTTCAGTTTAGCACCACTGTCACTTGGAAAATTTTATGGCAAGTGCCACTGTTCCATGAAGGAAAAAAAGTTCCTTAGTGGCAGTGTCATATTCAGAACAAAGCACTGAAGGTCCCTCCAGGAAGAATACACTTGCATTTTCCAGGTCCAAGATGCTGTTTGGCTTAAACGATCTTAAGGCTGGGGGAAGAATATATGTCCAAAGCCCCCTTCCCCCAACAGATTTCTTAGATTTGAACCTAAGAACTATAAGAACCTTTGAATGCTACATTTTCTCTTTTCTACTCATTTTCTAAATTTTGGAACACATCTCAGCTGAAGCATGAAAATGATAATGAAAAAGTAACTTTGACAAATACTTTACAGGTAATAGTAAAGAAGCACAAGGTTATACGCAGCGTAAATGCTGACAGGCCCATGAATATCCTCCTTGCTTCTGCTCATTTTTTGTAGATAAATATATATGTCTGTGTAGGGCACACCATAATGGATACAGAAAAAATACATTACTATTTCTGTGTCTAGAAAGGCAGAAGAAAAAAGTGCAGTATTTGGAGTTTGAAATAGGCTCAAGAACCAATTTTGCACATCATTATTCAGGATCTGTACAGGATGGAGATGAATCGTACCTTCTCACAGTGATATGGAAAGGAGTTATTCCTTGCCTGCTTCTAGTTTGTCTTTCAAAAACAACAACATAAAAATCTGAACAACTTTTGTGCACATTTACATATCTTGTAGTTAAAACAGTGATCTTGAAAGATTTCAAGCATGTTTGAGCAGCAAGAGAGTATTTCAATTATTTGTGAATTACTAGACACACCTGTACTGTAAAAAAACCCAAAGAAGTTAAAAAGCAACGTTTATTTTTTCATCTCATTTTAACTTATTTTTTTCTTTATTATCTTCCACTGTAAAAATTCCTATATATACATATAGAATTGCAGTCTCTCATATATACTTTGCTATGTGGTTGGGAAAGTAACTGCATGCATTCATCTGATTAAAATCTCATGTAAATCTATATGAACTTAGTGTGAGTTTTGGACAGGTGTCAAGCTGCCCAGTGGAAAACCAGATTTTTTTTTTTTTCTATTGTTGATGTAATGTAGCAAAAGAAGAATTTTTAGAATATTTTATGGCTAAAGAAAAGGAGAAAAATAACATAGCTGGTAATCTTAATGTGAAAACTTAGAGACAGAGAAAGTTTCTGGAATAATTATGTACTATCAGTATGCAGCAGAACGGAACTATTCAAATTGGGGTATTGCACAAAATCCAGAAAACCTTATAAAAAAAAGTAATAAGAAAACCCTGTGGTATAGAAAAATCTCCAATTCAATGGAATTAAGAACAGAAACTAATGAAGGTTGTAAAAATATGCCTATAAAGATGACAGTTTTAGGTCAGCAAAGTGACAATGAGATCAATTCAGTGAGAAGTGAGCATTAGACTGTCAATATCATGAGATGGTGGAGTTTGAGATCCTTAGTGCAGTGAGGAGGTCACACAGTAAGCTTGCTACCCTGGACTTCAGGAGAGAAGACTTTGGCCTCTTCAGGGATCTGTTTGATGGAGTACTGGGGAATAAAACCCTGAAAGGAAGAGGAGCCTGAGAGAGATGGTTAATATTCAAGGCCCATCTCCACCAATCTCAGGAGTGATGCATCCCAACAAAGAGGAAGTCAGGCAAAAATGCCAGGAGGCCTGCATGGATGAACAAGGAGGTCCTGGGCAATCTCAAATAGAAAAAGGAAGCCTACAGAGGGTGGAAGCAAGGACAGGTAGCCTGAGAGAAATGCAGAGAAATTGTCTGGGCAGCCAGTGATCTGGTTAGGAAAGCTAAAACCCAGACAGAGTTAAATCCGGCCAGCGGCATCAGGGGCAACAACAAAGGCTTCTAATAGGTATATCAGGGACAAAAGGAAGACTAAGGAAGATGTGGGCCCACTCAGGAAGGAAACGGGAGACCTGGTCAGCTGGGATGTGGACAAGGGGGGTATGCAACAATTTTTGTGCCTCAGTCTTCACTGGTAAACACACTGCCCAAGTTGCAGATGGTAGAGGCAGGGACTGCGAGAATGAGATACTGCCTACTGTAGCAGAAGACCAGGTCCAAGACCAGCTGAGGAACTTGAATGTGAACAAGTCCATGGGACCTGATGAGATTCATCCATGGGTCCTGAGGGAACTGGTGGATGAAGTTGCCAAGTCACTATCCATCATATTTGAGAAGTGGTGGCAGTCCAGTGAAGTTCGCACTGACTGGAAAAGGTGCAACATTTTTTAACAGGGTAAAAAAGAAGACNACATAGCTGGTAATCTTAATGTGAAAACTTAGAGACAGAGAAAGTTTCTGGAATAATTATGTACTATCAGTATGCAGCAGAACGGAACTATTCAAATTGGGGTATTGCACAAAATCCAGAAAACCTTATAAAAAAAAGTAATAAGAAAACCCTGTGGTATAGAAAAATCTCCAATTCAATGGAATTAAGAACAGAAACTAATGAAGGTTGTAAAAATATGCCTATAAAGATGACAGTTTTAGGTCAGCAAAGTGACAATGAGATCAATTCAGTGAGAAGTGAGCATTAGACTGTCAATATCATGAGATGGTGGAGTTTGAGATCCTTAGTGCAGTGAGGAGGTCACACAGTAAGCTTGCTACCCTGGACTTCAGGAGAGAAGACTTTGGCCTCTTCAGGGATCTGTTTGATGGAGTACTGGGGAATAAAACCCTGAAAGGAAGAGGAGCCTGAGAGAGATGGTTAATATTCAAGGCCCATCTCCACCAATCTCAGGAGTGATGCATCCCAACAAAGAGGAAGTCAGGCAAAAATGCCAGGAGGCCTGCATGGATGAACAAGGAGGTCCTGGGCAATCTCAAATAGAAAAAGGAAGCCTACAGAGGGTGGAAGCAAGGACAGGTAGCCTGAGAGAAATGCAGAGAAATTGTCTGGGCAGCCAGTGATCTGGTTAGGAAAGCTAAAACCCAGACAGAGTTAAATCCGGCCAGCGGCATCAGGGGCAACAACAAAGGCTTCTAATAGGTATATCAGGGACAAAAGGAAGACTAAGGAAGATGTGGGCCCACTCAGGAAGGAAACGGGAGACCTGGTCAGCTGGGATGTGGACAAGGGGGGTATGCAACAATTTTTGTGCCTCAGTCTTCACTGGTAAACACACTGCCCAAGTTGCAGATGGTAGAGGCAGGGACTGCGAGAATGAGATACTGCCTACTGTAGCAGAAGACCAGGTCCAAGACCAGCTGAGGAACTTGAATGTGAACAAGTCCATGGGACCTGATGAGATTCATCCATGGGTCCTGAGGGAACTGGTGGATGAAGTTGCCAAGTCACTATCCATCATATTTGAGAAGTGGTGGCAGTCCAGTGAAGTTCGCACTGACTGGAAAAGGTGCAACATTTTTTAACAGGGTAAAAAAGAAGACCGGGGGAACTACAGGCCGGTCAGTCACACTTCTGTGCCCAGGAAGATCACGGAGCAGATCCTTCTGGAAATTTTGCTAAGGTACATGGAGAATAAGGAGTTGGCAGCCAACATGGCTTCATTAAGGGCAAATAGTGCCTGAAAAATTGGATGGCCTTCTATGATGGGTGTACAGCGTTGGTAGATAAAGGAAGAGAAACTGACATCATCTATCTGGACTTGTGCAAAGCATTTGACACTGTGACACATGACATCCTTGTCTTTAAATTGGAGAGACATGGATTTGACCACTCAGTGGATAAGGAACTGGCTGGACCATCGTGGTCAATGGGTTGATGTCCAAGTGTTGAGCAGCGACAAGTGGTGTTCTTCAGGGGCGGGTTTTGGGACCAGTACTATTTATCTTTGTTGGTGATAGGGACAGTGGGACTGAGTGCACCCTCAGCAAGTTTGCTGATGGCACCAAGCTGTGTGATGTGGTCAACATGCTGGCGGGAAGGGATGCCATCCACCTGGACAGGCTTGAACCTCATGAAGTTCAGCAAGGCCAAATGCAAAGTCCTGCACATGGTTCAGGGCAATCTCATGCACAAATACAGGCTCGGTGGAGAATGGATTGAGAGCATCCCTGAGGAGAAGGACTTGGGGGTGTTGGTGGATGAGAAGCTCAACATGAGCCAGCAATGTGCACTAGCAGCCCAGAAGGCCAACTGCATCCTGGGCTGTGTCATAAGAAGAGTGGCCTGCAGGTCAAGACAGGTGATTGTGTCCCTCTACTGCACTCTTGTGAGACCCCATACTGTGTTGAGCTATGGGGCCCCCAACATAGGAAGGACATGGACCTGTTTGAGTGGGTTCAGAGGAGGGCCATGAAGATGATCAGAGGGCTGGAGTACCTCTCCTATGAAGAAAGGCTGAGGCAGTTGGTGTTGTTCAGCCTGGAGAAGAGAAAGCTCCAAGGAGACCTTATAGCAGCCTTCCAGTATCTGAAAAGGGCCCACAAGAAAGCTGGAGAGGGACTTTTTACAGGGGCATGTAGTGATAATACAAGAGGTAATGGCTTTAAACTGAAAGAGGGCAGATTTAGATTAGATGTTAGGAAGACATTCTTTACTGTCAGGGTGGTGAGGCACTGGAACAAGTTGCCCAGGGAAGTTGTGGATGTCCCATCCCTGGAAGTGTTCAAGGCCAGGCTTGGTGGTGCTCAGAGCAATCTGGTCTAGTGGGAGGTGTCCATGCCCATGGCAGGGGACTTGGAACTAGATGACCTTTAAGGTCCTTTCCAATCTAAACCTTTCCATGACTCTATGATTCTATGAATATTCAAAAAAGAATTAAAAAGTCATACAGGAATAGCTAACCTGTTAGTAGTTAGAGGACAAGTAGATTCTAAACAATCTGACGACAAGACTGGGAGAAGAAAACTGCTTAAATATTCCACTTATAAAACTAATTTCTTTTTAGGTTATTCCATTGGTTTTTCAGTGAGAACATGTTGCTCTCTTCTGTGAAAGAGAAGAAGTTATTAATTATGCAGAATCTGAAAAGTGATAACATAATGTAACAATACTCTGGAATAGTAAAGAAAAAAAAAGAACTACTAAAAGTATTATTAAAAAAGAAATAAACAACACAGTAATTATTATGCTACCATATTAGTCCAATAAAATGACCACATCCTGAATACTGATTACAATATTTACTGTGTCTGAGAGGAGATCACATAAACCAGCAAAATGTTTGCAGAACTACAAACATTTAAACAAAAGTATGGGATGGCTTCTACAAAAGGGATGATTAAACAAACTTAGGGATTCATATGATGGAGTGAGCAAGAACAGGTCACAATTTCTAACAATATAGAAAATAAGGAGGATCAGATGAAACCAGAAAAAGGCAGGTTTGATGTAAGAAAGAGTAATTTTTAATAGAACACAATTAAATATTGAGACCTTTTGTAGTAGGTTGTTAGAAAAGCTTTACAGGGCTCCAGAAAGCTATTGAACAATTTAATTGCAGAAAACTCAATATAAGGCTTAAAAGATACCATCTCTGACTGAAGAGTCCTTGACCTTGGTTTTTCTAGAATCTGGTACTGTAGTCCCAGGATGTATGTCCACCTGTCTGCTTTGCTCTTACAGTCTTACACAAATCCACTTTTGTACACCACCAGAAACGGGATAACACTTTAGATGGAACTTCAGTATTATTCTGTTATATTCACTAAACATTAATGAGCATACAGAAAAAAATTTGAAATTAAGGTTATTTTTTTCCCACATACTTAAGATTTATCAGAAGAATAATAAATGTGAAATGTACTTTGCTAGGACTTGGAGGACTTTTTGTTTCAGCTGTTCTTTTCTCCAACTATATTTAAGACACATATCTTTACTGACAAGAAACTTCCAGACTTAGAAGAATGGGTTTCTGTTTACATCAAATCAGTACCAGTGTCTCAAAGGCCAGGAAAAGAGAGCACAAACTTCCGTCTTTTTTATTTCAAATTATGACTTCTCTCTGTCCAGTACAACCCAGTGGTACTTTTCATGCACTATGACTTCAAGGATGAGACGAAATTACAGTTTCTCCTTTAGAAGGCACCAGGCTATCTTCACCATTATACTTCACTGGAATCAATGTAAATTTTCTTGTTGATGAATTTAAGTAATTCAGATAATTGTAATAAATTGTATTTCTTTTTTTGAGATTACATCTAGCCTAAAAAAATGTTGATACAGCATGTCTTTATTTCTCACTTAAGAATTGAAACCCATTAGAATATTACATAGCTTATTTGGCACAAATTTTGCAGTATTGCTTCTCTAGCTCTACACTTTCTCATTAACCCATCACAAGATATTTCATTTTTCATATCTTGCAGAACCATCTTTAGCTGCAAGCTTCCTCCTTAACAGGGGCTATAGCCCCTATGGAAATAGATCTTCTAGGTATTTATGAAATTAATCATTCAAATGAAAGAGTTCCAGGACTTTCTGCAAAGTGCATGATTGTTTATAAATCCCAGCAGTTTGTCATACATCACTTTCTAAGTAGTGTAGGTCTTTCACACTACTTTGCACATTGTCACTTTTCTAGCGTGTATCTTTGTTGCAACTGTATCAATTAATTTCTTAATTACCCTGAATTCACGCATTTTGCAAACTTTCTGGTAGCTCAGTTCTGGGTAGAAATACTCATCTTTCATTTAGTTCTCAAACACAAAATTTTTTGTGCCTCAGAATAGTTCCAATTTGTCTATTTAAAACTACAATGCAATAAAGAATATACATTTATGTTTATTAATTGGCTTCTTAGATGAAATAATGTCATCAAAAAGTCATTTGTGTGTGTCAAATAAATATTTTGGCTTAAATTTTGAAAATCTATACTTTTTCAAAATCTGAACTTTCATCATAGTTTCCTCTTATTTAGACCACTGATGTGGTCAAAACACAGTGCAGAAGTTTTACTGAAAAGAAACAGCTACTGCTATGATGGGATAATACCACACCCTGGTGAATTTTCTCGGATTGTACTGTGTGAGACTTGTTATAGAATTTTCACTGATAATGATGGTCACTACAAGTCTGTGCTGATGCTTTAAAATTTTTCCATGGTTTTTGTTGGCTGCTATATCTTTAAACATGTCTCCAGTGTATGCAAGCAGACACAATCAATTATTTAAAGCATCTCAGAAGCTTCTTTCAAGAAAAATGAGTAACATACGCTAATATTTTTTTGGCAAGTGACAGTAAATGCAAATCACAGCAGGAGGCTTTCAAGTATGGAGCTGATGGATGATAAACATGTTATGTTAAAAAAGTGTATGCAATGTAAAATTTAACTTGGAAATATTTAATATTGGAAATATTATTGAAAGAAGTTATCTCATAAAAATGCTTCACATTGCTATCTGAAAACTAGAAGAAAATGACTCTTTTGGTCTCCAGAATAAAACACAACTGAATATTTACTGAGAAGTGACAAGCACATCTAAAAGATTTTAATTAAAGATCTCAGAAAAAATAAAAAGAAAGAACTACTGACACAGAAATGTCACGACAAATTATCTGTTGAAGAATCTTTAAGAACTGAAAAATACATAACTGACTACAAAAAATGTTTTAAAACTCTTACTGAAGACAATTAGCTAATCTAGGCTATGATACACCTGATACAATACTCTGATACATTCAGAAAAGTTGAAATTTAAAATTATTTGTAAAAAGAAGTGTCTTTCTTTTATAAGTGGTAGGCAACCAGTGTGAATCTTTAAAAAAATGTTTCATAAAATTACATTTCATGATTATAATATTTAGTATCAGCAGCAAAGCTGATGCTTTTTGTCATTTAATTACCAAGCTAGATATTTTATTAATCCTTCTACAAATTATGTTTATGTTTAGTGACAGAACAATTCCAGGAAAGATCAATGACTCATTCTAAGAACAATCATGGTGATACTCCACCTTTCTTTGAATCCTATATTTAACAAAATCATCCAGTACTTCAGGTTAGCTTTCAGAATAATACACTAGTTATATCTAGTTTATATAAAAATTGTTGAATGAATACAATCCCATTGAAAAAATGGATTATTACCATCAATAAAAAATTTAGGAAAAAAAATCATATATTGAAACTAATTGTTTGTTGCCTTAAAAAATGTTATAAATTTTACAAAATACTTGCTCCATTAGTAACATAATCACTTCTAAGCAATAAAGTGAAATAGAAAGGATGCATCTTGTTCATGGAATCATATGTCAGGTTTTTCCTCTTGGATCACTTCTAAAATGATGTCAAAATGTCTGTGCTTACTGAAGTGGATATTTAGTTCAGATAAAAAATAAAAAAAGAGATAATATTAAGAAAACATTCTTTGCAGATAAGTAGATAATAATTTATATAGTGTTGATATGGGAGATAATCAGCATAACGTTAAAAAATGCTCATATGTTGAACTTCTCCAAACCTGTAAGAAGCAATGTGGGTGATGCTGTGGGCATTACTACATTGTCAATCACAATGAAAAACAATGGACTTGGATTATTGGATTATTAAAGCTTTTTTCCTAATATAGAAAGTTACTTCTGTGCTGACATTAAATCATTAACATGAACTGTTTAGCTACTTTTGAAGCTTTAAAGAAGCCCATGAAAACTTCATATAAGAGGAGCTAAGTGCAGAGAAGCAGGCTATAATTTCAACAGATCATTGATCAAAGTCTATTGGTTGGCTTTCCAATTTAATAGAAAGGGCAAATACAATTATAGTGTTGTATGCAACTCAAAGAGCACACAAACTCTCTTTCTGTTATGTTCCTCTAAATGTTCATAAATAATTCATACACCATGTCCTTACATTTACTTCTCTGTAGGTTCTATTAAACATCAGAAAACAGGAAATTTGTGATAAGGAGACTATTTTTAGAGATTACATACATGCAAACAACACAGCAGTCTTATGAAATGCCTGCTCAAAATACGCTTGCATTTTTAAATTTTAGAAGGATTAAACAAAAACATTTTGCACAAGTGTATTTCTAATTTTCAAAGAGCTATAGGTGTAAGTATCCAAAAAGAATGGCAACTTAGCTCAGACACTTTCTAATTAAATAAAGAGTATATCAAAAGAAGTAAAGTTATGATTTCCTTTCCTTAGTTAAATTCTTAAGTGAATTAAGGACCTGGGGAAAATAATTTTTCCATCTACATCTGACAGATTCCTCATAAACTCTGTGAATAAAACCAAGTTATTTAAGGTCTTAATATATATGTCAACTCATTGCTAAAGTCAATTTAGAAAACAGATTCAATTTTGAAAATTAAGGATAAAGAAAATGTAATATATTTAATTATGAATTTAAATTTTCTGGAAGAAAAATTCTAAAGCTGTAAATTGCACACCAATCAGATTTTACATCTTTTGGGCTTTGTCAGTTCCAAATCTCAAGTATCTAGCTTTATGTTATTGACACATCCACTTTTTTCATTTGCTGACTAGTGGGATGTGCTTAAATACATATTTATTTTTAGCAGAAAGAGTTATTCAAATGATTACTTCAATACTTATTCAATAGATTGGTTGCTTGCTGTTGTTGGTAAACTAATCAACTATATAATTCTAATTAAGCTCTTTTCATTCTCCTGTGTATGTAAATATCTAAATAAATATGATAAAGTCCTCACTGAAGACTTTTATTCAGTAAACACAAATCATGGAAAAGAAAGCAAACTCAGAGTGATTAATATCTAAATATTGGCTGAACACCAATGTTTGATGGCTATTAAGGAAGGCAAGTTTTCAGTGAAAGAAGGTTAAACTAGATCAAATAAGACTACTACCCCTGTATGTGTTTGAATAATTCATTTTTCATATGGAACTTTATTCCCAGGTGCCAAATTTCATTTCAAGAAATGAAAATTTTATACGTTCTTTTCCAACTGTTCTTCCATGGTATACACGTATACTTCCAACAAAGACCTGAATTACACTAGATTCATACGATCATTGACTGGAGGTTAAGAGGTCCCTTAATATAGACAAAGCACCTATTTTAGTTCTTTCAATCCTATATAATAAGAAGTTTCTTCACTAAAGATGGACATATTGATCAGTTTAATTAGATAGGTCATTCTGATTGGTCATTCATTTTGACACTGTCTCCCACAGCATACTTGTAGCCAAGCTTAGGAAATGTGCGTTAGATGAAAGGACAGTGGGGTGGATCGAAAACTGGTTAGCAGGTAGGTCTCAGAGGGTTGTGATCGGTGGGGCAGAGTCTAGTTGGAGGCCTATAACTAGTGGTGTTCCTCAGGGGTCAGTGCTGTGTCCAGTTCTGTTCAATGTATTCATCAATGACCTGGATGAAGGGATGGAGTGTATCATCAGCAAGTTTGCTGACGACACAAAACTGTGAGGGGTGGCTGACACCCTGGAAGGCTGAGCTGCCATTCAGCGCAACCTGGACAAGCTGGAGAATTGGACAGAGAGAAACCGTATGAAATTCAATGGAAGTAAGCGTAGGGTCCTTCAAGTGGGAAGGAATAACCCCATGCACCAGTACAGGTTGGGGGCTGACCTGCTGGAAAGCAGCTCTGAAGACAGGGACCTGGGAGTCTTGGCAGACAACAGGATGACCATGAGCCGGTAATGTGCCCTTGTGGCCAAGAAGGCCAATGGCATCCTGGGGTGCATCAAGAGGAATGTGGCAAGCAGGTCGAGGGAGGTCATCCTCCCCCTCTACTCTTCCCTGGTGAGACCACAACTTGAGTACTGTGTCCAGTTCTGGGCTCCCCAGTTTAAGAAGGACAAGGAACAGCTGGAGAGCGTGCAGTGAAGGGCCACAAAGATGATTAGGTGGCTGAAGCATCTTTCTTATGAGGAAAGGCTGAGGGAGTTGGGTCTTTTTAGTCTAGAGAAGAGAAAACTGGGGGGGAATCTCATCCATGTTTACAAATACATAAAGGGAGGGTGCCAGGAGGAGGGGGCCGGTCTTTTTTCAGTGGTACCCAGTGATAGGACAAGAGGCAGTAGGTACAAACTTGAATATAGGAAGTTCCATCTGAACATGAGGAGGAACTTCTTTACTTTGAGGATGGCAGAGCACTGGAACAGGCTGCCCAGATTGGTGGTCTGCGACATCGGAGACGTTCAAAACCTGCCTGGACACCATCCTGTGCAACCTGTTGTAGGTGGACCTGCTCTGGCAGGAGGGTTGGACCAGATGATCTCTAGAGGTCCCTTCCAACCCTTAACTTTCTGTGATTCTGTGATTTTGAAGAGTTAAGTTTGTCTTCTCCTCCTCCCTTGCTCTTGGAAGACATACTCTTACTGGCAAAAAGACAGAAACAATTTTTCTCCACAGCCATTTTGGGTAGAGGGAAGTGATACAGAACTGCAGATTTTAGCCTCCCATCAGCAGAACGACAAAGTGAAAAATTCAAATGATGGAGGAAATGTATTACAGAGAAATAAGACTTATGGCTAGGCTGTCCTGTTGATGCAAAACTTCTAGAAGTGTATGGTTGCAAAATTGAGCATCTCAAAGGCTAAAAATTGCAGAACTGAGATCCCCAACATTTTGGTGCACCCAAGTTTTGCTTATAATACAGTCTTACATGCATGGTTGAGGACTGTTTTCCTGTTCCCGTTTGCCCTGTTAATCACACTTTTTGCTGCTACTTTCCCTCTGTCCCACCTTCTCCTACTATATGACTCTCTTTCTTTTTCCTTCCTATTTTGCCTCTGCCCCAAGTTCCCCCACACTGCACCATGTCAGGCCCAGCCCTGCTGCCCTTTGCCAGTCTCAGCCATGCTGCTCTTCCTCAGGGTCTGGTTGTCACAGGGTGGGGGGTTGCAGACACAGAGCAGAACCTGCCTAAAAACACTACAGCTTCCAGGCATCCTCTGTGGCTGGAAGGAGCATTTGCAGCAAATGTTGTATTACTTTGCTAGTAAGGATGCTAAGTCTCAGATGGATGTGGGAAATCGATTTCTACAGGCTTCATGAGAATATTCAAGTTTTCATGGGGGAAAGAAAAAGGCATGTACCTGGCAGCAGAATAATCAATCTGCTTAATTTAAAGTCCCTACTCCAAAGCACTATGAGTGAAAAAGTTTAAACTTAAGAATTATTTTAGCATAAGCAAATCAGTGAGTTTCCCTGAAGGCTGCCAAACCCTTATAGCAGTTTTATATAGCTATATACACACACAGAGGCACATACACACATATCTTCAGGCCAGCCAAGACAAGGTAATACTCTACTGTAGAAGTTCGCCAAATAAGCAGATGACAAAGGGTTTTAGCTGTTACTATTATTATCTTGTCCAGGTACAATGATTGCTATAAGCATAAGCTGTTTTTTAAGAAAACCAATATAAAACCAATGTATTTTTCTGTATGCAAGCAAGCATAAGAGATTTTGAAAACGGAAGAGCCTACCTTATAAAAGTTTGATCCATCCAATGTTCTTAATATCAAGGTTGGACTCTCCTGTTGTCTACAAGCTGTTTATGCATGCTACTCTGCTGCAGCAAAGTTTTTCAACATTTATGGGTACAGTTTTACTGATATCCACAGGGAAGTTGTTGTGAAATTCTCTGTTACCAGGAGATTCTTTTCTAATCTACTAAACATAGAAATAAAACTCTATTCATTGCACAGCTGTATTTTTCACTAATTTCAAAGAGCTGCAGGATTCTTAATAGCCTCTGTGGCCTCCTCTGGTTTAAAGTCTAAAGTGATTACAGGAGCTAAAATCTTGTCATCCTTCCCTTGTAACCTGCAGGAGAGGAGGACATTAAGCTATGACATGCTTTCCAGAGTGCAATAAAACCCACACGTATAGGGTCACTGGCAAAATTAGAACAGGAAGAACTGAGACAATAGCAATGTTGAGTCATGTATTTCAAAAGAGACTAATTGATTTTGAAGGGGAAAGCCCAGCATTTTCCTGTTGAGACACTTTTAAAAGTAAGTACACATTATATTATATTCTGAAACATAATATTTCAAGAAACATACTTAGATTTTATAGTGTATTATAACATGTATTTGGGTACTATCTAATTTATTTGGGGTTTATTTTTGGTCTACCTTGTTTTCCATCTTTTCAGTCATTGTCTAATATCCATAAGTAAATGGGAAATACACAAGATGAATAGCTTGTGAAAACGAATTTCAAAGGACAAATGAGTAGAGAGTTTGAAGTCCATAACAGATGAGGCTGAAAAATGTGCTAATGCAAGCTCTGTAGGATTGATTTTTCAACCAACTCTTGAACTCTTACTCCAAATTAAAATTAGTTTCCTAAAAATGACAACATGTATTTGAGGAACATCACTGGGTAGAACAAATTGTGTGGGAGAAAAGGTTGAGAAGAGAATGGTTTGGTTTTCCTTTTTCCCTAAGTTTTATTTGGTGGTAATTATGTTATTGTAGCAATTTAAATGAACAAAACTCATAGACTATGTATCAGTATAATCTCTTTTCTTAAACTCCAGAATACACTATAGCAATAGTACTAGAGAAAAATATGTAAAGCTGGATGTACGTGAATCTTTATTCCAGGAAAATTATCTGGGATTTTCCTCTATTATTTTGAGGTTAGTATACAACCACTGAATTTTTTTGAAAGATGTCCATTTATAGACATCAGGATAACAAAAGCAATATGCAGAAAAGTATTGACAGCTGTCTGTACTGCCTGTATGCACTCTATATTCACTTTCATATGTTAGTGACAGGTATTTTTAAGTATGGGTTGCACTACAACAGTATCACCGAAGAAACTAATTTCAATGTTGAAGACTTGATTAACATACATAGGAATAATATCTTGCCAACTTAAGCTCCTTACTGATGCAGAATCTACCATGTAGCCATTTATAAATACTAGGCTGTAATATATGGTGCATGCAGTAACTACTGACTTAACAAAAAATAGATATAAATAAAATGCCGACACTTTGTATTTATTAAACCCTATATTGTTGTTAGTAACAACAAGATATATGTAATTTTAAATGTTTCTAAAATTTATAAAATTTATTGAAGTTTTTATTTTGTAAAATTACATGTCTTATCATGTTAGGTATTTTCCCACTATTTATATACGAGAGTTGTGCAGAGAGAGACCTAATGAAGTTCAACAAAGGCAAGTGTAGGGTACTGCACCTGGGGAGGAATAACCCCATGCAGCAGTACAGGTTGGGGGCTGACCTGCTGGAAAGCAGCTCTGCAGAGAGGGACCTGAGAGTCCTGGTGGACAACAGGATGACCATGAGCCGGTAATGTGCCCTTGTGGCCAAGAAGGCCAATGGCATCATGGGGTGCCTCAAGAAGAGTGTAGCAAGCAGGTCGAGGGAGGTCATCTTCCTGCCCTGGTGAGGCCTCATCTGGAGTACTGTGTCCAGTTCTGGGCTCCCCAGTTTAAGAAGGACAGGGAACTGCTAGAGAGGGCCACAAAGATGATGAGGGGTCTGGAACAGCTTTCTTATGAGGAAAGGCTGAGGGAGTTGAGTCTTTTTAGTCTGGAGAAGAGAAGACTGAGGGGGGATCTTATGAATGCTTCCCAATACGTAAAGGGAGGGTGCCGGGAATAGGGGCCAGTCTTTTTTCAGTGTTGCCCAATGATAGGACCACAGGTAATATGCACAAACTCAAACATAGGAAGTTCCATCTGAACATGAGGAGGAACTTCTTTCCTTTGAGGGTGGCAGAGCACTGGAACAGGCTGCCCAGAGAGGTGGTGGAATATCTGACACTGGAGCCATTCAAAACCTGCCTGGATGCCATCCTGTGCAACCTCCTCTAGGTGAAGCATCTCTGTCAGGGAGGTTGGACTAGATAATCTCCAGAGGTCCCTTCTAACCTTTATGACTCTATGATTCTGTGATTTATGTTTTTAAAAAATTAATAATTTAACACCTATATTAAAGTGTCATTCCTCGGCTTTAATTCCAACACCATGTCTATAAAAGTTATTATCAAATAGTATGGATTTTACTCTGTTTCAGTTGTTTTATCAAAAGTAAATCTTAATCAATTAAAACAGGAAGGTTTTTACTACCAGGGACAGCAGAGTTCACCCCGCTTCCCCCACCTCCCTACCCCCGCCTTAACTCTGTAACCTGCTGACTCTTTCTCAGGCTTATTTCCTTGTTGGACTGAATGTACTGGCACTAAGCCTGGCACTACAGCATACTGGAAGAGGAAGCATATGCTAGCAGACGCAGGACACTGTGCCAAGAGTTGTAGCTCTCGGAGTATGGAAAGTGGGAGAGGGCATGGGGACCCTCACCAGCTAAAATGTTAGAGACAACACTGACTTCAAAATGAACCAAAAATAAATACACTGAATAAACCCTGCAGTTCAAGGAGTCAAATACAAATTTCACATCCACTGAAGATTAAGCAAACTTAAAAATAACACCTCCCTAGGTATTTCAGGTTTTCACTACAAATATAGGTGAGACTGAAATACCTGCAAATGATTTTCTTTATTCAAAGAACATTCTTTTTTCATTTCAAAAACCTAAATTAAATGCCACTAATATCCAATACAGACTTAGCACATGAATATTTTAAAGAATTTATAAGACGTCTCTTAACTGTTTCAATTTTATATTACTTAGTATATTTTGCAGCTACATTTAATCATTCAGTATGAACAATTTCAATGAAATTGCATGAGTACTGTCTTTTCAGATAAAGGCTTCAACAATATTATTTTAAAAGCAGAGCACACCAGTAGTCTGAAATCTATGCATTTGCTTTTAAAAGATTTAAATTTATATATATTTTGTTTTTACTTATTTCCCCTGAAAATTAATAGGTCCAATAATTACTAAAATTTCCATTTGATTCAGAAAAGTCAAAAAGAAATTAGGGGCCTCCCCCAAAACAGATATATTTATCAGAAGAATCAGGTTACGGGTTTCTAAATTATTTCCAACAGTCTTGGGAAAGCTGATGGGATCTTCTTGGTAGCTCTTCAGGATATTATATCCACACAGGAAAACAAATATGTCACTATAGTCTTTAAAATTGAAATTGTTCTAGTTTATAACATTACAGTGTTTACATTTTTAGAAAAGTCAATACATCATATAAAGAAAATGAGCTGCAGTAATTAGTATCTTGTCTAATGAGGACATGTAATCATGTCACATATTTTGCACCAAAAATGATTTTGTGTTTGAAAATGCAGTGTTCTTCAGGCACTGCAATAGCGCTACAAGATGTCTATGTTGATCAGGCCAGAATATTTTCAGTTTAAGTATTCCTCCCACCCCTCAGATAGTATCAGCCATTTTACAAGAATATATGAATTCTACCAAAGGCTGATTGCGGCTAATCTACTTGCATAATAGAAGATATTTAGTATTTGCCTTAATCCTGGATATAGGAGTTGTATATACCCTTTACAAATGATTTATTTACATATGCTGTTTACATATTCTTTCTTGTTATCTGCACAATTGTCCAATCTCTTTCTAGTCTTGCTTATGTGTTTGAGAATGCATTTTTCAGTGCTAGTGGTGTCACAGGTTTGAAATATACCTCATGATGATTGGACCCTGCCATTTACAACATAGGTTAGTTGTGAAGATAATAGAAACTCAGTGAAGAATATTACATATGATCACTTTCCTCTTTGGTTTTACTTTGATGTGCAAGTATTATAGTAAGCTATTTTTACATTCCTAATACTGGTGCTTTGTTTCTAAGAAGTATATCCTTGTTCTTGGCGTTATTATTTTGCTCCTCATTCATTTTATCCTCTGTTGAACAGACATTAACACTGGAATATGCATGCCACTCCATCATATTTCTCCAGCTATTTCTAGACAGCTCCAGACTACTGTCATTCATGGTTGTTGTGTTGTAAATGACAACAGCTACCACGTAAGATAAAAACAACTCTGAACCACAAAATCCCATATAGCAACAAAACTCATATTTTGAGTTTTATGTCTGGATAGAAATGTGGTTGCTTCTCAAACTGCTTCCTAAATTCATTAAAATAACACATTACTGTTTCAGAATACAGGTTTACATTAATTTATAATGTGTCTCAGAAGATTACATTGAAGTAATATTTTGATATTTCCTTGTTAGAAAAAAAACAACAACAAACATTCCCCAAAATAAAAATAATTCTTACAGCTGGGATTGATAAATGCTAAGATACAATACCCAGCAACAAGCTTCTATAATTTCTGCGGGGCATTCCTAATTTTTAGCTGGCAATTCCAGCAATTTTTCCATTCTTTCCACACCTCAGCCTGCAGTTCCCCCACAAATGTACTTTTGAGCTTCCCTGACTATCTGCCAGCCTATTTGTATAGGTGGTAGGTTCTTTTGTTTTGTTGGATTTTTTTTTTTTGCTGAACTCTATAATACTATTTAAAATCTATTTGTTCTAGCTGAGGATTTCCAAATATGGTGAGAAAAGTAGAAAAAGATCAGATACAGACCATGGAGAACAGCACCCTTTTTAGTCCCTAATGTGTTCGACAATAATTAATATGACAAAAGTTTTGTATAACTGAAATAGAGGGATTGTAGTCAATACAGACCCTGTAGCAAATTACTGTGCTAAATTACAAAACGTCAAAAGCAGTGGATGGGCTTGGTCTTTCCACTTAGATTAAGAAAACTTATTTTCCTTCACTTTCCTTCTTTTGCCTGTGATGAGAGGAAGAAATTATTAGTTGCTAAATTTGTCTTCAGGCTAGATCTTTGGAGAGGATGTGGACATTCTGTGGATTCTATGGTGCTATGGATGACACTAGCCTGCTTGTAGATTAAAAACCAGAAGACCCTACAGTACACAAGAGAAAATACTGGAAGAGGTATAAGAAACTTTCTCTGGAGTAGTAGCCGTATTCACAAGTTGATTTAAACTGGTTTTGTCCTAACAAATGGAACCCATTTAGTTTTATAAACAAAAAGATTTCATGCTATTGCACAGTAACCAGGACATGAAACTTGGAGTCAGTGGTCAATCTAGGGAAAGCCACAGAAAAGAAGAAAGGATAATTAAAAAAGTGTATAAGAAAAACTGTGAAGGTACCATGGATGCCCTGAGAATACTGTCAAAGACATATTTCCAAACCAAGAAAAATATTTGGACAACGCAAGGTAGTGGAACGAAAGGTAAGTTAACATAACTCTTAACATAGGTTAAAACCTAACACAGGTTAACTACTTCTTAACATAGGTTAAGAGGGACTAGTTGAGATGGTGAGAAAACAGGGCAAAGTTGACAAAGCTTTTCTACCCTTGCAGCAGGAATGGGAAGAAAACAACAGATAAGACCTGTTGTCAAGGTTTATTCTCACCACCTAGAAGCAATAATGATATCAACATGGTCACATAAAATCATAGAATATCTTAAATTGGAAGGGGGGCCCATAGGAATCATTGAGTCCAACTCCCTGCTCCTTGCAAGACTACCTAAAACCAAATCATATAACTAAGAGCGTCATCTTAAGAGCTCCCTGAACTCTGACAGGCTTGGTGCTGTGACCACTCCCATGGGGAGACTTTTCCAGTGACCGACAACCCTCTCAGTGGAAAATGTTTTCCTAATGTCCAATCTGAACGTCCCCTGACATAGCTTCGTTTGATTTCCTTGTGTCCTGTTGCTAGTCACCAGAAAGAGGAGATCAGCACTTGCCTCTCCGCTGCCCACCTTGAAGAACTTGTAAACTGTGAGGAAGGCACCCCTCAGCCTTCTCCAATCTGAACCAGCCAAGTGACCTCACCTGCTCCTTGCAAGTCTTGTCCTCAAGACCTTTTACATGACAACAAGCAAGATATACTCCTGTGGGGAAGACTTTTAAGTGTGTGTTTTGGAAAGCTGAGAGATCTGGCATCCAAACATAAATCAGATGTCAAAGACAGGATTAGTTAGAGGGCATGTAATTCGAGGCTACAGTACAGCCAGTATAGATTCTGGTGAGCCTTGAATACAGTGTTTCTAGGCAGAAATGTCACGATCTAAGGATTCGGTGCAAGTTCACCAACTTCAAGAGAAACCTCAGGCTTGGAACAAACCAGAATGAAGACATTATGGCCACATGAATGTAGTAGGGAGAGCAACAAGGGCAACAGAAATATGTGTTCAGTATATAGACAACTTGTGCACGAAGTAGATAATGGGAAGCCTTTCATGTAACAGTAGAGGCTTGCTTTCTTTCTGGAATATGTATCTGTAAAAATGGGAATGTGATTTTAACATAACACTAGTGAAATACATCAACTATGGAGGCAAGCCAGCTACTATTCAACTAATAAAATTGCAACTCTGCATCCTGCAACTCTACATTTGTGTCTCTGTACAGAATTTGTATCTCTCCTCCAGATTATGAAGGATTTTTAGTTCAGGTAAAGTGAACCACAGAGCCAAAACAGAAAGCAGCTTGGATTGGTACAGCATGCAACCAGATAAACCTTCCTTTAAAAAGCTGGCCTCTGGGGAAATTCTAGAGAGGTATCTAAGTAGTGTGCTAGTTATGCTGTAAATTTCTTGGCCAACAGATATGAGTACAGTCTAAGGACGCATATGATCTGAACACTATTTTTTCCCTCCATTCATATTTATTTGAAGCTTGCAGAATCTTGAGACAGATAATACAAACTGAGTCAGAATAAAAGATAAAAAACCCAAGGACTTTAATGAAGGAAGAAAGCAGTAAGATTCCCCCTGGAACAGGTCAAGGCTTCTTGGTGCTCTGTATGGCAGCAGGAGTCAGCCTGGGCATACAAAAGGGGATGGGGGATGGAGAATTACTGGTTATGCTGTTTTGCATGGACTGTTTCATCAATTTGCCTTTGGCCACACAGCAGATGTGCAGTCTGAGCAGAAGCTATTAGAATTTGTCATGAAGACGGACCAGTTGAACACAATGTTCATCTAACTGCAGTGCCAGCTACCGAGATTCTCTGTAAGGTGAGAATAAGGCATATCCCAGGAAAAGCAATACTATTGCCAGATGTAGCAAGCAACTTCAGAGTACCACACAGATGGTTCTTTGGAACAGAAAAGACATGCTTATGTGTTGTCCCTACCTTTGCTTCTGGGTCTCTGAGGTTCATCAAACTGAGACCAAATTGAGCAAGATGAGATGCTATGAAGAGCAAATAATACGTCATCTAGAGATTGTCTAGACCACAAGTAAAAAATCATCTGTGAAGGAAAGATGGAATTGTGTATACAAGGAAGTAAGCACTAATTCCAAAATACATGAAGTTCCTTAAAAAGGAATAATAGAGTAATACTTGAGAAGCCAGTCTTCAACTGTATATGCAACTCAGATTTGCAAAGAGTGAATGACAACAGAAGACAACACTTCATTTTGTATAATACTCTGGAAGTGTCCAATGATGCTTCTTTCTGCCCTCCCGGTCTCTAGAAATGTATGGATCAGACTATAATAATATAATAAAACCAAAGAATGAGGGTAAAGGAAGGCTTTGATATACTGTATTAGTTACTTGTAGTTTGGTCTTTCAATAACCAATTTGTGAAATGAAGCCTTGAGCTGGTAGAAAAGTCCTGCATGAAACCCAAAGCTCATAAATGTTGTAATTATACATTTTGTGAAGGAATATGTAAGAAAGGATTATTAATAAAGCTCTAACATGTTAACAGTGATAGTGTATGATCACCCCTATTATGGAAAAAAGATAACAAGTAATAATATTTATGTATGGGACAGTTTATTCTTCATTCCTCTCTGATTCTGCTATTCTCATGGCTACTCAATAACCTGCAATTTTAAATATAATAAGACAAGTTATTTTTCTCAGAGAACATGATATGATGGATTTCAATTTGCTATAATTACTTAACCTTTAGTGATTTAGTTATATGTAGAGTTGTTATATCTTTGTAGAAGTAACCAAATTTAATTATGTTTTATTGAGAGTAATTAGGAGCTGATTAATTAAAGAAACCCTTAATAAGAATGAGTCTCTTCTCAGCAGGTTTCCTGCTTCAGCTACAGTGTTATTGATTTAGAATACAGATACTTAAGGTTTTACCAATATATTGCCATGGAAGACTTGGAATAGTTCATGTCACAATTAGAAGAATACAAAAATGTTCTGATAATTTGAAGAGAAATATTGTTGGAAAACTACTGACAGTGTGATGGCCAAGAATCATTAACAATCTGGTACTTATTTTTGAACAGGTGTACAATTTAATTATCAAAGCCAATGGGCAGTGTTAATGCCAATTTCAGAGAAGCAAAACACTACTGAAGGTTCTGAGCCAACAAGCGAATAAATATCTCATTTCAGTCAGACAATCTAGGATAATCAGGAGTAGTCAACAATGCTATGAGAAATACTACAGGCAAGAAATAAGAATGGTGCTTTAATTCTCTGTGGTAAATACAAGCAGTACTTGTCATACTCACACATTCCTGCCAGAGTATTTTGCCCTTCATTAACCCCTGAGATAATTCCAGATTTCATGCAGAATTACAAGGGGTAAGATCTAAATAGATAAGATACACATAAGTACTACATCCTATTATTTGGATTCTTTTCCTTTTTTATTTAATTATCTTAAGGGACAAGATTTTAAAAGTTTTGACTTAAAATAATTTATCTAAGAAAACAAATAAATGCATCTAGAAGATGCAATTTCCTTAGCAATTTTCTTCCTTAGAAAAAACCCCCCTACATGCTGGAATGAAATAACTTTTACTTGTAAACTCCATTAATTTTTTGAATACTATTAAGTTGTACAATAAAAAAAAATAAATTAACTTTTAAAAAAAAATTCCAGTAGAAATTGCATTAGTATTCTTGGACATTATTCATACTAAAAAGAAGTATACCCTTTGGTAATACTAAAAAGTTAATAACCAGTTTAAATTATTTCCTCAAAAAAAGGAAGGTCTTATTCTAAGAGATTCTTCCATCTTAACTTTTTAAAGATTCTTTAAAATTTCTAACTTCTTTTATTCATAACATTCATAACATATAAAATATTTTTGTACACTTTTTAATAGCTAATTTAAAAAACACCCCCCTGCCTCCAGTCTAGTTTCATATATCAAAGTCAAAACCATTATTTATTCACAGTGGCTTTGCTTACATAGCTTTCTTATTCATGTTCACAGCATAGAACTAAATATTCATCTAATGGATCTGAAATAAAAAGTTTTCCTTGAACTTCTACTAGTCAAATTTTTACAGTGTTTTATACTTGAAAGCCTCAATAGTGTTTTGGGGATTAAATAGCATGAAATTTGTTCATTTTGCCAGGCCGTGATATTTACACTGTCAGGTCAAAATCATAAGAAATTTGAACTTAGATTAAAAGAAATCAAATCTGAAACCTTTTCTTGGCCATTTCTGCTCAACATAAAATACAAATCCCATGGCATTTATAGGCAAGACAAACGGCACTTATAAGGTATGGGCATGGTGTAGTAAGTTTAAATAACCAACCACTCCAACCAGTCTGCATAGGTCAGTGTTCTGTGGCCTGAGAGAGCTTTAAATAAACAGAGGCAACTCAAGTTAGATACTCACTACACATTGTGATTCACTATCTGGTTCTTCTGCTGCTGCCATAGCTGAAAAAAGCAGTATTGAAGCTGGTGATCCATGCTATTACAACAATGAAAAAATGAAAACAGGGAAAGAGACAGGGAGGGAGGGGGGAGAGAAAAGTGAGAGTGAGGGAGACGGAGAGAGCGATGGGAGGGAAGAGAGCAAGAGGGGAGAGGAGCCTTAGAGACAGGAAAGAGCTAGTATTATTTCTCTCTTAACAGCTCTCCATTTTTGTGCTCTTGCCTTGATCAGGGAGCACAGGGATTTGTCAGCTTTCAGGACACACTGAAAAGCACAATTTTCCCTTAGATGTTCAGCCAAGGCAGCTCTGTTACTCTAAATTTATACAGCTGCTGTGAAACATACTGCATCATTACTATACTTAATGCTTTTAATTAAAAATATTTTGAAGTGTATTTAGGCAGATGCTTGTTTTTACATGGTTGCACACTGATCATCTAAATAAATTATTTCTGTACACTATATTGTCATCAAAATTTTCCTTGAAACTACATTAGAGGACAGCTGTCAAGTTAAAGACCAAATGATTTTTATAAATTTGTCAAGGGTTTTATCATCTTAAACTGCTTTGCTAAAGATGTGCAAATGTTCCTATATAACTGAAAGGTTGTTTGTAATCTCTAATGAATAAAGTGCAATAGCATGGTCCTTGTCTAAGGAAAGCATCTCATCCGCACCACAGATAGAAAACGAAACATTCTGGAAAAACTTTGTTCCTCCCTTTCTATTAACAAAAGATTCAAACATATAAATTAGCAGGTATGTTACAAACAAAACAAAGTCAAAACCCAAATACAGATTACAAAAGTATCTGAAGCATATTTTGGTATATTTCATTTCCATAACATCTGAAATGCAGAATTGAGGCTTAATAACAGAGTATAATTTTATTCTAGCCTAGCAAGCTTGTTCAAAGGGAATCCCCTATAGTAAACTGGGAGAAAAAAGTATCACACCAATGTGAGAATGAAAGTTAGACTCCTGTTTTATCCTGACCACTTGGTTTATATCAAGGAAGGTTAGGGATAGTGTGTCACTGTCTAATGTCAGTTTTTGTGAATATCTACTCTTTATGGTGATATATATACATTAATTCTTCATATGTTCAGCTCACTTTTCATCCACCATTGAATGTTACTTATATAAGGACATAGGAGACGTATTAGTTTTAGAAAACACTTGGAGAATATTTAAGGTTTCATAGAGTAAATTTTGACAGCTATTTCACAATCTAACATGGGCAGAATCACCTAGGTTTTTATATAATTGTGAAATATCAAGCCCACTTTGGTATCATAGTTCAGAAAATGGACTGTTTTCTTAAATCATTTGCTGAGCTACTAAGAAACATGCAGTTCAAGAAACAACACTGTCACTGCCTCTTAAACTTGAGATAGAAAGATTTTTTAATATTATTTTAAACAAAATATTTTAGTGTGCTACAGTTGTGCCACCAATTGCTCTTTATACATAACCATGCTTTATAAGACAAACAGACATTATGGATAAATCAGTCTATTTTAGTATTGTTCACTTGGGTTTTTTTATCAAAATAGAAAGACTACAGTCACTGAGTATTAAGATGATGAGTTCAACCAAAATTTGATCTATCACAACACCAAACCTCCCCTTTTTCTACCTTTTTCTTCCTCAGACATTTTTAATCTTCCAAAAGGCCTTGTTAATCTTCCATGAGAAAAAGCCAACATGGTTTGGCAACCTTACGCTTGTCAACTATTGTAATCTCTATTGATTTATTTAGCAGATCACTACTTGCAAAGGACACAGTAATATCCAAACTAAGCTCTTCAAATAACTTATTCTGTAATTAACTTCATAAGTTACTTTATGGGAATGTTTTGTTCTTTGGTAGAGTGGTTGTGACCATTTTTCAGGCTTTTTGTTTCCCAGTGTTATATCTTGATGTGTATGTTACAATTACATTTATTAAAAATAATTTTTAAGCTTGAGTATGATAAGCTTTTTCAGAGACTTTCTTTATATTTCTACACAACCTCAAATAAAATCTGACTTTCCTCAATGGCCTTTCTTAAAAGGGTTTACATCTAGTTTAATCTTTATGCTAGGAACCTATCACTATTCACTTGAGTCATATTAGTATTCATAATATATTGAAAATTCAAGTAAGAAATTAGAAGGTTTTGGGGGAGCATGGGATTCTCTAGGGGATGGCAACAGTGGAAGTAAGAGAAGCAGCCTACAATATATTTTCATTTGTTTTTTAAGATAAAACAATACAAAAAATGCAAAAATCTTTTCCCATGATGTGGTGCAAGTATACTTCAACAACATCAGAAATGAAAAAGAGTTGGGGTTTTGTTGTTGTTCTTGGTGTTACACAAACCCTAACAATTCTGACACAAATCAAATCCAGCACCCCAGCTATTCCAAAACCATTTAGCTCTGAAGAAGGCAATCTCAACAATAATAACTTAATCAGACAGTCTGGCAGCTTAATACATAACCACAGCTATTATAGTAGAATAAAGGAAAAACAACCAAAGCCCAGCCTTCTCACTCAATAGTCTGAGTGGTGTCACTCCTGACAGTAATTATACAGTGCTCTACTACATACAGCACATAATTTTGTGTTTAGTTGATATTTATAAATTGCAAAAAAGCCAACCCAGCAGCCATAGTTTTGAGTCATACATTTTAATCATTGTTTACTGCAAGCATTTGCAGCTCATATTAATTTTAAAGAATTGCATAAGCACTGCATTCCTAGTCATAAAAATTTAATTAAAGAAAAAAAGGGAAAAAAAAACCAACCACAAAACCCCAAAAGAGTCAGTAAAGTAAAGTAACTTAATGTATGCACTTTTTTTTGGTATTTTTTTAGTGCTCAGGATTTGATGATGACCTCCAGCATATGAAAGAATATCACTCTGGAGCTTAAATGGTGGAAAAATCATAAGTAAGCCAATGCTAACTGACAACTCAAGAAGTGTAACTGATTTTTCAAGCCACACAAGGCTGCCTACTGCCCACTATGTGAAAGTCTTTATTAAGCCAACACAATATCACAGTCCAAGAGAGCTGAAAATTTGACTGTTCACACTGGAAATTATACCTTTATGAAAAATTCCCATCGATTTTTCTCAATATGTCCAAACAGTTGTCTACGTAGCACAAACGAGAATTTCTCAACACTACTAGGAAAATAATTGCTACGTTCCAGATATCTCTTCCATAAAAAAGAGCAAAACCCCCTAAACCAGAGATTAACTTACTGTTAATGCCATGAATGTTTAAGAAAAATCTTTAGCTTTTGAAACAGAATGAAAATGGTGAGAAAGTTAGTGTATGTAATAGGTAGTTTCTTCACAAATGATTTACATTTTAACCTCAAATTTTATCAAATTTGAGAACATATGGAAAGACACACATAAATAAAGATGTGTGGACAAAGGTATCATTTTATAGTATAACAAGATCTGTAGGGGTTTAGCCTTGAGTCACTAAGAACACCTAGGCTTTGATTGTTCTGAAAACTGCACATTTTATAAACTGATGTCATTTGCAACACACATCAGACAGCCTGTGGAGGCCATTTTGACTGCAGTAAGTATGAAAGTCTTGAAGGTATGCAAGTATGTTTTTATTCATCTAGTTTCCTACAGATGACAGGACAGAAAACATTCAACTTGTTTTTCCAGCCAGAAACTCTGAAACCAAAAAGCTCAGGAGAAGAATTAGTTCTTGCCTATGTATTCATCAAAAGGAAAGAGAGTGAAAAAAATGCTGATAGATTTGACCATTTAAACTATTTGAAAGCACTTGACCTGTGTAGAGTGTATTTCTATACGTAATCTATTTCTGTTTGCTTACATCTCAAAAGAGTTTCTTCAGCACTGCTTTCCTAATGGCTAAAATGGGGGAAGTTTGAAAATTACCTGCTGTAAGAAAAGAGCAAAACTAAAAGGGAGAAATCATTTGTTGAATAAAGGTTACAGGCTGGCACGGTATGTATTTCTTGTTTTTTCCTCAGTCACCACAGTATCTGTAAAAAATCATGCTGGTAGATAATTTGTAAACTACAACCAGACTTCTGATCAAATGCTCTTCATGGAGTACCAATGTAAGAAAAAGTGTATGTTTATTTATTCAATTGATTTGCTGCCAAATAACTCCACTGCAGTAGACATAATTTAAAAATAACCATATACTGTTTTGTGATTCAAAAATAGGACCAATAGCACTGGAAATAAGCTTTTTTTATTTCTGAAATACTATTACAACTACTATTTGCAAAATTGGAGATCTTCTGTACTCGAATACTTGCACTGAATATGATTCGACAGACAGGAAGGGTTACCACAGAACTGAGGCTGGAGAAATGCATTGAAGTAGGTGCTCCAATATTTGCTTTCTAGTTTCATAGCTGGAACAACAAATTGCTAATCTGAATAAGGCAAAACAGGAACCCAACCCTTGGTCTTCTGATAGCTCATTGATCTATTACAAGGTGACAGGAACATATAGGAAATTTCAGAGTACAATACTATTGTAAGGAACAGGTATTGTTTAAGAACATGAGTAGCTCCTAATTGAAAATAATGAAAAAAATTCCAGTGAAGAAATTATTTCCAGATATGTTTGTAAAGATATAACTCTTATTTCACTAATGACGTAGCATTGATTGACAGGAACATAGTATACAACAGCACACTATGTCTAGTATGAACCTGTCTGAGACTGTTAGGAAAAAATTACATTTGATTACCAGAATTATTTATCTGAAATACTGTATTTAATCATATCTACTTCTAGCCCTGAGAACAGTTCATAACACTTTTTAGTTTGTGGTGTTAGTTTCCCCCTTTCCCTCCTTCTCCCACCCAATTTGCTAAAGGATGTAGTCTTGGGTTAAGGTTTTGTGTGAAAGACCAGTTCTTGCTTTCTTTGCTTTCTGCATTTTGAGCTTCTTTTTTTATCCTAATTTTGACATGAATAATTTCCCAGCACTCTTAGCTATGAACTCTTACAATAAAATGCAACATTGTGAAGAAACTGGTTATTATAACTGCCATAATATATTCAGGGTGAATGTCCCTTCATCAATCCTTGCTTCAATTCACATAGAGAAACCATAGTTTTCACATTAGTGGTTATTCTAATTAGAAGATAGTAAGAGCAAGGAAAATAAGACACAAAAGAAAAGGAAAAAACATTCCTCTCAACTATAGAGCTGGACAAAATGTGAGAAAGATAGAGATTCCAGGACACTGTTTCATAAAAAAAATAAATTGGAAACTAATAATAATAGTAGAAACCTACCATACCATCTGAAAAATGGCATAGATAATATTTCTTTTATTTTGCCTAACTTTTGATGCAAGTGCTTCCATACTAGACTTCCATACTAGGAAACTATTTGTTCACAACCTTATGCAGTGACACAACTAACACTGTGGGGTTCAATCTCATATTGATACTCAATGTAGCACTGAGTCTGTTTAATATGTCCAAATATCAGTTTGATATCTATTTTTTCCTTCATCCTTCTGGAAGCATAATTGGGAGGTACTAGAAAAATGTCTGTAGGTTTTCCTTTCATAGTCTTTCAACTTTCTCCACTTTGCAAGTGCAAGCATTCAGTCTCAATTATTTAAATGACTGCCTGTGTTATATATTAGAAATGTCAAAGCAAAGAAAGGTTATCAAGCTATAAATATGATAGTAGCATTGAAATATCTAGCTGGATGTAAATTTTAGATGTCAAGTCTTTCTCTACAGAAGGTAGGGGTTGTTCTGAAAATGAATATTGCTTGCTGGAAACAAGGTATAGAACAGTTCGAATTTGTTGTTCACATATGCCTTGAGGCACCAGGTAACTCTAATGTCCCTCTTTAGTGTCAGCTCTGATTTGACTGCAAAATCCATATAGGCCTATGCGCAAGCTCAACCAATTTCTGACTAAACAAGGGAAAATACTGACTGATGAACATTTCCATTTTAATTTTATTTCACTGTTTATACCAGGTTCTCTTTCTCAACAAAAATTTCCATCAGCCCAATTTTCATGATATTTATGTTCTATGTAGCCCGCCTTGTGCTATGCATTGTTCATTAAGTAGAGCAAGACTTCCGAATCTTGTCAGAGAAATGTCATTGGTAGCAATAAGACCTCAGTTAGTCCTATACTATAACCATCTACTACATTCCTACAGTAAAGGTTTCTGTTCTTCAAAAGTCTGTAGTCCCAGTTTTGCTCCAAGAAGACAAGTGGGTTTTGAAATTGTTGTGAAACATAAGACTCAGGAAATTGGATTTCTGGAAATTACTGCTTTTGAAATCTCACTTCAAGAAAGATAACCCTGCTTGAAATCTGGCCCTGCTGAATGCATTGACTTCAGAATAACAGGATTTTAACGCATGTTTTAACAATGAACATTTCCCCCTTAGCTTGCCTCTTTTCTCAGGCTAGTTCCTGAATAAAAATGTGGATTACAAGAATGCATATATTCTTTCCATGTTGGAGGAAGATGGAGGTCCTTTTCGTATTGTACATTTGCATTTAAATTGCTGTTATGGAATATGGGGAACACATTATTATTTAACTGTTTTTCTCTTACCAAAAACTCATACCATCAATATTCAGTTATTGTGCTTCCTTCACTATTAACACAGCAGTACAGTGAGTTAATTAGTCATGTTAATAAAATGTGACTGTTCCCTAAAAGACAATTATTGGGCAGAAAATTACATCTTATCACCAAAATATTCTTTTCTTCCTGAAATATTTTTTAAAAATTGATTTGTCTCTATGGAAGATTATTAGATTACTTTAATTTTTTCATGGTTTTCCTTTATTTATGCTAAACTTGGACAACCATCATTTTTCCAGTCTACCCTTTATGTTTTTCTTAAGAATCTTTAATAGAAATAGCATTTTTACTCATTAGTTTTGTATGCTTATTGAATGCTGATGTGAATATGTGATTTCAGCTTTATGAAACCAACAGAACTTATTTAAATTACTAGTTCAGTACATGTATTAAGCAGGGATTTTTCATCTTTCCAATTCCCTGAAACAGAGCTTACTTTGTACAGTAGATCAATCTTCACTTATTCAATGAATACTGTCTAGAATTAGGAAGGATCAGCACTTTAGTGTAAATTTAAATTCCCACGAAAATATTGCGGAGTATTTTCTCATCACTTATGTTTACACAGTTCTTTATGTGCGTGTTTTTTAAAAGTGAGGCGAAAAAGCCTTTGACAATACATTAAGACTGAGCAGAATGGTCAATGTAACCATATCCCTTTGTCTATCATTTGTTTTATCATTAACCTTGCACTTAGATTAAGAATTGCGGGTTGACTAAGGATAATGTCAATTTTAGGCTTGTGTGAAGCTAGAAACCATTGCCAAAGAAAAAAAATGTACATTCTGTTGTACATAGCCAACCTTTTTCCCCTATTCCTTAGATTCAGCTATATTCAGAGTAGGGGTAGGGGGGAGAGGAAGAGAAGGAATAAGCTAAAATATAAACCAGAGGTAATAATTATATCAAGTACCTACCCTTGCCTTCTTACTGTAATTTTAAGAAAGAAGTTTTAGAATTTGAATACCATCATTTCAATAATATTCCTCCTTTTTTTCCCCCCTTTATTTTTCTTCTTTTTTTCATTATTTTCTATGTTCTACATTTTCAACAAGGACATTCATATGCACTTGCTGACAAACAATGGTACAAACAAAACACAAGAACATTTTGCTATAGAAAGCAAAAAAAAAAAAAAAAAAAAGAAAATGTTGCCAGTTCAGTTGGATTTATGAAATGGTTATATTTGCCAAACAGGCTTGCCATAAAGCTAGGCTTATAAAGTCTTCCGTTTCTAACATCCTTACTGACTAGGTCACAGTGACAGAAGAAAACTCAGACTACAATACAGACATTATACACTGGTCTGCCTTCCATCTTTTGTGAAAATAGCAAGGGATTCAACACCATTAAAACACAGTTTAGTATTCTTTTAAAGATATTTAAAAACTGTGATGAAATAAAATAATTTTAAATGGGTAAAGGGTGCTTTATTCCTCTCTACCATATAAATGTCAAATGTGGCTACTAGACATGTCCCAGGACTAATACAGATTCTCCCAGCATACATGTGATTTTTGTAACAATATAAATGAGATGTTCATGTTAAACTATCTTTATTTCATTTTACTTCCTCAAGGGAAAAAAAAAATTTGCCTATTGCATCAATGGTTTAAATGTAATCTTATATATCTAGCAACAGGTCGTCATGATGAAAAAAATTATTAAATTTTACTGATATTAATATAAATTCTAAGCTTACGGAAGGCTTCAGTTTGTTGCCATCTAACTTTCACAGCACACTTCTCATACAGAAATTATTATAAAATGTTAAAGCAGTAATGAAAACTAGTCTTTTCTGAGATTTTTTTAAAAAGGGTATTATGTTATGCTTTAGTAACTCTAAACACAAGAAAGTTGCTACTTTGCCAAGCACCAAATATTCAGAAATTTTAGAAACCATTCACAAAAGGAAAGGAAGAAAATTTTACAGATAATACTTCATGACTGCATGAGAAGAACAGATGGTAGGTGCATACAGATGCTGCTGAAGGCAGATGACTCCTGCTCAGTTTTAGGTCTTGAAGTAAACAATGATCTAATTACTGGCAATGGATTGACATTGTGATGAGAGTAAACAGTAAAATAAAACTGAAGCATCATAAATTTCAGGAGCAGGTGCATGCTCTAATCAAACTAAACAATACTAATTATTACATGTAAATTTTGATAGCATCAAGTTACGACAAAGTATAAACTGAATTGGTAGGTTAGCAGCTACAAGAAATATTTTCTCCCCTTGACAAGCAGAAAGCCAAAGATGCCATATGTCATAAAACTGACACAAAAATGCATACCTCAAAGAAAGTATTACTATATTATTGTCATACTCTAATAGTTATGATTATATATGAAGGGAAATACAGACTGTCATTCTCATAAAGAGAACAGAAATATACATATCTGCCAGGAAAGAAGAATAGAGCTTTAAATGAATAACATTATGAAGTAAAATATGAGATCACATCATTCTGGCAATCTATTATTACTCAGCAAATAAATCAGAAATCCTAACAGATATTTTACACACATTATTTACTGAAAATACACTTGTAATTGAAGTTTTTCCTCTGTTTTTTCTTTTTTAACCTTTCCTTTGTCAGCTAAAAGGCTAGATAAAAATATTAGTCCAATAGTGATATACAAGTTGTCTTCTAGTTCACTAAGCTCACAAAGGGTCAGTGCCCATTGTTTCTCTTTAAATTTGAATTAATTGAATAGTCAATAATTTGAGTTATTATAAAAAAAAAACCAAACAAAAAACAACCACCAAACAACAACCAACCAAACAAACCCAAAAGCTTCTGCCATATTTGTGGAAGTATTATAAGTAAAATGGATGAGAAGGACATTCTTTTGTCTGTCCTTGTTGCTTTGAATGTTTCTTCTGTTGTATTTTCTCCTTTAGTATTCCACACTTTGACTGACAGGAGTAATTGGCATAAAAATGTCACTAAGTATTACATCCATCTGCTATCAGTGTTCAATTCCCATTTCAAAAATGTCCATACTTCTGAAAAATGAGTACTGTGTCATTCAGCTCTTCATTTCAGACATCTCAGTAATAGCTCCTCATATTAATTTTGAATTACAGCCTCTAATGAAGGGCAATTCCATTAAAAGGCAATGGTAAACATGTTTACCTATGAAATTCATTTAATCGTTTTGCAGATGGAACATTTAGTCTTGGGCAACAGGAAAATGATACAGTAAGCATCCACAATTTGAACAGCTGCAGAAATGATGTCTGTTTATTTTGACTGCAAGGTAATTGTTTTGTTCAGAACACAAACTCCAGAATGCTTTTTTTCCCCCTGCCCCCCCCACTCCTTGAGAGAAAAATTCCCTTTGGCTTGCACCAATAATTGATACTGACCATAGAAAATTCTATACAATAATATTGTATATCTATGATCTTGTTCCAGCTCTAATCCAGACACATAGCCCTCTTGCCCTTTCCCTCGATGATAGAGACAGATATCTTACTCCCTGACTGTAACAAAACCAGTATTAGCTGATCCTGTTATATGGTAAAAGGTATCAGTTTGTAAGTTTTAGAGTTTCTTATAAAAAAGGGAACATATATCTTAGTCTCATATATTGTGGAAATAATGGAGTCACTTCTTTCATTTTATCAAAGATTTTCCTTCGTCTTTTATAGCATTGGACTTTGAAGCCTGACTGTGATTCATGGTTTCAGTATTTTTAACGAACAACAGTTGTCATAACCAACCCCAGTGAGAAAAAGAATTATCAAAATGATTTATATAAAAGTTAAGTGTTCTTCAATAAATAAAAAATAACATTAAACAAAGAAATAAGTGTATGGAAAACCACAGAAAACAGGAAAATAAAAAATACCTTAGTTCAATATTACAACTGACAAAGTTGAAGAAAGCTCCTGGGCTAAGACAAAAATGCATCACTTTGACTAAATCAATGGTATTATGCTTGCTTAAACTAGACACCTGTTTAGCCATTTATTTTATTCTCTTCCAGTCTTTCAGAATCCTCTCAGAAACTTAGGTTTGTTGTATTACAAATACATAGATAGCTGGTGTCTCAGAAGCAAACTGTGCTTGTGCCCCCAGACAATATTTTACCAACCATTTAACCATAAGTAGTTAGCTGCTTCTCAGAAGCTTACCATATATTGCGTTTAGGATGGCGACTGTTGTTCAATGCATATATGTAAAGTTCCAGCAAAAGAGGTTGCCTGGAGAAGTCGTGGAGTCTCTGTTGCTGGAAACATTCAAAGTGTTGACTGGTAAATGCTCTGAGCAAGCACATTTATTCTTGAAGTCAACTCTGTTTTGAGCATAGGGTTGGGCAAGTTGTCCTCCTTTTCTCAGGTCCTTTCCAACCTAAATTACTCTGTGACTCCAAAATGCTCCTGAAACTTGCCTGGAATATTTAGGTAAAACTAAGCCACAAAAGTTCATTTTTCAGTTTTCCTTCTGCTGAAAAAGCAGTGATAGTTAAGCACTTTGAAATGTTTGGAAAAGACAGCATTTTGATTTATTTTTATTACCAAATATTTTAATTAGAAATAAGACATCATGCTAGATTCTACAACAGAGAATCTTAGGTACATGTAAGTACATTGACTATTTTCTAGTGTGTTATTAAGCACAGTAACTTCACATAGTTTACATTTAATAGTCTGATTCAAAGAAATATACTGGATTGATAAAGAAAAAGAAGAAATGTGGATGATTAATCATTTGCAGCTTAGTTAGTGCTAAAGACTTTATCTTAAGTATGACGTTTGTAGACTGAGGATCAAAAACTGATTTGAGCCAAGATTTGTATCAGTTGCAATTGATGTGCTTTGAAAAATCCTGAAAACATAATTTCATTATCTAAAATCTAGATGAGTTCCAGAACTTCAATGATCTTTCTTATAAATTTCTGAAGGAGAGAGGATTTAAATTTCCAAACACAAAAAGGAGAATATGAACTTGATTAAGTAACAGCTATAACTTACTAAGAATAATATGATCTTCTGTTGTACAAACTGAAATCTGTTATTTTATGTTTCTAATTATATGCCATAAATTTTACAGTATCTTTACTTTGTATTAAGGAAAAATACCAATATAAGCAGAATTTAAACAGAAAAGAAAAATGTGAAATACAATTTAAAGTGTAAAAGCTTTCTTCTTCTTTCAGTATGCTATAAAAATAGCCTTTCTCTTTTTCTCTCCCCTCCCCCCAACTAGGTCTAGCACAATTATTTAATCCTTAGTCCTTTCTTCTGAATATTCTGAACTAAATTTACTTTTATGCAACAGTTGATTGGTCTTTTGAAAATTGTGTTCACAAAGTTACCTTCTTTATTTTGACTTATTTTTTATGTTTACTAAGAAGTCTTGTAGACTTTGATCATTTCTGAGAGTAAGAAAAAGAAAAAGCAATGTAGATACAATGGCTTTAACTTCTACTGCAGACACAGAGCTCCCTTTCTCCCTTCCTCTTCAAGGAATCTTGGAGAAGCAGTGAACATTGAAATCTGACAAGTACAGCCTGAAACACTCATTTGGCCTCTTTTCCCTATGCAGCACTTTCAATCCAATAAGGAAGGAGTCTTGGGAAAGAGGGAAAAGAAAAACAAAACAAAACCCCCAAATTGTCTCTGCATGTTTGTTAAAAAATAATAATAATTGATAAAAGAAATGTTGATCACTGGATGAGTAAGTGAAAAGGAATACTTACATAAAAAGATTCCATCCAATAAGTAGGAGTTAACAATTTATTCTCAGAGGGGCAACATACACAACATTTGACATTGTCACATTTAAATAATCTCTTTTAGAATAGAATTACATGTAATATTCTTTATTTATTCATATAATGGCAGCAGTAATAGCATTTTCTCTAAATTTCTTTGCTACCATTTCCCCATATGTCATATATTCTAAGAGCACTAGCCCTATGCTCCCTGCTGAAACTACTAAAAAAGCCAAAAAGAAAAGCAAAAAACCCAAACCCAACACAAACCCAAACCCAAAAAACCCCAACAACAAAAAACCCCCAAGTCCAATTCCCAATTCTATTCATTTTACGTTACAATGCAAACAGATTATCTGGTGTTGTCTTCCCTACAAGAAGCCCTTTTGGTTCCTGCCACAAGAATGCAGGCAAAAAATGGCAATGAAAAATACTAATACGCAAATTAAACTAATGAAGGAATCAGAGTTCTGTTTTCTGAGTAACTGTGAAAAGATGGAAATGGACACACGTTCAGATAACAATTCTGGTTTTTGGAGGGAGTGACATACAGGAAGGAAGCAAGCTAGAGCAAAGCCAAGGGAAAAGACCAAGAAGAAACAAATTTGTATTATCAGTGCTTTCATATACCAGCCTAACCTTGAACCTGGATTCTGAAAAGGACTTTCTGATTTGGTTCCAGGCTGCACATAATTGCTGGAAGTGGTTTGGGTCTAATTAATTGACTACAAAAGCCACTAATATTTTATGTAATAGCAGCACAATATAGAAGTTCTAGCAAAGAACTTTCTATTACATGAAATTTCTATTACTGCAGATAAACCTTCGGTCCACAGGTTTATACTGGCAAAATTTGAACATGCCGAGTCATAAGACAGTTTATTGGAATAGACAAGGCTCTCAAAGCATTGCAACCATTTTGTCTTCACAATAGACACAAAGAGCAAAGATAATTTATCAGTGAAGTAGCAAATTGATGTGTTAGACCAATGAGACTAAAAATCCATTTCTCAGAAACACTGTTTCCTAACACAATGAAAAGAAGAAAACATGGATAATCAAGCTGTACTGTACAGAACAAATATTGAACTTGGAAATCTTAAACACAAAAGCAAGAGAAGTATGAACATGCAGCAGTTTAGATACTTTACGTTTGAATTTTAATGTCATAAACTGCAAAGCAACATTTGCTTTATATGCAATGAGCAGATTGACATGAAACTAATGATCTGCAAAAACTGAGGCTGGAAAGCTAGGACAGTGTGAACTACATTTGAGCCTTGGCAACTAAACCCACAGTATTTAATGCTTTATGAGGGATGTGGTTAAAAACAAACAAACAAACAAACAAACAAACAAACAAACAAACAAACAAACAAACAAACAAACAAATGTAATAATCATAAAGCAGAAATCACCAATAGAAAGGGGAAGGAAAAAACCCATTAATGCATTAAACAAGATAATGTGTTAAATGCACAATTTGAAGAAATAGCAATGGTTACTGAGGTCCAAACATTTCTTCATCCTAAGGACTGAAATATACTGAAAACACTATATAACTCAATATTATCTTCTTATATCAAACATGGTGTCACTAAAAAGAACCATTAAGTATTAGAGATATGAAATATACATCAGAACAAATTAGAGTAACTTCTTGCAAATGCAAATTTCAATTCTGAAAAGTTTAATTATAACCAGGACTTTTTTCCCTTGTCATTTATAATTCAAAAAAGCAGACCACAAAGCACTGCTGGATTCAGACCTCTCATCTTAAGCAGGAGATGATTCTTTGGTGATAATTCATTACCCTTAAAGATTTGGAAAATATATGCTGCTTTTAGGGAGGCCTGGAAAGTCAGCTGTTGCATACATAACATACAATGAATTATTTCGGAGGTTAGAACTCAGGTTGTAAAAGATCTAGATTTGATTCCTTCTCTGTCAAAATGGATTTGAACCCACATTTTCCACCTAATAGAACTCTAAGTTACAAAGTAAATGTCTAAGTAAAATCGATAGGCTATGTGTCAGAATAGTTTGATGCTGTAGTGAATAAATTAAAATCCAGGGCAAGTGTAAACAGAAACTTCATGGCTAATGCTACTCATCTAAGAGGACAGATTATTTGGTCTATCTTTCATGAGAAGGGCTGCCTCATTATTTTACATTAAATTATTATTTGACTTGATTATAAACAAACAGAAATGGGTAAGGAACTTTAAGACTGCTCCCTCTTTTCCCAAATTCTATTTTTAAAAAATACTTTTTCTTAATAGTGAACTGGAATATATCTGGCAAACAAAATGCTTCAGTTAGTTTGATGCAAAATAGAGTGAAGAACATATGGTAATAATTTTTTCTCATCAAAATGCCTGACAGAAAAATTATGCATAAGAATATAGACTGTACTAAAAATTTAAAGTCAAAAGATTAGCTTTATTAATGGATGAGGGAAAAAGTCTCTTGGGAAAAGGTGTTAACAAACCATTTCAGTGGCTTGAACAGAATGGATGCTATCTATATCCACTATACATTTCTCCACAAACTTACGGGGTAATTATGCTTTGCTTTTCTTAAACAAAATTATCCAGGTATGCAGTAAAAAGTTTTCTTAAGAACAAAAAAAAGAAAACCATTCATATGTTCTTACTTTTGATCAGAAAAATTTCAGTGGAAGTACTTCAAGTATATTTTGAATCAATTACAGACCGTATACTTTTTAAAAGTCTATTTATCAGAAACTAGTTATAGTTGGTAACCATTAATTTTTTCTCCCAATGGTTCAGCCATACATGTCATTATAACCATTAATATTCACATTTTAAGAACTACAGGAAAAAAATTCATCTGTAAGCATGGCACAAACATCATTTTTGACTGGATCAATATATTTATATTCATGTGTGACAGCATAGTCAAGTTATGCCTCTGGTTTTCTTTACTGTTTTTGATAGATGTGAGAATATTGGCATTCAGTTCAACTTTACAAATGCAACTTCTTAGTATCAGTCAGAAAACTTCTAGTTAATACTGTTAGTTTCAAGCTGGAGCCAGCTAGTATTCAGCTAGAGATGATTAGTAATGTGAGAATTGACTCTTCACAAAACATACCAAAAGAAAACAAAACAAAACTTCTCGTAGCTAGATTCAACCCTCTTTAATTTGAACACTACTGTCTTCTGCTAAACATGTGTTGTCTGCAAATTTTGATTAAAAAATAATGTATGCATTTCTATTTAATAATCTTCAAGTTTTTTTATCAAACATTCACTTTACTACTTTCATTTGCTTTAAGGGGGCTTTTTCTGTCATTTAGAAGCACCACTTTATTTCCTTTTATAATCTATATGTTCTATTTATGGATATACATGAATCTTCATTTTTTCTTTAAATATGATAACTTTAATTCTGAATCTTAAATCTTAAAAAAAAAATAGTATGTAAATTTACTTTTTTCAACCTAGAGTCCTCTATTAATCTTCATAATTCATTAAAAGCATGCTGCTTTTCCAAAGCTGATAAATGTTTTTTTGATCAATTGCAAAGAAGATACAGTATACGTAGGATCAGACACAATAAATAATTCCAAGTGTAGAATAACAGTGACTGTAAATTAAAAAATTACTGAAAAAATTCAGCTTGATCATTGTGATGCTGTATAATTCATGAAAACATAACTGAGTCTAAACCCATGAGGTCCTGAAATGTTTTTTCCCCATGCAATTCTAAAAACAATATGTAAAAGCTTTCATACATAAAAGATAATGAAATAATGAAAAGAATTTAAAAGGGCACACATGAACCTTATTAGGGAACATGAAATGTTCTGATAATCAGACTGAGTAGTGCTAGTGTAAATGCCGCCTCACTGCAACAATGATTTCAGATAATTTTGTTATATTTTAGAAAAAGCAATTAATATTTAATGTACATCCTGATTATTCATTCATGAGCCTTGATTAAATCTGATTTTTATTTTAATGCCTTTGTGACAAAAAGAACTTGGCCAGTAAACCATGGAGTTTTTCTTTATGCACTCTTCCCAGCCAATTCATGCAATAAAGCTGGAAAAATTTTATTAAAACAAAGAAATCCAAACATATAGAAAACCCAACGTCTAACACAGTTATAAAATGATATGAAGAGAAGTTTCTTCCTTGCTGAGATTTCTGCTATTTGTGTTCCAAAGTCTCTGTTAGTCAAAAATCTTTGTCTGCAGGTAGGGGTTTGTGAAAAAAGCTAAACAGAACCCCCATGCACACATCTAAGTCTATGCTCATCTATTAAACACATCCATATCCTTTGGATATCAAACATATTCAGTTAAAAACTGCTCTATTTTATACTAGCATTAAAGATAGAAACTTTGAAAGACAAACCGTTCCATACTCTGTCCTCACCTTAAATAATCCACCTTAAATAATCAACATCCACAGACTTGTAACAGCTTACTGAAAGTGCAAAGAGAAACTTGCTTGATTCATTTTCAGAATTTTTTGTTTCTTATTATTCTACTCCAGTTCTTTGCTATCTGATCTTTTCAAGAGAGGCCTTCCTGTGACTACGATTTTCCATTGTAAAAACACCAACACACAGCAGCACATTCCCGTTTTTCACTAGGACTTTAATTGCACTCAAACATCATCTCTAGATTGCTAAAGACAATGTATTATAATACACTACATTTAAAAACTTGTGTCTGTTAGGATAAATCAAATTACATTTGCTTAACAACTTCTTTCTTAAAATCTTACTTGAGAGTAAGATTCAGAATGAATACACAAGTTAAAAGAAACAGGAAAATCTTTAGCTTTCAAAAATTCCAATACATAGTGCTATCCTAAAGTAGTACAGGTTACCATGTTTATTGAAAACTGTGTTTGAAGCGTAACTATTTTTTCCTTGATTTCAAATGATACATAAATGTTACATGAGGAGACACTCTTTTGCATAATGTGAAGAATGAGGTAGTCAGAAATAACTGTAAAAATCATTAAAATAAAACCTTTTTTCACAAAGGTGTTTCATGTTTTCACAGGGAAATTTGGCATAATTTCATTTTTAACTATCAAAAGAGTTATTCTAGTTGTTTCTGCCTAAATTACTTCAGGGTTTCTATAAAGTGATTTTAAAGCAAGTTATTACATGAAAATACATACAGGCCAATATACAAGCACTTTCCTTCTTACCCTGCCCTGCTCCAAATACTCTGGAAACGTCAAAAGTTTGTCATACATATTGAGTGACTTCTATAAAAAAATAACCTTTAAGTAATCATGCATTGATTTTCTCTTCTAAATATTTCTGCCCATGAAAATATAAATACTGTCTCTGAAGTCTGATTCCAAGTCACAACTGCTAACTTTGTCAAAAGAGAAAAGAATAATAAACTCGATCACCACATTTATTACACATAAGTGAATGTGAAACATAGCATTTTTGTGTGATTTGACTTAAAATGTTACACAATTAAAATGGCAGGATTTCAAAAGTCAGACTCAAAATATATGAAGGTACAGGGAAAACAATCTGCTGAGGGAGTTAAGAATACATCAAATGTGAACAGTAAATTACACTGAACTTCAGAGTTATGTCACAGAGGAAGCAGCATACTAGTCAGCGCTCTCAGGTATGTTTCATGGACTATGACCCTGAGCTCAAGGAAGAAAAATATTTCAGTACACAGGTAAAAATATATAAATGGTTAGCTATTAAAAATAGACTAGCTGGCAGAACAGTGCCCTAATGAGAACAAGGGAATAGAAGTGTTTCAGGATGATTTATTATCAGTGTCCTTTCTAAAATGAGATAAAATGCCTGGAGAGATACACAGGCTACTCCCTGACCTTGCTGAGATATGTCATATGAACAGCAGAATCACAAAGCACATTCTTGAAAGAAACAAATTACATATTTATGATTTACTTAGCTTTGTTTACTAGAAAGATGGTTAGCTAGTGTTGTTTTCCTGCCCTGTGAATAAAAGTACTTGGGAAAGTTAGGAAGACCATAATGCACTAAGAATTATTGATATCTGCAATCCATAGCTGAGTTAGTATTATAAAGAAGACTCCTACATTAAGCCAGTGAAAAGTAAATATAAACTTAAAACACTTTTTTTTTTTTTTTTTTTTAATCAAGGGAGCAGAGATACAGAAAAGAACACACAGGAAATTTATCCATACAGAGAAACTGAGCCACTGTGCAGTTCTGGACTATCATCTAGCATGCCTCTCCTTCCTAGACTCATTGTAAATTTTATATCGCGATACGGTACTATTCTTGCATTATGTTTTGTAAATGTATTAGTAATTTAACACAGTTAGAATTTATGCTTCACTGCAAGGTTGGGATTCTTTGTTGCAGCTAAATTACAACTAGTTACAGATAAATACAACTCAAATGAAATGAGCCACTCAAAATATTTTTGTGTTCTTTGTACCAACTATAGACATATTAGATTGTGTCAAGATGCTGAAGTTAAGATATTTACATAAAGTAAGCATAAAGACATTGCTAAAAGTATCATCTCTGAGTTCCCAGAAAACTGCATGTATAAGAATTTAACTATTGTATCATAATATTGTAACGATCAAGGACTAGAACTATAGCAAAATTTGCACAAAATGCTAAAAATGTTATTTTTTTTTAATAAGGCATTTCTAACTGATTTTTCTACTTTACATTTAAATATCAAAGTTCTACTTTACAAACATCAAAGTTCCAAAATTCAGCACTTTTATTTATGCTTAATACTACTTCTCCAAAACAATACCAAAGTAATGCTTCCTTCTCAGAGTACAGTCTCAGTGCACATTGTTACCACCAGCTGACTGTGAGGGCAAGGGTACAATACGCTGCAGACGCTCCAGAAACACATTCTCATTTCCAGCATGTTGAAATAAGTGCAGAGTAAAATACAGAGGAGATAATGACTATAGCCAAGATCTGACTCTTTAAAGGCTAAACTGTGAACACCCTGTGCCAATAAAAAGTTACTTCAGTTGAACGTGAATTGTAAAATTCCTCCAAATGGAATCAGTGGATGAAGACTTTTACTTAGGACTTTAAACTTGGTTTAGCTAAGGGTAATGTGCAGGACTAGGGCAAAATTTGCATATTAACTTTGTCTCTTATAATCTGGTTCCTTGAACTGAAGCTATTATGTTGCTAATTCTAATGGCATTAAAAGTCACCCTTATGAGAATATTCTTTAATTTGTTTTAAATATAAACAACGAAAATAAATTTTAAAAGACCAACCAAAGTTGCAAAGATTTCTGAAGTAACCTACACTTCTAAAACAATTTTAATTTGTATCAAAAATGAACAACCACTCATACTCCTAATCATATCTGTGTTTCTTAGGTACTGTAGATCAGTTTTATGTTATTAGGTAATAGGTGATATCTATTATCCAATGATGAAAAAAGAAATATGTTGTCATAAAATGTTCTTCAGAGGGCTTGAAGATTCTCCTGAAATGCATGATGGTAGTTCCCTTGGCTGCTCTTACGGTCCAGAGAGAAGCAGATTCTTTTAATGAAGAACACTGTTTCATATTTTTTTAAGCGTCCTTATTTCTTCTTGACATACTGTCATGTCCTCACTATTAACTCAGTTTAAGATGCTTAGTAACCTTTAGTGGAATGCATAGCAACAACAGGATATTTACAGCAAAGAAACTGGAAAATATCTTGGACTTGTTGGTATTCTAGGAGTATATATAAAAATTCATAATCATTGAGTATATAGGAAGTTGCAGACAAGTGTTTAACACAGTGATTAACTGTAATAATTCTATTTAAGAGCATAATGCAACATAACTAATATCCTACAAATATTACGAAAAAATATTTTTTAATGAAAAAATAATTATGTTAAAAAGATACTTAATTCTGCTGGAATGGTGTATTTTGAAACTATGTATGAAGAGTAAGGCAGTCGGAACTATAAAAAACTCGTATATTAATAGCTGCATAGTGTTCTGTGACAAACCTATAAATTTACTTATTGTCTATTAGGACTTCATAACTCTATCTTACGTAACTTAACATCATCGAGAATATTTATTTTCTGATTCTGACTTTTCTATTGCAACTCAATAACATTGCACAAAACATTGCAGCTTGCATGCTAAAGAATCAGTATTTTAGAAAAAAAAATCCTCAAGAGTTTAAAAAGCAGTCTGCACTATTTGTTTTTTCGGCACTTAAATAAAAATGCCAACATTACAATGCATAATATTTAAATTTATTGTTTTTCCCGAAAAGGCAAATTTCTTTTTTATGATCAATTTTTTTTATTTAAGACCACTATCAGACTATACAGTGACTGTTTTCTTTATGAAGGTTAATCAGTAAAAGAAAAGAAGTATAAAGAAATAAGCCTCTTTTTGTCACTTAGGTGTACCTAAGGTATTTCACCTAAGGGTATTTTCTTATGTAAAAATAGTATTGCATTGCTGCACACCTTTTTTAATATTGTTCCATAGTTACAGATAGCACTGTAAAATAACTAAGTAGTAATATAAAGATAATTTTTTTTGAAAATTCTATTTTTACATTCAGGGTAACGACAGATACAGAAAACAGCTGGTCATTAAAAGCTCATGGAATTAAACAACTTCAGTAGTAGCCCAAATTTTTATTGCAAGCCTGCATTTTCAAACATAATCCCATCTGCTGACATGGATAAAGAGGTCTCCTAAGTGATTTGGAGCTTCTCCAATACCTGCAGATTCTGTCAGAAGTACACTCAGACCCTACAAAGATGTCTGCCAATTTTAGAATATGAATTAATGCTTTCTTGGTTTATTAAATCCATAAGCCTTCAGCTATTCTAAGAAGGTAATACCACAAAAGCAGCAAGAATATTGCATTTAAGAACTTACAGGTTTACTTGTAACCAGCATTGACATTAAAAAGCCTCACATAGCCAGCTGCTCTGCTAATTCATAAAGTAGGAGCAAATAACTAAAATAATATTTACAAATGGAGTAAATATTAAATCTTTTTGGTTTAACACATTGCTAATTGTCTTCTTAACAAAGGAGTTTTCATTCAGAAGGCTTAATTTTTAGGAGATCTATAGTGTTCAGACTTTATAAAGCTTCACAGTAAATAAACATACTGTTTAAAAGAAAAGAGCAGATGTCAAAGCTGCTGTGTCACAAATACATTTGTACTGCCATCACACAATGCTATTTCCCTGACATTTCATTGCTTACTGGTCTTAGTATCCATCTCTGTCAAAGAGGTGCTGTCATGTTTATTAAGATGATCTGGAATTATAAGGTGAACACTAGGACTTCATAGACATCATCCATAGAAAAAAGAAAAAACAAATATGTTACTTAAGAATAAGGCAGGTGACCATTGCATTGTATAGGATAGACTGAAATTAATTCTGCGTGTCATAACACAGATGACACCAAATTTTGGAGTAAATTGGAAGGTTTATACGCCATTATTCTATGTGGGCAAGCCACGTCTATGCAATGAATGTATACTATAATAAACTCAATATAGTGACTGGTTGTATTTCTGTGACAATGCAGGAGAGTCTCCTCAGTCCTAGGGTCAGCTATAACCTGTAGGAGAAACTTCCTGGAAAATCAAATGTTCTTATCACCATGCAGAAGCATAGCTTTAGTATTGTTTACTATTTTATTATATTAATCTGTCTAAGAATCAGTGCTCCTCATTCACCCTAAGACCTCTTTAAGGTTGTGCTCTTGTACTGAGAAGCGAACCAATTATTAACTGCGTTATCACAAAGGGATACATTTTCAAGAGTCAGACTTTTCTACTGTCATTTTCCACATCAAATTCCATTCAAGTAGTCTTTTTGTTGTCATGTAATTCACTTTTGATACCAGTTCTGTACTATCTATGACAAATACCTTTATTTTCTCCAGCAACAATTAGGAACAGCATCTATAGGCACAACATCTATATGCACAGCCCAATTATCTGTCCCTCATCAAGTTCCTTCCCCAGAAGTACGAGTCGTTGAGGCAAGCAACTCCAGTGCCAGCAGGATCCACAGCAGAGTGCTCTAGCACAGTGCACAGGGGGATTTCCAGAAGGCACAGAAGCAGGCCATCCCCATGTGCCAAAAGATGGGCTGGCGGGGAAGATAACCAGCATGGCTGAATAGAGAGCTTTGGCTGGAACTCAGGAAAAAAAGGAGTATTTGTGATCTTTGGAATGGGGGCAGAAACATAGAAAGAGTGAGAAAAAGGCTGAAATACTTAATGCCCTCTTTGCCTCTGTCATTACTAGTAAGACCAATTGTTCTAGGGGTACCGAGCTCCCTGAGCTGGAAGACAGGGATGGGGATCAGAATGAAGCCCCCATAATCCAAGGGGAAATGGTGAGGGACCTGCTACACCATTTAGACACGCACAAGTCTATGGGCCCAGATTGGATCCACCCAAAGGATACTGAGGGAGCTGGCAGCAGTGCTCACCAAGACATCATTTGTCAGTAGTTCTGGCTAACTAGGGAGGTCCCAGTTGATGGAGGTTAGCTAATGTGACGCCCATCCACAAGAAGGGCTGGAAGGAGGATCCAGAGAACTACAGGTCTGTCAGTCTGACCTCTGAGCTGGGGTAGGTTATGGAACAGATCATCTTGAGTGCCATTGCATGGCATGTACAGAACAACCAGGTGATCAGGCCCAGTCAGCATGGGTTTATGAAATGTCCCGCTTGCCTAACCTAATATCCTTCTATGACAAGGTGACCGTCTTAGTGGATGACGGAAAGGCTGTGGATGTTGTCTACCTGGATCTTAGTAAAGGCTGTGACACCATTTCTTACAGCACGCTCCTGGCAGCTCATGGCTTGGATGAGTGTCTTCTTTGATGGGTGAAAAACTGTCTGGATGGCTGGGCACAAAGAGTTGTGCTGAATGGAGTTAAATCCAGTTGGTGTCTGGTCACAAGTGGTGTTCCCCAGGGCTCGGTATTAGGGCCGGTTCTCTTTAATACCTTTATCAATGACCTGGACAAAGGGATCGAGTACATCCTCAACAGGTTTGTAGATAACCCCAAGTTGGGTGGGAGTGTCAATCTGCTGGATGGTAGCAAGGCTTTACAGAGGGATCTGGACAGGCTGGATCAATGGGATGAGGTCAATGGTATGACGTTCAACAACGCCAATTGCCAGGTCTTGCACTTGGGTCACAACAACCCATGCAATGCTACAGGTTTGGGAAAGAGTGGCTGGAACACTGCCTGATGGAAAAGGACCTGATGGTGAGCGCACAGTGGGGCAAGAAGGCCAACAGTGTACTAACTTGCATCAGAAATAGTGTGGCCAGCAGAACTAGGGAAGTGATTGCCCCCCTGTACTCGGCACTGGTGAGGCCGGACCTCCAATACTGTGTTCAGTTTTGGGACCCTCACTGTAAGAAATTGAGGTGCTGGAGTGTGTCCAAAGAAGGGGAATGTAGCTGGTGAAAAGTCTAGAGCACAAGTCTTATAAGAAGTAGCTGAAGGAATTGTGGTTGTTTAGCCCGGAGAAAAGGAGGCAGAGTGGAGACCTTATTGCTCTCTACAACAACCTGATAGGAGATTGCAGGTGTTGGTTTCTTTTCCCAAGTATCAAGCAATAGGACAAAAGGATACAGTCTCAAGATGGACCCGGGGATGTTTAAATTGGAAATTAGGAAAAAATTTCTTCACTGAAAGGGTTGTCAAGCATTGGAACAGGCTGCCCAGGGAAGTAGTGGAATGGCCATCCCTGGAGGTATTTAAAAGATGGGTATACGTGATGCTTAGGGACATGGTTTAGTGGTGATTTTGGCACTGTTAGGTTAATGGTTGGACCCGATGATCTTAAAGGTCTTTTCCAACCTAAACAATTCTATGATTCTATGGTGTTTGTTTTTTTTCTTTCAGCATTAGTACTGTTTCCCTGTACTTTCTTTTAATATTGTTATATCTGACCCTAAACCCAGNGAGGCAAGCAACTCCAGTGCCAGCAGGATCCACAGCAGAGTGCTCTAGCACAGTGCACAGGGGGATTTCCAGAAGGCACAGAAGCAGGCCATCCCCATGTGCCAAAAGATGGGCTGGCGGGGAAGATAACCAGCATGGCTGAATAGAGAGCTTTGGCTGGAACTCAGGAAAAAAAGGAGTATTTGTGATCTTTGGAATGGGGGCAGAAACATAGAAAGAGTGAGAAAAAGGCTGAAATACTTAATGCCCTCTTTGCCTCTGTCATTACTAGTAAGACCAATTGTTCTAGGGGTACCGAGCTCCCTGAGCTGGAAGACAGGGATGGGGATCAGAATGAAGCCCCCATAATCCAAGGGGAAATGGTGAGGGACCTGCTACACCATTTAGACACGCACAAGTCTATGGGCCCAGATTGGATCCACCCAAAGGATACTGAGGGAGCTGGCAGCAGTGCTCACCAAGACATCATTTGTCAGTAGTTCTGGCTAACTAGGGAGGTCCCAGTTGATGGAGGTTAGCTAATGTGACGCCCATCCACAAGAAGGGCTGGAAGGAGGATCCAGAGAACTACAGGTCTGTCAGTCTGACCTCTGAGCTGGGGTAGGTTATGGAACAGATCATCTTGAGTGCCATTGCATGGCATGTACAGAACAACCAGGTGATCAGGCCCAGTCAGCATGGGTTTATGAAATGTCCCGCTTGCCTAACCTAATATCCTTCTATGACAAGGTGACCGTCTTAGTGGATGACGGAAAGGCTGTGGATGTTGTCTACCTGGATCTTAGTAAAGGCTGTGACACCATTTCTTACAGCACGCTCCTGGCAGCTCATGGCTTGGATGAGTGTCTTCTTTGATGGGTGAAAAACTGTCTGGATGGCTGGGCACAAAGAGTTGTGCTGAATGGAGTTAAATCCAGTTGGTGTCTGGTCACAAGTGGTGTTCCCCAGGGCTCGGTATTAGGGCCGGTTCTCTTTAATACCTTTATCAATGACCTGGACAAAGGGATCGAGTACATCCTCAACAGGTTTGTAGATAACACCAAGTTGGGTGGGAGTGTCAATCTGCTGGATGGTAGCAAGGCTTTACAGAGGGATCTGGACAGGCTGGATTAATGGGATGAGGTCAATGGTATGACGTTCAACAACGCCAATTGCCAGGTCTTGCACTTGGGTCACAACAACCCATGCAATGCTACAGGTTTGGGAAAGAGTGGCTGGAACACTGCCTGATGGAAAAGGACCTGATGGTGAGCGCACAGTGGGGCAAGAAGGCCAACAGTGTACTAACTTGCATCAGAAATAGTGTGGCCAGCAGAACTAGGGAAGTGATTGCCCCCCTGTACTCGGCACTGGTGAGGCCGGACCTCCAATACTGTGTTCAGTTTTGGGACCCTCACTGTAAGAAATTGAGGTGCTGGAGTGTGTCCAAAGAAGGGGAATGTAGCTGGTGAAAAGTCTAGAGCACAAGTCTTATAAGAAGTAGCTGAAGGAATTGTGGTTGTTTAGCCCGGAGAAAAGGAGGCAGAGTGGAGACCTTATTGCTCTCTACAACAACCTGATAGGAGATTGCAGGTGTTGGTTTCTTTTCCCAAGTATCAAGCAATAGGACAAAAGGATACAGTCTCAAGCTGGACCCGGGGATGTTTAAATTGGAAATTAGGAAAAAATTTCTTCACTGAAAGGGTTGTCAAGCATTGGAACAGGCTGCCCAGGGAAGTAGTGGAATGGCCATCCCTGGAGGTATTTAAAAGATGGGTATACGTGATGCTTAGGGACATGGTTTAGTGGTGATTTTGGCACTGTTAGGTTAATGGTTGGACCCGATGATCTTAAAGGTCTTTTCCAACCTAAACAATTCTATGATTCTATGGTGTTTGTTTTTTTTCTTTCAGCATTAGTACTGTTTCCCTGTACTTTCTTTTAATATTGTTATATCTGACCCTAAACCCAGGATTTTGGAGTTGAAACACAGATGCAGAATAGAAAAATTAAAAAAAAAACCCAAACAAAACCCCAAAAACTATTGTAGTAAACTTCAAAGCAGATCAATGCATAGTGCATCTTCACTTAATCTCCCTATTTTAACAACAACATTAAGATGCAACTGTTAGTGTAATCTATAAACTTTTCAAATGCCTAAACTGAATTTGCAAAATTTGTTTTGCTTCTCTCTGCTTATTCAGGCACTGTTGTATCCTTTGAACCTAATTTAGGAAAACACCAAGTTGAAAATAAATAGTCTGATTTTCGAATATCCTAAGCACATTTTTACTTTGATGTTAGTTATAATGCAAAGTAACACCCAAGAATATTGGAAGCTGTTCTCTATACATGTACATGTTTCATTTTAAAAAATGTTTAACTTCAAAGAATGTTATTCTGCTTTGCATGTCTTAAACTAATGTTGCCAGATTTTATTGCATGTGTATCATTGTATTGTATATTCTAGGCTATACACAGAACTGTCATTGTCTTACCTACCTTGAAATTCTTCCATTAAAATGTTATGTCACATTTTATGGACAATAGGACATTACATACAACTTTCCTTCCAATCACAGACAAGGACATTTCTTCATCTTAACATATTTCTCCAGTTTGTGTGCTGCTGCGAATAAAATACCTGTCACAAGACTGGAAATGCAATACAGATATGGTTTAGAAATAGGCCACACATAACTTTCATACCAGAACTGTAATTTGAGCCCTATGAAACCTCTGAATGAAATGAAAACTGATAATGAATGAAACTTTTTTTTTTTTTATTTGATAAATAACTGATGTATGACCAGGATTTTTGTAAAGGCTTCATCAAAAAAGATCTATCTGAGCTTGAACTGATTTCAGTGGTCCATGTCTTTGTGTACTTGCAGGAAATTGTTGATGGACTGAGGCATTGTTTCTTACTCTCAAGAACAAAAATCAGCCTCAAAGGGAAAATTGAATATGTTGCAATTCATTTTCTAAAAGGCATAACCTTGGGGGTCAAAATCTTGTATTTATATTTTTGAAAATAATTTTGATTGTATTCATCTGTGTGCATAACCTTAATGGCAAGATTTAATAACATATAGGAAAAGATTTTAATGAGAGGATCAACATTACAGCTCGAAACAGTACTGATCCAGGATCTTCTTTGTAATCGGTATCAAGCTACTTGTAAAGTATTCTGATTATTTTCTAGACAAAGGCAGTAAAAAAACGCAATGATTGGCATCCTGAATTATTTTTTGTTGGCTAACAATATGTCATTTTGTCCAAGATAACTCAGAAGCATTTCAGAATTTGTCGTATTACATAAAGTGTCATAAATTACACTCTTTGAAAATACCTTATTGAAAATAGAAACAAAAATGTTTAGTATGCCTAAACAAAACAAAACAAAACAAAAAGGTTTAGTTCTCTAAACTTGCATGAAATTATATGTGTCAATTTAGTTAAAAAATATTGTTTTTCTGGAATGGTACTCAATCATAGTTTAATATGTTCTCATTAATCAGGCTATAGATGTTACTCAGCATCACATGAGACAAATTTACATCACAGGAAATATGACTCAGCCATAAACAATGTCTCACATTGTAAAGGTGACTTGAAATACAATTTTAAGTGGAAAGAAAACTTGTATTTCTGTTCAGTTTCCCTGCCAATAGTTGCTAAAAAGAAATAAATTATACACAATAAATGTATTTAAAACAAAGAACATTTTCTAAAAAAATGAAAGCCCATTGAATAAACTGTTCTCCAAGACTTCCATATATATTCTTGTATTCTTATGACTCCATATAAAAATAGTACATTTTTCAGTTACTATGATTGTATTGTCTTTCTGACTGTTATCAGTCCCAGTAGAAACTGCTGTTCTACAGACCTTGTTACTTGATTACCTTGGAAAAAAGGAGGATAAAATATTATACCACCAGTTGTCACGTCAATGCCATTGTCATAGTACATAAGTTTTCCTTGCAGATATTAGGACTTAATATTATTATTATTAAATTTTCAAAATGTTCCAGATGCAATTCTTGATCTTGTGTTGTTGATTGTTTGTTTGTTTTTTTCTTTTGTTTGTTTGTTTTAAAATAATGTCTTTAAAAAAAGAGATTGTATTAGGGTTGACAGAATCTCACAGTTTTGAAGAAATCAGAAGTACTTATTTTCAGGAAAAGTCAGACCATTTGAATAACAATGAGCTTTTAGAAGTTGTCATACCCATTTTCTATAACAGTAGCTGATGCCTGCCACTAGTACTAACTTTCATGACAATATCCAGCTTACTAAAACCTGTCAGATTTGTTGTTGCATAGTATTGCAGGAAATAACCTTAAGAACTAAATAAAGATATATTTCTATAAAAGAATATGGTGAAAAAACATATAGTTTATACACTGTAGACAAATCCATCAAACATAAGCCACATGTACGAATCTGGGGAAAACTAAGACAATGTTAAGTCATCAGTTGAAAGTACATTCACTCTTTGAATGAGTTCTGCCTCTTCTGCTGCAAGTGTTGCACATGTTTCTTCCCACTTAAATTAAACATTTAAGCCTATTGCGCACAGTCAGAATGAGATAAAATAGGATTTTTGTCCAGCAGTTTTAAAAAAAGAAAGGACATAATGCCTAGTGGAGACCTGGGGAATGTTTTAAAAGAAGTCAGTCACAGAGGGGAGCTGCTCCACAGTTAGTCAGATCTTGGCATACAAGGGGTTTTCCTGAGGGAGCAAAACACAGGGGCAGTGGGGAGATCCACCAGGAGCTGCCAGCTCTCACAAAAGATGCTAAGGAGGCCTGAGCGTTTCCAGAGAAACCATGACCACCCCCACACCTATAAAAAGCAGCCTGAGGAGTGGGAGCAACCAAGACCACAGTGACCAGGATGGGCAAACAGGGCGCGGGGCATCAGCCAGGGCATGGCATGGCAATTTGCACAGCAGTTTGCATGGTAGGGCATGCAGGAACGGTGTCGTCACCCTGTCAGCTCAAGAGGTCTCTGCCACAACAGTGGACACTTGGTTTAGAGTTAAAACCAGTGTTTCTACAGAGAAACTCCCTGAGATGTCTGACGCTTGCACCCAGATGGAACTGGCAAGGAAGTAGACTTCAGTGCAGATGGTAGGTTGCAACAAGTGCACAGACCCTTCTCCTGGAGGAAGTACCTGGAAAAGATGTGCACAGATTGATCCGTGGCATCAGGTGGCTGAGTCGCCACAGTTAAAAGGCTTCACAGTATTAGAAGGGCTGAGATGGAGGTAGATAAGTGGTTTCAGAACCATGCTCCTGTGGCAAACACCACAGAGAACGAGGCACCTTGGACACTGGTGACCCACAAAAGCAGGACTCTGCTTCCATCCTCACCATTGACCACTACAACCAAAAACAGATATGAAACTTTAACAACTGAAGAGACCCACGAGGAACATGTGCAAGGAGAAACTGTACCAGCAGCACACACTGGATACTGCAAAAAGAATTATGAGTGCTCAGAGTGGGTGACTCCCTGTTAACAGGCACTGAGGTGCCCATCTGCCCGCCTGACAGGAAGTCATGTGAGGTATGCTTCCCTCTGGGAGCTAAGGTCCGAGGTGTTGACAAGAGGGTGCCACAACCTGTGAAGCACAGACTGCTATCCATTGCTACTCTTCCATGTGGGCACGAATGATGCTGCAAGATGGAACCTGGGCAGAATCAAGGAAGACTAGAAAACCCTGGGGGTGCAAGCAAAAAGTATTAGTGTTTAAGTTATCTTTTCTTCCGTTTTACCAGTTGAGGAAAGGGAGCAGCTAGAAATAGACATATAGTGTAAATCAACTTCTGGCTTCGTGGCTTGTGCCATTGTGAGGGTTTTAGCTTTTATGACAATGGGACGTTCTTCAATGACTATAGCCTGCTAGGGAGGGATGGGATCCACCTGTCTAGAAGAGGCAGTGGAACCTTTGGCAGGAGTCTGGCCAACTTGGTGAGGTGGGCTTTAAACTGAAGGACTCGGGGATGAGGTCCAAAGTGGCAATGCTGATGCCGTTGCAACCAACTGGGGAGTAAGCCATGCCAACCAGAGCAGAGACAATGTTCCTTAGCTGCCTCCCGAGATGTGAACCAGAAGACCAACCACATCAAGTGTACATATACCAATACACACAGTCTGGGGAACAAACAGGAGGAACTGGAACTCTGTGCCCAGTCAGAAACTTATAATATCATAGGAATAACTGAAATATCGTGGGACAACTTACATGACTGGAGGATCATGATGGATGACTACAGGCCGTTTCATAAAGACAGGCAGGGAAGAACAGGNGGGAAAACTAAGACAATGTTAAGTCATCAGTTGAAAGTACATTCACTCTTTGAATGAGTTCTGCCTCTTCTGCTGCAAGTGTTGCACATGTTTCTTCCCACTTAAATTAAACATTTAAGCCTATTGCGCACAGTCAGAATGAGATAAAATAGGATTTTTGTCCAGCAGTTTTAAAAAAAGAAAGGACATAATGCCTAGTGGAGACCTGGGGAATGTTTTAAAAGAAGTCAGTCACAGAGGGGAGCTGCTCCACAGTTAGTCAGATCTTGGCATACAAGGGGTTTTCCTGAGGGAGCAAAACACAGGGGCAGTGGGGAGATCCACCAGGAGCTGCCAGCTCTCACAAAAGATGCTAAGGAGGCCTGAGCGTTTCCAGAGAAACCATGACCACCCCCACACCTATAAAAAGCAGCCTGAGGAGTGGGAGCAACCAAGACCACAGTGACCAGGATGGGCAAACAGGGCGCGGGGCATCAGCCAGGGCATGGCATGGCAATTTGCACAGCAGTTTGCATGGTAGGGCATGCAGGAACGGTGTCGTCACCCTGTCAGCTCAAGAGGTCTCTGCCACAACAGTGGACACTTGGTTTAGAGTTAAAACCAGTGTTTCTACAGAGAAACTCCCTGAGATGTCTGACGCTTGCACCCAGATGGAACTGGCAAGGAAGTAGACTTCAGTGCAGATGGTAGGTTGCAACAAGTGCACAGACCCTTCTCCTGGAGGAAGTACCTGGAAAAGATGTGCACAGATTGATCCGTGGCATCAGGTGGCTGAGTCGCCACAGTTAAAAGGCTTCACAGTATTAGAAGGGCTGAGATGGAGGTAGATAAGTGGTTTCAGAACCATGCTCCTGTGGCAAACACCACAGAGAACGAGGCACCTTGGACACTGGTGACCCACAAAAGCAGGACTCTGCTTCCATCCTCACCATTGACCACTACAACCAAAAACAGATATGAAACTTTAACAACTGAAGAGACCCACGAGGAACATGTGCAAGGAGAAACTGTACCAGCAGCACACACTGGATACTGCAAAAAGAATTATGAGTGCTCAGAGTGGGTGACTCCCTGTTAACAGGCACTGAGGTGCCCATCTGCCCGCCTGACAGGAAGTCATGTGAGGTATGCTTCCCTCTGGGAGCTAAGGTCCGAGGTGTTGACAAGAGGGTGCCACAACCTGTGAAGCACAGACTGCTATCCATTGCTACTCTTCCATGTGGGCACGAATGATGCTGCAAGATGGAACCTGGGCAGAATCAAGGAAGACTAGAAAACCCTGGGGGTGCAAGCAAAAAGTATTAGTGTTTAAGTTATCTTTTCTTCCGTTTTACCAGTTGAGGAAAGGGAGCAGCTAGAAATAGACATATAGTGTAAATCAACTTCTGGCTTCGTGGCTTGTGCCATTGTGAGGGTTTTAGCTTTTATGACAATGGGACGTTCTTCAATGACTATAGCCTGCTAGGGAGGGATGGGATCCACCTGTCTAGAAGAGGCAGTGGAACCTTTGGCAGGAGTCTGGCCAACTTGGTGAGGTGGGCTTTAAACTGAAGGACTCGGGGATGAGGTCCAAAGTGGCAATGCTGATGCCGTTGCAACCAACTGGGGAGTAAGCCATGCCAACCAGAGCAGAGACAATGTTCCTTAGCTGCCTCCCGAGATGTGAACCAGAAGACCAACCACATCAAGTGTACATATACCAATACACACAGTCTGGGGAACAAACAGGAGGAACTGGAACTCTGTGCCCAGTCAGAAACTTATAATATCATAGGAATAACTGAAATATCGTGGGACAACTTACATGACTGGAGGATCATGATGGATGACTACAGGCCGTTTCATAAAGACAGGCAGGGAAGAACAGGAGGAGTAGTCATGCTTTATGTTAAGGAGAACCTCGAATGTATAGAAGTCCGCTACAGCGATTGTGGAAGCCTTATTGAATGGCATCCATGCCGGATGCTGGGTCCAGGATGCTGAAATGGGCCCATCCAACAGGATGCTTCCATCAACAAGGGCTTCACCAGCAGAGATAAAGAAGTCATCATCCCACTCTATTCAGCACTTGTCAGGCCATGCCTGGAATACTGTGTTCAGTTTTGGTCAACACAAAAAAAAAAAGATGTGGACAGGCTGGACAGGGGTCAAAGAAGGGGCACAAAGATGGTCAAAGGACTGGGAAGCCTGCCATACAAGGAAAGGCTGAGAGAGTTAGGACTGTTCAGCCTTCAGAAAAGAAGCCTTGGAGGACACCTTATCACCATGTTCCAGTATTTAAAGGATGGCTACAAAGATGGAGTCTCTCTTTTTACAAGTAATCACATGGAAAAGATGAGGGGCAATGGGGATATCTAGCTCTGGGGGACATTCCGATTGGACACAAGGGGACAATTTTTCTCAATAGAACAATCAGCCTTTGGAATAATCTCCCCAGGGAAGTGGTGGATTCCCCAACACTGGACAATTTTAAGATTTAGCTGGACAGGATGCTGGGTCATCTTATCTAAACTGTGTTTTTGCCAAGAAAGTTGGGACCACGTGATCCTTGAGGTCCCATCCAACCTGGTATTCTATGCTTCTATGAAGTTGTGAAAATGTACTTGGTTACCAAGCTGTGAGATATAAATATAGAACTGAATATAACAGAGCACTCAAAAATGAATGGGAAAAGAGACTTGCAGTTCTGCTTAATGTAAATGTTTCAGTATAAGAAGCACTACCTCTTGGGCCAACTTGGAACATAAAGAAAGAATACCATTTCCATGTTGTTGATTTTTTAAATTATTCTGCCTACAAGTAGAAGGCACACAGAATTCTTTAAGTTTTCCACTAGATATAGTAGTTTTATCTGGTTTCAGTTCCAAGTAAAGAGCAGCCTCACTTTCATGCTTTGACCAAACTTGAATAGGTCCCTAGAAACCAAGTGCAAAAGAAAAAAAATGCTGAGTATGCAATAATCATACAGGTCATTTCAACCCACAAGCATTAATAATTCTTTCTTGTTGTATTGCTCATGTGCATATCCTAGAACTAATCTGTAAGTCATTGTTTTCACAAGGGAATGAAATCCTGATAATAAAGTTCATCATCAGAGCTTCACAGAAATAAAAGTGATAGGCATCCCAGTAAGTATGAAGAAAGCAATTTTCTGCAAGACACTGAAGAAAACTGATGATGTCCACAGATAATAATAAAGTAATACTTCTTGTTCTCAAGAATCAAAACTAATAGGCAGGCAGCTTTTGAACGGCAGAGAGAAAGGAAACTTTTGTGCTATTCTGTAGGTTTCTCAGAAAAGTGAAAGTTATTTATTTAAAAGAAAAACAAATTAAGCATGGGCAACCTAGACTTTAAAACAAAGTAAAGTTTTGCTAAGAACCATTCAAAACAGTGTTTGGGATGTCAGCAGTTGACATGGTACGGTATTCACCAGACTCAAAGTAGAGGGAGCACAAAACAAACTTAGTGTAACCGCTTTGATGACCTCCCATTTCTTGTCTATATGTAATGGACAAGATTTCTGTTCAAAAGGTCACATGCTCTTGTCTTCATTTCTCAAATTACCTTCCATGGATAGCAGCATGATTCGTCTGCCTCTCCACGTATGCATGAATGTTACTGGCAATAACTAATGACACTAGTGACAATGGCTAGCATGCTAGTGGAGGGAGAAGTCAGTCATTGCCTTCTCTTTACGAATTTTCAGCGTACAAGAGAGTTTCTCCTACACATAATGCACATAGGGAGTTTCACTGTATATAAAATAGACCAAATAGCTCATTTCATCCAAAGCACACCTACATCATTTCCTGTAAGTTCTATTCACATTGGAATAACATCATCATCTTATCTGTGAGGATCTAACTATCATCATAGAAAGTTTATTGCAAACAAAAGCCACAGAAATGAGCTGTGTTAGCATAGTCCCTAAGAAATAATAAAACATGTCCCAGCCAGATGGTTTAGTCACAGCAAAGGAGTCAAGAGAATAAAGCTCTTTAAAAGTGATGTAATTAAGAAAGCTAAAGATATGTAACTATCTTTCCTAATCATGACCTCTGAAATCCCTGAAGTTATGCTATGAATTTCTGAGCAGTTTCAGATAAATGGTTTCAATGGATATGCTACATATAACTTAATTCCTTATTACAGTGAATCTTCAGCTGCAAAGAAAGGAATGTAGTCACTATCAATATCTCCATGAGATCATATATAGAATTACACAAATTTACACTGATTCTATCAACTAAATGTAAAAGTTTAACCTGGGGACTTTTGGTGGAGTATATACTTTATGATTTGTAGTGATGGATGATATTGAGAGGGTAAGAATTAAAAAACCCCAACAATACACAGAAACCGGAAAAGCTGATAAGTACTCTGATGTGATGGACTCCAAACACTCAGAATATTTATTGGAAAAGTAAGCCTTTAAATCAAAAAATTGTAGATCTCAGTATACTTTCTTGAAAACACAGAAAGATGAGAACACAGGAATCTCACTGTTGCTGAATTTAATTTAAAACTAAGGTTATGTTTACAGTCAGAAAAGGAAGACTACATAGTAAACACGTCAAAACAGTATAATGAGCCTAATATCGTGTAAAAATCTGCACCTTTAAGTGAAAATTCTTTTTGATAATTATGGCAGGGATTAGAGGAGAAGGAGTGGGAATTCTTCAAGGACTCTGAAAAGGATATTTCTAAGACAACATATCTATGAGGTCAAGGGTCTCACAAACTCTAGAATTAGTTCTAGTAACATTTGTAATCATTAGAACTACTTTTGCAAGTACTTTGCTAGCCTATGCTTAAATGTGTACATTTTTCTGCACAGAGTTATTAATTTCCTATACTCTCATTTCTTTACATGATTTATTCTGGATATTTCTTTCCTGTCATATTTTAGGCTAGACCTTACAGCAGAATTTTCTTAATATTGCACCTGTTGTCCCTAGCCACAATTATAAAAAGAGTGAAGCAAGCCAATAGTAATGTATTTTGGAACATAATATGACTTCCTTAATAAAAAAAAAGTTTTGGTTTTTCTTGCCTTTTTTTTTTTTGGTGGTGTTTTTTGGTTGGTTGGTTAGTTGGTTGGTTTAGTTTTGGGCTTTTTGTTTTTTTTTTTGTGTGTGGGTTCTTTTTTCCCCAGATGAGAGAGATGTTACATGATGGTAAGGTGATAATATTTAAGTTCCTCTACAAAGTACACCGTCCTTAATTAGGTCAGATTGCATGACTGGAAGTGATAGCTATTACAGGGGTGATGCATTTGACATTATATAAGCAGTGGTCCCAAACAGACTTTAATCATATTAGAATGTAGCAAACTAATTAGACTCTAAGACCCTCAAGGCCTGCACTATGTTTGGTTGTGTGTAGACAGAGTCTTAGCAAAAATATAAGTGTAAGTATTCTGCTTTGCTACAAATAAAAAATACTGGTTTAACTATAGAAAAACATCACCTCTACAACCCATAAAACAAAAATACAGGTTCCTCAAATGTGAAGGCTGCTTAGCAATATAGGGAATGAAAAACACTGAGCTGAACTGAAACTGTACATAACTGTAGTTATGTAGAATGTAATTACCCACTTTGGAAGGAGGCCAGAGAAACACAAGACAAATTCTGCCATCTGTTACAGCCCTATAATCTAACTAAAATCAATGGGAAGAGTTTGGCTCAACACTGGTTAAACCCTTTGAGTCATGGGACTTAATCACTGCAAGTGGTCAGGACCTTGGGTCTGTGCCTCTTTAAAAGGAGAAGACATTTGATAGATTATCTTTAAACAGCTGACTGTCATAGAAACCCTCTGTTATGGTTTGAGAAAAGCCATAACAATTTATTGTCGTTTAGACAATTATTCTCTCACCTAATGACTCCTCCCCGTCCAGGAAGGGGAATCGGGAAGAAAACAAGGAAACCTGGGGTTGAAAGATAAACAGATTTAATAGGATAGAAATAGATAATTAACAGTACTAACACCAAAGAACCCATATTGATCCCAACACCCATATATACTATACAAGGATTATACATAGCCAACTATATAAGTAGGAAGCTGTGCACTCCCAGTAAATGTCAGACACTGCAAGCGCTACAGCTTTGGGAGGAAGGGAAGGCCTCGGGGATCTGGCACTGGAGAAAGAAGTCCTCTGGATGGCTGCCATCAAGGGAGAGCGAACTTCACAGCAAACTTTCTAATTTGTATTCAATGTGATGTCCATGGTATGAAATAATCCTGTTGGCCAGCTTGTTTCAAATGCCTGAGTCTTGCTCCTCCTCATCCCTGAACCAGGCAAGCTTGAAAACACTGAGACCTTGAAACCCACACATCATAGCTGGTTATAAAGTAAATATCTTCACAAATTTGGACACTAGAGTCTTCCAAAGTACAGTTTTCCCAAGTATTAGGAAAGAAATTAGTCCTGTGTCGCTCAAACCAGGACACCCTCTCAATCTTCCAAACAGTAAGAAACTTCTATTGCCACACATATGGCTTAGAACATGACCTGCCGGGCTGGAGGTGTGAAGGAGGAGAACCAGGTATCACATCTGAAATGGGCTGTATTTTAGACTGGTAATATGTCTTTTGGAGAACTGAAATTCTGAAAGAAAAGCTGTCTTTTATTTCTGAATTGGTTTTGTCCCATGGTTTGTAGACAGTTGAAATGGTACATCATAAAAACATCAGTATATCAGAAAAGATCTGACACAGGAGACATATGCAATTACCTCTTTTAAAAAAGTTGTCAATCTGAAGCATGGAGAAGTGACTCTTGACATCACAACACCTCAGCGGCAGAACTAGAATGAGGATTCAAGGTTTCTGAATCTTAATTCAGTGCTCTAACATCTTTTGCATACCAGTGCCATTCATGACTTGAAATGTCTCTTAGAAACTTGTATTACATTTATCTAAAATGTAATTTAATTATTTTTTAAGCTTACTTCTAATGTATCTCTAAATTTTCTTTTCCCTCTTAAAATTCTTGTCTTTTACTCTGTCAAGTGAATTTACACTCTTCTGAAGGACTTAAAGTTCAACAAATGGAAGATAAATTTTAATTCTAAGCAGACAAAAGTGGCCCTTCTAATGGGAAAGACTTTTGCAGTGGGGATGGCCTTGCTTTTTCAATACAACAATTTTTTAGACCATGATAGCAAGCTTATTTTAAACCTTCACCCAACCAGCCATAAAAATAAAATCTAAAACTGTACATATACAACAGTGCACTGTTATGACGCACACCCAAATGATGTTTTTGTTTGAAATAGTGAGGGAACTTGATAAACCGTATGCCACAGTGAGCTTATATTAAAACAGTCTACCTTAAGGCAACTGTTGAACAGAAACAAATACATTGAGACAGTTTTTTGTTACCATTTGCCTTGAAATGTAAGGGGCGTAAAGTTGCAATGGCCTTCAAGTCAGTGTAAAATAAGAAGATAAATCTGTAAGGATTTTTCTATTAGATCTTGGAAGGGTTACTCAGACAATATTGAGCTAAATATGACGGATATTATTTCTTGAGGAATGAAAGACACTATTACTTATTTTCAGGAAAAGCAGTTAAGAACAGAAACAGTGTCAATTCATTTTTTCACCCATAATAATATCTAACTCTAAAATACAAACAATTTATTTGTACTCTTCCAGATATAGACATCCTATTTTTTTCTTACAATATTGCTCCTAAGAGCTTTGTGGGTGGCCAAATATTCTGCTAACAGAATTATTTAGTAAAATCAAATGCTGTTAGTAATGTTTAAGACCACTCAATAATTTCTTATACTTGGATATCGTCTTATAAGTTATTTGTCCTTTATTATAATCAAGTTTGTGCAGAGAAGTTCCTGATGAACTTGTTATGCAGACTCAAAGTCACCAGGATCCCTGCAGAAAAGAAATGGGAAAAAGGTCTGACAGTTTATCTTCTCAAGTCTGTCAGTCTAAGAACTTTGCTTCCTTTCAAATAAATGCTAGCATGATACCGTACATTTAACTTCTCCCCAGAATTCATCAGCTTTCTCAGTGACATGAGTTATGCATTAGAGAACATTGTGAGAGATGTGGGGCCATTATCATATCTGTTCTTTATCAGCACAAGTAACACACATAAATCTGCTAGACTGAAATAATGCACCTGGTTTTGGATAGTTATCACACATTTACATGGTATATTAGTGCACCCTATGACCCTACTAAAAAGGAATACGGAAAAAAAAGAGAACATTTTATTCCTTTCATAGACTTTCTTGCTTAAAAGCTATAAAAAACGGCATTTGTTCCCATCATGTAGACTCACTCAAATATAAATATTGCAGTATAGCAAATATAATCTAGACTAATCTCTCAGATACTATCCATATGCTTCTTCTACATATATTTGCCATAGAAAATAACCAACAAAACTTTCTGAAGGCATGTATGGTAAGGATAGATCTCTTCTAAACATTTTTAAAAAAAAGTATAAAGAATTTTTTTTGGGTCCACTCTTAACCTTTATGGCAAGTTCAGTGGATAAGAAAGCAACCATTAATCTGTCTGTTACTTCTACAACTTTTTTAATACTGGGGTTTTTCCTTCCATATTGTCGTGTTTTTTTTCTTTTATTCTTCCTGCTTTTTTACTTCCCAATAGTTTAAAGATACTAAGTCAAGGTACTTTTGCCACCCCTTCTTCAGAAGCAGCACATCTTTTCACTCTAGACAGTCCAAAGAAAAACAACTTTTCTGCACCTAGAAAAGTGTACTAACAAGCATGGTCTTATTATGATGTATTCTAAGTCACATAGTTTAACACCCATAAAATATGAAAAAAGATTGGGGAAATTATTACCAAAGCTTATTATAGACTGAGCAAATTATTACCAAAGCTTTCATCTGTAAAATTATTTTTCTAGTGGTTAATTTTCAGATCTCTTCTTCCACTTGTACTTGATTTTGATCACAAATACAAATTTTAAAAGCGAAAGGCAGAAGGCTTTTTTTTTTTTTTTTTCCGTTACTAAGTTGTCTTGCCCATTCAGCAGTGGGCACTGACTGGGAGCTGCTACAATCCCTTCTAGTTATTCTTTGCATTCCTTTCCAGTCTTAGATCCTGCTGGGCTTTTGCTTTCCTAATTTATCTCTAAGTGTCTGAGTTTTATGACTTGTCCTTTGTAGACTTGGTCAATTTAGACATCTTGAATGCTTTGCGGTTTAGCTCATTAAGAAGGCTATGTAATCTTCCATCAACTTTTCCAGCCAGTATGCACAAGGAGATGGTTTGTTTCTGAGTACTCAGTAAGTTTTCTCTAGAACTCAAATAATTTCCCTGGGCATTCTTCCCTTCATGGTAGTTTCTAAGATGATTTTACTTTATAATTCCCTAAACAAGCTGAAATCCAGTTTCCCAAGAGTCTGAACTCTTCTGCCCACCTTGTAAGACTTCCTGCAAATCTTGACTTCAGTTTGATCATAGTAGCCACAGCCCAGGTTGCTCAAGATGACCACAATTTTGACTGACTGGGAGCAGAAGGTGAAGTAGAAAATTACTCTTGTTTGGCTCTGAATCTTTTAGAAAAACAGTTACAGGTGGAGATGGAGATGGTGCATTCTGTTGGCAGAAGTCATAAGCTTCTACTATCAGAAAATGTATGTCCTCTTCTTGCTCTTGTGTTGCCTCATTTGTACCTTGCTTTTTGTCTTCCTGATGTTTAGACTTTTGTCTCTGCAGAATCCTTCGAAGATTCTTCCAATCTCATGTCTCCCTGGGTGCTGCAGTGAGTATATAAATCATAACCCCTGAAGGTGAGACTGCCAGCACCACTAGTCCTGATCCTAGCCCCATTGTGGAGAAACAGGCACTCCCTAAAGCCCAGGTTTGCAGTAGTGGCAGAAGGAGTGGATGCATTTGCCAGGGCATGGGATCATGTTGTGTTACCTTATCACCACCATCTGTTGCTCTCCCTCCCAGAGCAGCACTTCTGAGTGTTCCCCACCTGCTACACTGTTTTATGTCTGTCTGGGCATCCTGATCAATGGATCTCCTTAGTGCCTGGTATAAAGGATGGTGAACGTGAGTTCACCCCACCATTCTACAAGATTTTGCACTCAGCAGAGAATCATTCATGCTTTCTGCTGTATTTTTTTTCTTTTAAACTTGTCACTGTTAGTGACAAGTTTTCCTCCTCGCACGCTGTGAGCCAAAATAATTTGTATCTTTTGTGTGTTTTCCTTCTTGTTTATTTTTTGGAGCCATTATATCTAGAAGGCAAACTGTAATCAATACCAAAATCTGAAAAGTGTCAGTCATGATCCTGCCTAATAGGAGTATCCTTATCTCATTTGGAGGCTCCAAGACTTCACCTTTATGCACTTTATCAATCTGAATGCACTTTATGTCATTTTTTACTGTGTTATTGTACAAACAAATCACTAATTACTGATAACACTTGCAGTTCAATTACTTTTTTTATTTTTAAAAAAAAATCCTTCTGTGTTCATCATACCTCAAAGCACATGCATTTCATTGATTTCATCTGTACTTATGCAGTTGAGACAAACCATTTCCATATGCTTCTCCTCTATGAGTACTAAAACATCTCAGTTTTCCTGATGTGTTATTTTAGCTATCTCTCTAGTTCTGATGCAAGCCTGACATTCTGTCATTTTCAAATCTCTCTTGATTTGTTCATGTCTGGTCCATTAAAAGAAGGGCCTACAGTTACCTAATTGTATGTTCATCAACTATTTAATTTCACTGAAGACAGATCAAGTAAATGAAGAAGGTTGCTGGAAATTATCTAGCATTGAGGCATTTTCTATTCCTCCTATTTATGTTATCATAGAATCATTTAAGTTGGAAAGATCTTTAGGATCATCGAGTCCACGAGACCTCTTTTGTTACAGCTTTTCCCAGGGAAAAAACAAACCTTTTCTGGTCTTTGTGAACAAATGCATGAGAATGACGTGGTTCTGGTAGTTCTTCAAGGCAGCAATCTAAAGAGATTTTAATAAACCCCATTGAACTGAATGAATAAAATTCGCATCATTAGTTTCTGCAAACTGCTTTCATTCAAGAGAGGTGTAGATTTGACAGAAATTAAAATGAGCAGACTATTTTAACAATAGATTGCAAAGGCATCAATATAGAGTGAGATAAAGTGTGCAGGAGAGAAAATATGAGTTTATCACAGTAAGGAGCAGAATTGAGACCAAAAGCAGGTAAATACAGATAGAAAAAGAAACAGTCATGGTACTGAAAGCTTTTCTTTGCTATTCAGTGAAAGGCTTTTTTTTCTTGAAATGTTTCATGTGATCATTAAACTGCATAACCATTAAGAAAAATTGCTAATCTACAAAAAGAAAAGGCACAAATCAGTTTAATAATTGCAGCTTGTGTAACTATAGGAGCTGTGGGAGGCATTTGAAAAGAACTGGTTGAAAGCGAGAAAGGGAGTACACTATTATTTCAACTAACTGTAATGCAAAACCCATCGATGAGATTCCTAGATTAAAGAAGATCCACACTTAAATATTTCTTATCCACTCTCATTTCTCAAATGTTTTATTAATGTGAAGACAGTCCTGCCATTGCATATGCATATGCATTGCACATTGCTAAGATTCAAATCCTAATACAAAATTAACCCAGTATTTAGACACCATACTATGACAGGTTCTTCCTGCCCAAGTTGGAGCCTCTAGTTGTAGCTGATTGCTTCTCACCTTCTTCTTGGACTGCCAACTGGATATAAATACTCTTTCTACTTTGCCTTCCGGAGGACATACTATGTTAGCTGAGAAGCTAGTTTAAGAGATATTTAATATCCACAAAATTAAACTTTAGAACTGTGTTGTCTTTGTGGTGCATTTCATCATTCTCTTTTACTGTATGAATTTTGAAACACAGTTTTGTTTTATATTGCTAGATGATCTTTTCCTAGTCCTTGTGAAATACTCAAAGCAGTCTGCAAAACAAGTAAGTGTTTAATATTCTGGCCCTGGTTCATCTAGTTACCTTAGAGTTTGCCTTCACAGAATCACAGAATGGTTGAAGGAACTTCTTAAGGTCATCTGGTCAAAACCCTCTGTTCAACAACTGGTTGCCCAAGACCATGTCTAGAAGGCATTTGAATATCTCCAAGGTGGGAGACTCCACAGCCTTCCTGGGCAAATTGTGCCAGTACTCAGTCACCTTCACAATGTAAAAGTGTTTCCTAATGTTTCTGTTTGTGCCCATTGCGTCTTGTCTTGCCACTGGGCACCACTGAAAAGAGCCTCTGTCCTCTTTGACCTTCCCTTCAGGTATTTATATACATTGCTGAGATCCCCCTGACCCTTCTCTTCTCCAGGATGAACAGTCCCTGGCAGTGTCTCTGTATTCCTCCCAAGTTAGCTGTCCCTGCTTCTGCCCTCCATAGGCTTCATTTTTGCAATTGTTTTTGAGTTTTGCCAGGACCTACTTGTTCATCCATGCAGGCCTCCTAAGATTTTTGCCTGACTTGCTGCTTAATGGGAAGGGCCGCTCTTGAGCTTGGAGGAGGTCATTGACTATTAATGAGTTTTCTTGGGCCTCTCTTCCCTCCAGGGCCTGATCCCATGGTGTTCTCCTGAAATCCAGCATTGTGATCTCGCTTTGTACTCTCTTCCCTCCCCTCAGGATCCTGAACTCCATCACCTCATGGGAACTGCAGCCAAGGCTGCCTTTGACCTTCACATTCGCAGAGTTCCTCCTTGTTTGTGAGTATGAGGTACAGCAGAGGCCCACCTCTCCTCATCGTCTTCTCTATTTCTTGGGTCAGGAAATTGTCACTGATGCTCCCCAGGAACCTCCTGGATTGCTTGTGCCCTGCTGTGTTTTCCCTCCAGCAGACATCGGGGTGGTTGAAGTTCCCCATGAGGGCCAAAACCTGTGACTGTGAGGCTGCTTCTAGCTATATGTAGAAGGCATTATCCTCATTCATCTAGTATCCCTAAAGCAAGATCTTAGCAGAACTCATTTTTCATCCATAGATTTATTGCTCTTGTCCTGATGCTTCTTAGTTTATAGTCCTACACAACTCTGATACACTTCTTTCTTCTCTATTCCCTACCATTCCAACTGCCAGTTTTCTAGTTAAATGTAAAGAGTCTCATTCTTCACTGAGCTTAAACTCAGTAAAGATGATGCTTGAGCATACTTCCTATTTTTGAAAGTCTTAAATCAGTTCAGCTACTTCTGTGAAGCACAAATCTCACTGCATCCTTAACTGCACATTACTTTCAGAAAACACATGGGAATGGTTCAACGTGACTCTTGACATTTTTATTCTTAATTTCTTTTTTTCTGGGGTAAAGTAAAAACACAAAAAAGTTAACACAAAAACTTTTGGAACAATGTAAATACAGTAGTAAAATAACTACATGAATAAAATGTCCCAATTATTTACTCATTAAGAAGACAGACCACAAGACAGTATAGATGGTATAGACCAAATGAGAATTCACGCTAACAGAAGAAATTAATGAAGCAGTATCCTACAACTCCTTCGCAGTGTTATATTATATAAGGATTTCTGATTTTATCTATTGACAGAAAAGTTTGCCGCAGCAAAATTCTCTTCATTTCTAATCAGACCCACATTATGTTGTTTTGGGAATAAATCATTCTGTTTGTTTATAAATAACTGGTATTGCTTACACCTTGTTCAGCATGTATATTCTAGATGTGTTAGAGTGTTTTTATACAGTAAAATAATTGATGTAAATCTTTAAAGGAGTATCTCTTTCTCGGCTCTCGTGAGAAAAATATGGTTTTTCTAACTTAGCATAAAGAAGTTCCTCTACAACCACATGACTAGAATCTAAACATGTATAACCATAGGAAAAAAATAAAACACACTCCATTGTACAGGAAGATATTATAATGGGCTATTATTTTGTCTGAAACAAGGTAATATTACTATTCGCACCAATATCTACAGCTGTACATAAACATAATTTCACATAAAAAATTTAAGTGCTACCTATTGTTACCACACTTTGTAAAATGTATTTCACTTGAGAATAACAAATCTAAACAAAAAATGAACCCCTTTATCCTTAAAATTAGAGAGTTTACTATCAACTCACTGACAATAGTGTTTGGAATCACACCTCAGAAAAGCCTTGATCACTTCGAGGATTCATGTCCTAAACAGTATATAAAATAAAGAGAAAATCTGACAGCAGCTCAGATTGCTGCATTAATCTGCATAAATCCGATTATTAACTGCAGGACAAATATCCCTTCAAAACCTGCTGGGTTAGGCTATGGCTGTATAAATGTACTCCTAAGAGGGCCAGTGAAAATTAATATAACAAGATAAAAAGTAGCAGTCAGAAAGACTGAGAACTTTCCATCTTCCTGTGAGTCTGAGATGAGAATACAAATAATCACTTTGCACATTTCATCTGAATACACAAGATAGTTTCCTGGCAATGAAACAGAGAAAACAACAAACTACTTTTGTGGTATGTTAAAGATATATTGCCTGCAGTACTAAGTATAATTCTTTCGTGCAATGTATATTAACAGTGAACATACTGTAGTTAATTGCTACCTAAAGAAACTTATATTAGCATTCTTCTCCCTTTATTCCTACCACTCAGATTTAAAGTGAAAAGAGGATCTTCAGGATTTTGCTAAATCAGTGATAAACTGCTGCGTTAACTAAAAGAACATAAACATAAAAGTGATACTTTCTCTAAAAATACAAGGTATCTCTAAAAATACAAGGTATCTCTTTCTCCCTTTATACAAGAGTTTTTTAAAGCAATAAATGACAACATATTACTCCACTACTGGGGGCATTTTTCCTTTGTTCTACTTATTACCCCAGAAAGACTCAGAGCGAAGACTTCTACTGATTATCAGGGAATTCAGTAGGTAAACAACATCATAGACTTGGAATCTGCCTTTTCACACAACAAACAACATTCAATATGAGATGTAGTTTTATAAACCTCCCTTACAGTACCATAACTTGTAAATTTTAGTAAAGAAAATTAAATTGTTTTGTATTAATTAATTGTTTTTAATTAATTGTTATTAATTAATTGTTTTGTATTGGGTTCTTTGATCTTGGGGA
>VZSF01004005.1:14303-24428 GCA_013398295.1 Chionis minor | reverse complement strand
AAAAAAAAGAAAAAAAAGGGAACTTCACACCAGCTTCCCCCAGAGGACCTGCAGCAGTTTCTACCGGCTCCACACGAGAGGCCAAACATGCCTATTAATACAATATATACAGACAAACCCACAGGTACAGCCAGGCTCCCCCTCCCCGCCCCCCCAAAAATAACCAAACACACCCAAAAGTGCATTNCCCAAAAAAAACCAAACCCACCCAAAAGTGCATTCGTCGTGTTTATATCAAAAACTTTTTTTTTTTTTAACTTCTTCTTCTTCTGAAAGATTGGCCTGCAAGTCTGTTTTTACCGTTTAGTAACTTTTTAATATAGTTTATGAAAATAAATTATACAGCAACTATTTTAATAAATTAAGCACACACCAGGAAAAAAAAAAAACCAAACCAAACAACAACAACAAAAAAACAACCCAAAAAAGATAAAATTAAGCAAAGCTGCATTTCTACCAAAGGGTGGTTCAACAGTCCTGGCCGTGAGCAGCGGCGAGGTCCTGCGCTCAGAGCTGCCAAGATCTGCTCGTCCCTTCTCCGAAGGCCAGTCCGGATCCAGTGTGTCACTCGCTGCCCATCAGGGACTTGGGGAGCGAAGCCCTGGCTGGGGGGGGGACANTTCTGTCCCCCGGGGCAGGGGGGGGACACCGGGAGCTCATCCCGGGAGGCCGCTGCGTTTCTGGGCAGGGGTTGTGCTTTTCAGCTGGAGGCACGGTCGGAGGCAGCGTCGCTGGGATCCCCCTCAATCCCAGGGGATGGCGGGGAAGGAGGGGGGGTCCCGCCTGCCCCGTCTCACCTGGAAGACTCTGGATGGGGAATGAGGAGCCAGGGAGGGGCACGCGGATAAATCCCTCCATCCCTGAAAGGCGAGGGGGCTCGGCCGGGGGTCTGGGTCCCCGAGGAGCGCTCCCACGGGCAGGCTCGGACCTGCCCGATATGGGTAAAATTATCCCAAGGGCAGATCCAAACTGCCAAGAACAAAGGGCAACGGGCAGTTCCCTTCCTACTGGAAAAGCAGGAAGGTCCTTCCCTTTCGCAAACCCTGTTTTCCAGCCGTTTCCTCCCCAAAATGCTCCCGGAGAAGATTTCACCTGCAGCAGCGCCTGCCCGGCCGGGGCACAGCCCCGCACCCACGCGCTCCGTAACACAGATCCCTACCAAAAACACTTCTAGGGTTTAAAAACTGGCCAGATATGTAAATGCCACGTGCCTGCTGCTTCCAGAACCGCCAATTCCCTCTGGCACGAGCGGCTCCGGTGGTTCCCACCCTGCCCGCAGCAGGTCCCACCCAAACCCACCTAAGGATGAATTTTTCCCCCCCTTCTTTTGGCTCCACGGAGGTGGATGCTGAGCTGAAGACTCCCATGGGAGAAAGCTGTCCTGCCTTATCCCAATTTCACGCTGCAGGAGCCAGCCAGGTCCTTCCCAACCTTGAAAGTGGCAGGAGGGAGAGGAGCTGGGATCCTGCACGGAGCAGCCGGCTCGAGCGAGCCATGCCATGGGATCCTGCCAACCGGATAACCAGGGACACCGCAGGGGTGAAGGCTGCACCCATCCAGCTGAAAAAGCACCAACTCCAGCTGGGAAAAAAAAAAAAAAAGGAGCTTTTCCCCAGGTACTTTCTGCGCTTTGGTAGTTTTTATGGTCCATTTCATCTGCCTCCGGTCCCTGAGAGAGGGAGGAGGACAGGAACAACCTCTGCAGAATTCAAGGTTGGACAAAGGAGGCTATAAAATAATTTTTTTTTTTTTTTTCCAGATCAGCAGGATGAGGGCACCCTCCAGAACCGACCTACAAAACCATTCCAGGCAGGATACAAACATCAGGTGTTCCTCCCCAAAAGGAGATTTACTGGCGAGATGGGACTGAGCCACCTCCTTGGGATCTCACCCACGTCCGGAGACCATCACCCCCCCGGCAGCGGCCACTCGCCTTCTCCACACACATCCAGCCTGGAACGAAAGCTCCGGACCTTCTCCATGCCCAAGCAGCAGGTCAAGTCCCTCCCTTCCCTTACACCTTGATGTCAAGGAACTCCAGGAATAGCTTTGTTTTAAACAGATTTCAAGAGAAAGCCGTTAACTACAGTTAACCTTGGGATCTTATCCAGCACTATTAGCCACAGGCAGCTCCCCTGCCCGTCTCGGAGCAAGGAGAGGTGGAGCCGGGCCCTGGGAATGCTGAAGAGCATCTGCCACCTCCACGGCAGAGCCGATCCCACCGCTCCTGCTGGCGCGGATCAACAGGAGGGTCTTGTGCAGCCTGAGCCGACACCGAGCGTGTCAGCAGGACACACTGCTGTCCCACCATTCCCTGTCCAACATCCCAGAGACCAGTTCCTCCCTCGTTTCAGCTGCTGCAGACAGACCCCATGCCTCGCTGCCGGCCTCCATTTGGGGAGGGTGGCCCCCGCCACGCACAGGCTTCCAGTAACAGCAGAAGCACCGGCCAGTTGGTGGGAGAAACCGCCCCAGGGACAGGGACAGCCGACCAGATACAGGTAATTCAAGTATGGCCCCAAAGCCTGGCTGCTCCTCCAACAGCTCCCGACACAGCACAGCCTCCCCATCCAGCCTCACAGGGCGCTCTGGGGGGACACGCGGAGCTCCCCGGAGGGGACGGAGCGGTGCAGGGCAGCTCTCCTGACCCACCGCGGAGCAGGGTTGTGCATTTTCCACCCAGCGTTGGCAGGACGGGCTCTGCGCCGATTCCCAGTGCCCAGCCGGCACCAGCTTTCCCTGGGCTGCTCTCCAGGTCGGCTGCTCTCCCTTCCCGATCTAGCCTGCGCCTCTCCATCCCAAAACAGGGAAGGAAGGAGGGGAAAATGCTGTTATTGCCATCATGCTAGGGAGAGGACTGGCTTCCCCCCTGGCTCTGGCAATGGGAGAACTCACTGCTCCCCCATTTCACATGTCCCGCAGGCCACCACCTAGCCGTCACCGGTCCACGCCACCGCATCCTCGCCTCCGGGGTCTCTGTTCGGAGAGAAGCTGTCAGCAGACATGTGCACCGGGCACACTGTTTTTCGCTGGCACGGAGTCGGACACATCAGGCATCAGACCAGGCTTGGCTCTTGGGAAGCTTTTCCTTTCCAGCATACGGATAAATTGGAAGATTTAAGTCTTCAGCACACGGAGAGCCGAGCTGCGGCGGGCCCAGGTACGTGGACATTCCAGTTTCACCGGCACAAGTGCAGATGCTTTTTGCACCTCCCCCCGGCCTGACACGCGCTCAACGTGCTGTGCGTTTTAATCGAAGCGGTTGCATTTAATTGCAGGCTCCGCTGATAACTTGGTGGCGGCCAGGGGTGCACAGCCGAGGGGAGGGAACGCGGCTGCGGAGGGACGAACGCCGGTCACCGCGCGGAGGGGACGCGGCAGCCGTAGACCAGATGAGCTCCAGTTTCACCCCGGGTCAGGATATGCCGTTGAGCACGTCTTGGGGCAGCTCCACCATCCCGATAACCACTGCCCCAACAACGCCAAGTCAGTAGTGAGTAGTGTCCGATGAGGTATTTCTACAGGTTTTGAAGCTTAGTTATTAGTTTCATTTGGAAGCCAAATCCTTTTCAAAAAAACCCTTGCTTTTCCCCCCCAAGACCAAAACCGAGGCCAGAGGAGATGGTGAAGAAAGGGAGGGCAGGAGTTCTTAGCACCCTTCGTAGCAGCGCTCGGCAGAGGCGGACAATCAGAATTTTTCCAGGCTGCTTTAAGATCCGCGTGACTGTGTCTAAATTCAAGGACATGGATCATTCTGCAGGGCAAGACCAAAGTCCTGGCAGCTCCCGAGTGACCACAGCCAGCTCAGAGGGCACCGACCTCGGATGCAGAGACCCGGGCCACACTCGGCATCGCGTTTTCGTGTTGTGGGACAGAGCGTTTCCTTCACTCGGGCCGAGAGCACAGGAACACTCGCTCATTTAAATACTTCTCATTTAACGCTCACTCATTTAAATACTTTAAAGATGCTTCTCCAGACTTCTCACCATCACTTCAGGCAAATTTTAAACACAAACTCTTTGCAGTTGCCGCAGCGGATGAAACAGCAGACCAGGATTGGAAGGGGTGGGGTGGGGGGTATTTCAGTCAGTGCCAAGCCCAGAAACAGAGCGAGAGCCACCACCTCTCTTGGCTTTACTGTTTCTGAAGTGCTGGTGGTTCCACGGAGATCCCAGGAAGAGGAGGAAGCAGCAAGCAAGCTCAAAGAGATCAGATGCTGTTCCAGAAGAAGCCTCGGTTATCCGTTTCTTGCTCCAAGTCATCCCAAAGATGCCTCTTAATGCCCCATCGGCTCCTCACCAGGGTCCTTCACGGCTCTACGAAAAATCACTTCATTCACGGCTTCCGGGCGCAGCCAGAGAAGGGCTAAAAGTGCACGTCCCAGGGCTCTGCAAGGCCGAGATCACTGCAGCAAGTGCCTTTGGTCCATGGACTGCTGCAACGGCTACAGCGACAGCTTCACCACCTTCCTTCCGCTTATCGCAGCGGTTCGGCGAAGTCTTCCAGTGTCTGCGAAGGGAACGACGCGCCTCGCTCCCAGCACGGCAGGAACCCATTCCCTTTGGCAGAAGGCTCCAGGACATCCAAATGGCTCACGCGCTCTTCCTTCCTTGGACCCAACTTCAAAGCACGTAAGGACCACCCTGCAAATCCAGTTGCAAAGCTCAGCTGCCCAAGACAAGGTTCGGTCCTCTCCTCCCAAATCCTAGAAAGGAGGGGAGCTGCGCAGCTGCCCGCCGTTCAGAGCTCCATCACGTACCCCAGAGGTTGTTTCGCGTAGCTGCGCGTGATTCTGGCTCAGTCTGCCTCCAAGCAGCTCCCCGGCTGCGTNAATAAAACTTTCAAAAAATTGTAAATAGTGCCATGACATTCTTTGTTCCGCAAGGAGTCCACGAGCTGGGCTCTGCTGGCTCCGAGACCCCTCTCCCTCAGCCAGGAGCCGAGGCTCTTGTTCCCGTTCTGCTGTGCTTCGTAGGAGTCTTGGACCCTCTTCTCTGTACAAAAGAGCTTGAGAGCAGAAGCGGCACCACAGAAGCGGGTTCCGCCATCGCGCGCCTCCTTCCCACCACAGCCTGACTCGGGCTACAGGATGGCAACAATCAAATTCCTAGTGGGGAAGAGAGAAGGGAGNAAATGGCTCACGCGCTCTTCCTTCCTTGGACCCAACTTCAAAGCACGTAAGGACCACCCTGCAAATCCAGTTGCAAAGCTCAGCTGCCCAAGACAAGGTTCGGTCCTCTCCTCCCAAATCCTAGAAAGGAGGGGAGCTGCGCAGCTGCCCGCCGTTCAGAGCTCCATCACGTACCCCAGAGGTTGTTTCGCGTAGCTGCCCGTGATTCTGGCTCAGTCTGCCTCCAAGCAGCTCCCCGGCTGCGTCCCCTCCTGCCGAGGGCCAAAGAACAGTCCTGCCACAATGCCTGGAGCAGACGATCGTCCTAGAGAGTCCCCTTCTCTCTCTTTCCCCACCTTGAGGTTTCCAAGGGAGGATAATAAAATTCAGCTGATAAGACAGTATTTCTCATNGGCTACAGGATGGCAACAATCAAATTCCTAGTGGGGAAGAGAGAAGGGAGAGGGATCAAACAGCCTGCTGGACGCGGCAGGATCTGCCCCAGACTGCAGCCGGTTTGGCTCGAGAGCGAGCACAGGCTTGTGTGGGCACAACTATGCAGGAGAAAGCAGCAGAAGCCTCGTTCCCCTCCCCGAGGAAAGCTGGGCGGTGGTAAAAGACCACGGAGGGAAACAGCCACCACTTCTTCGGGAGGGTTTTGTGTTTTCTTTGCACTTAGAGGGACCAGAGCGATTGAGGTTTGACCCCTGGGGACGGGGCCCGGACCAGCGGCACGCACGTACCATCAGTGACAGCAACAAGACGGGCGAGGCAGCCGCGCTACGTGGAGGATTCGGTCTCCTGCTTCTGTTTGGAGATGAGCTGAGCTTCCTTCAGCGACAGATACACCTCCTCCTGCGGGTCGTAGTAGTAGAACTTGCGGATGTAGGAGATCAGGGGCCTGGGGAAGGTACGGGCAGAAGTTTTAACCCCGAGCCACGTCCAGCCACAAAGGAGAACCAGAACCTCCGCCCCAACCCGGCCAGCACGGTCACCTCCAGCAGGAACAGGCCATGGCACTGGGAGGTAATGCCTCACTCCTGAGCTGGTCACCACTCCCGCACGCATCCCTACGTGCCCCAGGACATTTCTCTTGCTATCCCAAGGCTGAAGTCAACTGCACCCCCCCAGAGCCCTCGCTGCAGAAATAGACGGCTTCTCGGCACCTGCTGCGGTGAGGGTCGAGGAGGAAACCAGAGAGACTCATCCCCAGGCCAGTCCTTGAGACTTACTTGGGCAGCGGCAGCTCGGGGATGTGGTCTATTCGGACCAACTGCCTGATCCGAAAGCGGCAAAGGTGCTGAAGGGATTTGACGTTGCTGAACCTGGAGACTGGATACAGGAGCTGGACAGGCGTTGGAGGGAGACCTTTGGAAAAAAAAAGGAATATTGGAGACAAGTGTTATATTAGAAAGGAACCACTACGGATTCAGAAAGGAAGAGCCGGCTCTTGGGAACGGCAGCTCGCAGCAAGGCTGTGTCCGGCCGCCGGGCTCCCCGGGAGCCTGTTGCTTTGGAGTCGCTTGGGACTGGGCAGCCAAACCTCCCCGGGCTGGTACCCTTTTGGCTGCAAAACACCTCCAGCTCTTCCTAACGAGGCGACGACAGTTCTGCTGGGACGGGATGACTGCGGAAAAGCAGATCCTGGGACGCTGCAAGCTCCTACCAACCCCGCTCTCCCAGGACTAGCGGATGAAGCATCACTTTATAGTGATGAGAAGCAACAGGGTTTCGAAAGGACGCAGAAGAAAGGCCAAGCAGAAGGCAGGCGGCATGACCGGCACGTAGGCTTCGCTCTGCATAACCCTTTGGGTAGTTTTAGCGAGGCGTTTTAAAAAGCTGGGGGATTTGGTCAGCTCAAGCTGCGCCAGAGTTGCTCATTCTTGGGGTCATGAGGCTGGGCACAAAGGCGGAGGCAGCAGCAGCTCCGCTCCAGCCAGTTCCCCACGCAGGAAGCAACGAGTCGCACCCAGCCGTGCCCCTCTCCCGCCCCACAACCTCCTCCTCCCCCAAAGTTAAGGGCAACAATCGAGCCCACAGAACCAAGAGGTCGGCAGGAGCACCGGGAAGGATCTTTGGGAGCCGGGTTCATTCACAGCACAAGGTTTTATCTGTCTTTACAGAAGGATTCAAAGCTAGTTACACTCTAACCCCCTCCTGCTGGCTTGTCTCTGAGGGCAACGGAGTGAAAGGAGAAAAGGGAAAGCTCTTCACACTAAGATGGGCTCAAAACTGCTCCAGGCAGCTCAGGAAGCTGTGAGCCAGCTTTTGAGAAAGCAAAGAACAGCAATCAATTGAAGGCTAGATTCTCTCCCCCCCCTCCTCTGCCCTTATTCTCCTACCAAAAAGGAATTAGCCTCTGGGAGCTCAGCCAGCCACTACGGGGACGCAGCACGAGCTCCGCACGCTGCGCTAGCCACATGCCTCGCTGCCAGGAGCCAGATGCGAGCTGGAAACAGCCCCCTCCTCTGAGCAGCACTTAACATTTCAGCAGGAGAACGGCACTAACGAGCACACTGGGGAGATGCAGATCCTAAATATTCTCCCACTAAAAAAAGAAAGAAATAATAAAATTAAAAAAAAATCAGGCATCGGTGTGAGACTTTGTTTTTCACGGATCAAGGCGCAGCGGCTCGGAGAAGCGCCCCGCTCCGGGGCTGCGGGCTGATGGAGAGGTGCAGGACCTGGAGCCAGCAGCACAGCTGGCTGGTGGCTCAGAGGAGGACCAGGCAGCAAGGGACCCCTCAGCAGGTGCACAGCAGTTTTTTGGGGGGGGAAAAGTTTCTTTTTTAATGGTATTTTTCTAGAGCAAGTCCTTTCTAAGGTATTTGCCTGGAGTCCTAAGCCCTCAAAGCCCTCTTCTCGAGGGGAAGAGATCTCAGGATCGGGAAGGTAAAGCATCTTTAAGTTGAAATGATTTTGTGAAGGCTGGGCGCGTTGCAAAACCAGCGTTCCAGCCCTCTGCTCCCCAAAGCACGGCCACGTTATAAATCAGTTTTCCAGCTATTGGCGGTCTCTGCAGCAGAGGGCAACACTGAACAGATCCGGGCTGCGACTCCAGCGCTGCTGGGAACGCTGAAGCGGGAACAGCCCATCTCCTCCCCTCCAGCCTGTTCTACACCAGAAACAATTCGGGCTGAATCCTCTCCACGCCACAGTGCCACGGAGAGGTCGCTGTCGCCATCGGGGCCTGCAGGCACGATGGCCGTACGGATAAGGAGCAAATTTACTTTAATTTCACTTGCAGATTGACCAGAGCAATCCTCACACTCTTCTCACTCCTGCCCTTCTCCGCTTCACTGCCGCCACCCATCTCCCCTCAGCAGCATTCCCACTCCTGCTCCGTTTTGTTCAAAGCATCATCACTCACCCGCCCCCCAAATTCTGTCCCACGCCGGTGCTGTCTCACACAAATAAGGGGCATATTTGCCTGTTTGGCAGACTCTCCCCTTCCTTTCACATTGGAATTTTTGGTTAGCTTTCTACCACACCAGGACGGACAAGCGAAAAACAGGAAAAAAAGAAAATGGATATGGAAGATACTGGTCCAGTTGCCAGCCCTGGTTTAGCAGGAGGGCGATGTGAGCCCACTTAAGGAATGGGAGTTTGATGGATGGGGAAACAAGCTCTCCACGATCCCAACAGCATGCAATCAAACGTGCTTCAACAAAGCTTCGCTAACACTCCCCTCCTCGCCTGCAAGCACCTGCCTGTTGATGGGCTCTGGCATCGCCGTGTTCCCCCCGGGGACTCTGAATCTACAGGGCTGTCACTTGAGGCTCACTTTGAGCTCACTCTTGGAAAGGCTCCCACACGCTCAGCGTAATGTCTCTCCCCTCGACAGCCCCAGGTGGGTCTCGGCTAAGGGAGAGCTGGGAAACTACAAAGCACGGGGCGGTTCACAAGAACGGCAGAACCGAGACGGGGGGAGGGACGAAAGAGTTTTAGTAGCCAAATAATTGCTTGTCGAGGGAGCAGCTTTCCAGTCGCCAGCTCCATTTGTCACAGTCTGACAGAGTATCACGTTTCCATACCCCTGGAAAGAAAGGTTTGGGAAGTCTCCTTACCACCACCAGTAAGCGGTGGGACTGCCGAGTGAAAGATCTGCTCCTCGGGATCCTTCTGAGAAGTCGGTGAGCAAGGACACAGGGCAGGGCACTAAGCACAGCAGACCAAAGCCACGTGAATCCGGCTCCCGAGGACACACCAGAAAATCACAGAGCAAAAACATGGCCCAGACGCAGAGCCCGAGACTCACCTGGAACCCTGGATCGGAGGAAGTAAAGAAACTTCCCGTTTTTGGAGTGCATGATCGCTCTCTTTATGAATTCCACCACAGACTGGCAGCGGTCTTCAAACTTGGGATGGCACCACAGGCTGAAGGTCCCTTCCAAGAGAACAGAAAAGGGTCCAGGTTATAGGAGAAGGAGCTGCAAGAGGAGACATCGAGTCCCGAGTCTGACGTTCTCAAAGACCAGGTGAACTTCCCAGGCCGACTACTTCTCGTGCAGCTGGGATGACGCAGGGCACTAAGCGGGAACACCGGTGGCACCAGTTTGCAAGGATGCTGTTCCACTGGAACCAGTGCTCTCCAAGAGTCGAGGATACACACAAAGACATGACAACGTGGCCACCGTAACCCGAGCGTGGCCACAAGTCATGACTGCCTGAACTTGTAAGCAGCTGGCGATGACTGCTAGGTCTGAAACTTAAACTATCAAAACGTACAGAGCACGAGCAGATACCCCTGCTCCTCCTCAGTATCCCATCAACAGCGTTCCCAAAGAAAACCAGTGCATCAGGGCAGTCAAGCCCACACATAGAGGTACGTTAAAGCAGCGATCCAGGTGCTGAAGGCCTCTTCTCCCAGCCCTGTGGCTGTCAAGGATCACGTTTCCGAGCAGGCACAGAAGCAGCTCCATGTTCTTGCCGCCTGTTTCAAAAGCCTTAATTCAAATTACTGTCAAACTAGAACCAGGCTCAAGCTACACCCCCAGGGTGTCCCCCCCCCCCAA
>VZSF01004005.1:172-14069 GCA_013398295.1 Chionis minor | reverse complement strand
CCTGCCACCCGACACAACGAAGGCATCGAGCTCGAGTGGCAAACAACGCAACTGGAGACGGCACAGGGAAAACAGGTCCTCCTGCCTGTTCACAGATCTCTAAATAGGTTAGTGTCCACCCACGTCAGACCAGCCTCCACCACCCCCCCGCACCAGAAAGCAGGCCCAGTCAAACCCCCTNATTCAACCCCCCTTAACTGCCAAAGGCATCCCACCCCCCCCCAACATCTCCCTTTCTATCTGCAGATTTGCCAGTGCTGCAGCAAGAGCCAACGTGGCACCGAGCTTCACCAGGAGCCCCCAAACGGGCAACTCAGGGCTCGGTTTAGGATGAAGCCCATCAGGAGCCAGACCCAGAGTCACACCTGCAGTGAGGTGGGGGGACAGATTCCAGCGGGAGGTGTGTGACAGCACTGTCACCCAGAGCCAGAAAGGCAGTGGAGAGACTTGGAAAACACCTTGCGTCCACGTCGAGCCCTCGAGCTACAGAGAAGGTGCAGCCAAGCTGGAAGCATCCAGCTTCCAGTACGTATTTCAGGCCAGGGACTTTTTGGAGGAGCAGCTCCCCCAGCAGCGGTGCAGGCACCACAGCACCAACCTGTTACAGCCCAACTAGAGGCGGCAGCTTTGCAGGATGTTCCGCGCTCGCGGCTTTCGGCGAGGCAGACATCAACCAGCGACAGAGCGGCCGATCGCAGCCCACCGAGTTTAACACACCCCTCCTCTCCCCACAGCTAGATCCGGTCAGCTTTACTGGGAAAAGACACCCCTCACCCCTGCCACGAACCCGTCTGGGAGCAACCACCTAGGTTAGAACCCGCCAGACATCCGGGATGAGCAAACACAAAAATATGTAATTCTTCTCAGGAACCAGCAATCTCGGATCTGAGTGAGCCCTTAAAAGTAGATGCAAAGGACAAAGCAGAAACACCAGCCACCCCAGCCTAAAAAAAAAAAAAAAAAAAAACTTGCCAAAAAAAAACCAAAAGAAGAGACAGAGAAATTCTGGTTTCTTCCTCCCATCTACCTGAAACCTGCAGGTCAGGCATTTCTCTCTTCACTGTTCCCCCAGCCTCACCATTTGTCACCTCCACTGGTTTATCGAAGTGCTCGGCTCGGCAGTTTTCCACGCTGCCGCAGCACATTCAGCCCAAGGCAGCCAGTCCTTGAGGGGGGGAAGGGGGGAAGCACAAAAAGCCCAGAGCGCTGCACCCAAAAAATGAAACCCTTCACACGGTGCCACGGCCGGGAGCGCTGCTCTAGGGAAGGCAGCAGCACGAACCTTCGATCCGCGCGGCGAGAAGGACAGCTTAAGGAAAGGGAAGGACACCTGGCTAAGGAAGGTCTGGGAATGGATGTATCCCAGTCCCAAAATAAGAAAGCGGCCCAGCAGCAAGAGAATTTGGCTCCAAAACTCAACTATGAAAAAGTATCCGCTGTCCAGGCAGCCTCACACCTCCTCAGCTGCGAGAGCTTTTTGTAATTTATAAGGACAAGGTGACAAAAATCCTTCCATCTTACGCAGCGGTCAGGGACAGGGAAACTGGCTCCCGACGGGCTCAAATTAATGCCGGGGCATCTTCCCATCAGAGGGGCTCCAGCCCAGAAGCGCTGCCAGGTTCCTCAGCTCTGCGCCCTCAACGCGAGCAGAGGGGGAGGAAGACAACAGCAGCATCCCCGGGGCAAAGCCAAAAAGGCAAAAAAAAGGGAGTTTTGCTCCAAAAGGTTGCAAACCACTGTTTTCTGCGGCAGGTTGGCTGGGAAGCCATTATTTGCATTTAATGACAAGGCTCTACGGGCTGCTGCTATTAAAGCTTGTCCACTGGTTACAGGGCAGCTTCCCCCGTGCGCGTTGAGCCCCTTGGGCGTTTTGCTCGGCCTGAGGACGGCCGCCTGCGCGAGGGTTCGATGCAGAAAACCACAGGTGAAGATGAGCGGACAAAGCGTGTGGGCGAGGTGAGAAGCAGCTCACGCAGGAGGGCGAGCGCAGCAGGAAGCAAGGGGACGAGCAGCGTGCCAGGAGTTCTCAGAACACAAACCCACCACGGCGGAGCTAAAGCCTCCGCCTGGGAGGGACGGCAGTGGGAACCGCTGCCGAGCATCCCTCAGACAGGGGGACAACAAGGCAGGGTGACGAGCTGCGACGTCGTCGAGAGCTCACTTCTCATTTCTCAGGGAAACAAGCTTCATTTTGGGAAGCACTGAGAGCTACAAACGGTGACTCCTGCTGCACATCACATCTCAGCCACGTGCAATCCCAAAGACCTCGCCATCCTCGTTTTCTTCAAGTCCATTTTTCCAAAGCAAGGCCTGAGGACAGGCACGGGGAACTCCTGTATTCCCCATTTTTTCAGAGTTATAAGGAGAGTTGCTGCTTCGAGGCACAAGAAGCAAAAACCAAACGCAGCTTCTACGGCCTCTTACAGAACCTCAACACAAGAGCGAGGACACATCGCTGCTGCTCCCCCCCTTCCACCAGCTCCGTGCCCAGGGCGCTGCTGTGGGACCCTGCGGTCACGCTGGTCCTCAGCCACGGGGCTCCGCCGTCGGCAGCGTCCCCAGAACCGCCCACAGCTCTTACCTCTGTAGTGCTCCATCCTGGTGTGATGGGTGATGCCCTGCGACCGAAAGCTGAGGCTCAGGATGTAACGGGGGTCAGAACTGTCTCGGACCAGAAAGGACCCATCTGGCTTCCCCTTCAGCTTCATCTCCGCGTCCTCCCAGTTCATTGGTCCCCAGTACCACCCGCACTAGGAAGAGAGACAGCCAGAACATCAGCAGACGCCAGCAAGAAAGATTTTATCAGCTAGCAAACACAATACGATTTGCGCTCGTTGTTAATTCCCTTTAGATGTCGTAATGGAAGAGTCTGGGTGCATCCACCCAGGAATACAGAATCACAGAATCACTTGGGTTGGAAGAGACCTTCAAGATCATCGAGTCCAACCATAAACCTCTGCCAAACCCACCCCTAACCCATGTCCCTCAGCACCACGTCTGCCCGGCTTTTAAATCCCTCCAGGGACGGCGATTCCACCCCCTCCCTGGGCAGCCTCTTCCAATGCTTGAGAACCCTTTTGGTAAAGAAGTTTTTCCTAATCTCCAACCTAAACCTCCCCTGGCACAACTTGAGGCCATTTCCTCTTGTCCTATCGCTTGTTCTTTGGGAGAAGAGATTGACCCCACCTGGCTATAACCTCCTTTCAGGGAGTTGTAGAGAGTGAGAAGGTCTCCCCTCAACCTTCTCTTCTCCAGGCTAAACAATCCCAAGTCTCTCAGCCGCTCCTCATAAGACTTGTTCTCCAGCCCCCTCACCAGCTCTGTTGCCCTTCTCTGGACACGCTCCAGCACCTCACTGGAGCATCTCCTACGCCGTGGTGCCCAAAACTGAACACAGCACTCAAGCTGCTCCAGAGCCTTCCTACCCTCAAGCCGATCAACACTCCCGCTTAAGGTGGTGTCCAGGAGTGGCCAAAGAACAGATGAGACCACAACAGCCCTTCCACACGCAGCAAAATGCTTTTCTAGACTCAAAGACCTCAGCGGGAGAAAGGCAGGTTTTTTTTTCCCAGTCCTGTCCTAATCACATGCTCCCGGCTCCGGAAAAGGGATGATCAGTCCCCAAAAACAGCGCCCAGACCCGCAGTCTTTTCCTTCTGGCTGCCCCCATCGCCCCCCCACCATTACCATTACCTTCTCCAGCTCTCGCAAGCTGGCTGCGAAGCTGCTGGAGTCCTGGCGGTAGAGCGGACACTGCAGGGGCGGGGCGGGCTGGCCAGGCATCGCCTCCATCGGCCGCAGCGGGACAATCCGCGGGAAGGCGTCTGCAGAGGGAGAGACAGCCCGGGCCACGGTCACCCCTGGGGAGGTCACCCCAAGGACGAGCTGTCCCATCCGTTCCCCTCGTGTGGCTCTAGAGGTCGGGGCAGGAGGGGCAGAGCTGCAGGGGGAGCTGAGCTGACCGATGGAAGGACAATGTCCTTGTGAAGGATGCAGCGGGAATCACTACCCGGCTCTTCCGAGGTGACTAATTCAGTGCCTTCGCCCGCTCTTTCCTTCTGCTAGCTCAGAGGGAAGGCCAGGGAAGTGCACAGACTGCAAGGTATGAACACACATCCCGAAAAAGGGGCAGTTAAAACCGTCTGGGTCCCAAGGGAAACCAAAAGCCAAAGGGTAAGTGCGCAGGAAACATCCCCGTGGTGCCGCGCAGGAGGCTGGCGGTCACCGCTGGGGCGGCGGTGCCGAACCCCGCGCCCACGGCTCTTTCCTGGCGCTGCTGACGCTTGCTCACACCGTATCTGACACGGTGCACACCGGGGCGGGTGGCAAGAGGAACCCGAGCAAACGGGAGATGCCGAATTTGAGGATAAAGCTGGTGCAATCACCAGCTTCAGCAAAACTGCGGGCAACGGGAGCCGCGCCACACGGAAACCAGAGCACACCGTACCCAAGCACCCAGCAGCGGAGGACGGCATGTCCCCGAGCGGGCGAAGCAGGCAGCGCTGCTGCTGTTAAAGCCTGAAGCGCAGCCTTAAGTTTGCCAAGAAAAAACCCCCTGAAGTCCAGATCCCTGAAGGAAAAGCCGGAGCCTTGACGCTGAAGCTAAGCTGACCTGGGGCGTGGGGCGGAGGAGGCGGAGGCAGAGGGAAAGACTGCAGGGAGGAGCCCATCGGACCCACTAGGACAGATGTAGGCAGCGTCCCACTGATATCATCTAGGAGAGAACAGAGGCAGGAGAGATTCAGAAAACAGGAAAGCGAGCTCCGCGCCACGGAGCGCCTGAGAACACAGCCAGAGCGAACTGAGAGGAGAGAAGGTGGAGCTTCCCACCAGCAGCTCCCCATCCTCCTCGCGCTTCTGAGGCTGCTGCCGCTTCACACCAGCTCGGACCCTGGCTCACACGCACTCCCAGAGCAGAGTCGTCCCTTTTCCAGCCCGGCTAGCTCCATGCACGCAGCTTCCAGCACAAGACAGGTGTTTAGAGGAGATTTCACGGACCCGGCACGTGCGGTTGAGGTGCTGCTCAAAGGCTGATTTTACCCATCCTGAGCTGCTCCTGCTCCCAGGAGCCTCCTCCCAAGGACGCAGAGCAGGTAAGCCAGGCTCCTGGTGCAGCAACCTCCCTGGGAGCCTCCACTCCCACCAATTAGAGAGCACAGAAGGGAACTGGCCTTGCTGGGCGATGGGTAGGAAGGGGGGAAGTTTCCAAAAGCAGCAGAAAACCCTACGAAACCAGCACGTTGGGTCCCACCTGCTCCACCACCACCCTTCCCTCCTGGCTGATCTAAGGGAAACACTGAAGCCTCCAAGGAAAAGCAAGGAATCCTCTGCAGGGGAAGGGCGAGCAGGCGTGCTACAGGGTCAGAGGAGCAGGCAGAGAGCCCGCTGCCGCGGAACCTTGGGATGCTCCTCCTCCGTCCCCACAAGGGCAGAGGGGCAGTTCCCAGGCTCCCGTTAGGACGCACGGCGAAGGAGGCTCTCCGGGATGGTACCTAGCAGGCTGAGGCTTCTTCGCGGCGGAGGCGGTGGAGTCGGAGGGTGAGGGGAGGTCAGTCCTCGCTGAGAGATGTCCACGTCCACTAGCGACACCGTTTCACCTGGAGGTTGATGGAGCAAGACCGTTAGTATCGCACCTTCTCCGGGGCACGCGGAGGCCGAGCGCAGGGAGGCGGAGGGGAGAGGGGAAGGGGCAGGAACCTCCGCGGGGTTCGGAGGACGATCTCATTAGCTGTTTTCAAAACGAGTTTCTCGGCTGCAAGGCTTCTGAGACATCGATCAACTCTGCAACCGCAGCCCAAAGGCCAGGCGGAAGGGAACAACGGATACCTGAGCCCCGTCTGAGCCCAGCCCCAGGAAGAGGTGAGGAAGAAGGTCACTGTGAGACCTTTTCAGCAGAGCTCATCAATGGTCCACCTTGTACAACACTGGGGAAATGGTTTTGCAGGTCTGCGTGGCACCCGCTGGCACACAACTCCGATAACGCTCCTATTAATGCCAGTCTGAGATTGCTGACCCACGCCCTCCGTAATCAAACACAAATACCTTTTACCCCAAAGGCCACGAGGGTACCAGCTCTTAAAATTAATAAGAGGGAGCTGGAAGGGCTTTTACATTAAAAAACTGCAATCCACTGAGGCCTAAAGGCTTTGGATCCAGAATACTGCTTGGGGAAAATAACAACACAAGCCAAGATGTCTAACTTAAAACCAGAAAAGCTTAAAATTGGTCTAAAATCATGGGAGAGCAATGAAGCCACCAAATCAAGGTCAAAGCACCTGCCTCAGTATTGGGCTGACACAGAGTCAAAAGGAAAACACCTAAATCCCGAAGGCGTAAATCCCACCAAGGCATTATTTTTTCCAAAAATAAATAAAAAAAATCAGTCTAACCAGGCTCTGATGAACCACCAACACAAACCAAATCATCCCGGAACACCTGAACCACCGGCTCAAGGACAACGAAATCTGGCTGCCTTAGATTTCAATTCCTGTGGGCAGGAAACTCCTCTTCTGCTCCAGATACCAAGAGGTGAGCAATGCCGCGTATCCGTGTGAGCACCTGACAATGTACTTACCGCACATTACACAGGACAATACTGACTTGGCTTCCTTCTGCTTTTAAAAGTCCTGTCTATTAATAAGCCACGTGAAGAGGAGTATTTAGGGTTGGTTGTTACCCGAGGTACTTTCCCCCTGGGGGACTTATGGGTGTGAGCGCACAAGCATGCCCGCAGCCACCCTTTCATTTCCACACCCTAAAAATAAAGTGGCCCGTGTAGGCTGGGCTGCCTTCGTCTCGGACAAACAAAACCAAAAGACGACCAGGCTAAGAGGGGTTGCAGGAATTCAGCTTTCCAACCCTTCCCAACGCAGCAGGAGCCGTGACGGCAGGCTGCTGTGCACGTCTGAGAGTTCAGGAAAGGCGAGGACAGCATTCCCAAAGACCTTCGCTCTCCCCACGCACTAATCTGAAAGGAAATCACCAAAAAACTCCTGCAAGGACGGCCAGGCCTCTGAATTCTGTCCTGCTTTGGTGATCCCAGTCTCAGAAAATTCCCTATACAGCAGCCATTAAAGAAACCCAGACCTCAGCGGCGCAAGACTGGAGGTCAACAAGAAACCAAAGCAACTAAAATCCAGACATTCGCTTTGGGGACGCCCCAAGGGTTTTCTGCAAAGGAAAAACCCCTACGAGGGTACCGCCAGTATTCCACCCACCGGCAAAAACTGACATAAGTAATTTTAAAAATAGTTAACAGGATAACCTAACAATTAATCAAATCAACCTCGCGAATTTAGAGAAAAAAAACTTGTCAACTCCAGGTCCTCCTCTGAAGTTTCTTTTGAGGAAAAGCAGCTCTGCACATATATCCACGTACCCCCAGCACCAGCTCACGGAATTAAGTTTTTCTACTCGGAACTTCCCCTGGCAACAGCTGACGAAGCGGCAGAAGCAGGTTTAGCTCCCAGCAGCCTTCATTTGCTAAATGAACACACATGACCCTCGGAGGAAGCCAGTCGCATTGCGCTGGGAGCACGTCCTCTGCGTGCCACCCCGCTGCCAGGACATCGGCCGAAGGGATGTGGGGATGGAGAAGAGCAGGAGCCCCACCACAGCCAAGCGACCCCCGAGGGACTGTGCCGCTGCAAGAGCCGAACGAGCTACACGAAACCGCAGGGGCAGATCAGCAGCTTCCAGTTACCAGTTTTGGACAAGTCAAACGAAGGCTCTGCCTTGAAGGTCACTTCTCCGAAAGTTAAACCAGTTCTCAGTAAGACTTCACCGCCGCCCTCCGCAGAGGGCTCGGTCCTACGCAGGAGCACAAGCCAGGAGCAGCGAGCTCTCCAGCGGCCCTCCGCCACCCAGCGCCTACACCGGCAGCAGGAGGCGGCTTCCAGCTCTTCCCACCCCCTTTTCCCAACACAACCACCACCACACAACCACCTGCCGACGCCTTGGCGCTGCAGTGAGACCCTCAACACGAACTTAGTTTCGAGTTCGACCTTCGTCACGAGCCACGTAAAAACCCCGCACAGCTCATAAATACTCACTTGGGACTTTAGATTTTTGAATCCCGCCAGTCAGAGGACAGGATTGTCCTGAGGAAGCCCCAAGCCCTGTGGCAAGGACGGTTTTGACTGCGAGCCCACACCACAAGAGGCACATGACCATGACTAGGAGCTTTTCCGTACTACAGCTTTCAGCCACCGGAGGAGCAGGACTTCCCCCTTGCACCATTTATAAACCGGCCAACTTCCCCCCCCTGCCCGCCAGCAGAAAAGGGAAGGTCAGAAACTAGCAGAACACGGGGAGAAGGAGTGGGGGGGGAACGTGCAGAAGAAGGTGGCAGCGCTCCACAAAAGAGGTCTCAATTCCCAGAGCCGTCACGCAGCGCAGCCGCCGACCTCGGTGCATGGTGCCGGTGGGAAGCGGACCTCGGTCTTAGCCCCTCTCAAACCACGGGAGGGGAGCGCCCAAACTGCGCTCCGTCTCCGGGGGATTTTCCAAACCACTTGGATGCCGGCAGCCCTGCGTGGAGGGAGGACCTTCCTCTCCGAGAGCACAGCTCAAGCTGGCATTTCAACAGGAGGAATTGCAAAACGCTGACGTGCAACAGCCACGTTCTTTCCAGCTCCTCTCCTTCAGGGTTTGAGGCCGAGCAGGACGGAGGGACTCTTCACGGCGATCCCAGTTTGCACGCGGAGGCCACGTTCGGCGCCCGTCATTAAGCACACGCTGCTTTTTTCACAGCAAAATGAATGGCGGTGCTGTAAATCTTCCAAATCCTTACCTGTGAAGAGGGGGCTGAACACAACCGGGGAAAAGGCACTTTGAGTTCTTGTCAGTCTGTGTTTCCTGTTGGAAATAAGAAAAACATCGTTAGGAGAGAGGAGGAGACTCAGCACATCCCACCAGAGCGCCATTTGACCTTCGCAAACCAGGAGAACCTTCCTCATTCTTTCCAGAAGCTCGAGACAGCTCAACGCGGCGTGTTTATTCGACTCCTAGAGCGGTGCTTTGGCCTAAGTAGGGCAGTCAACCAGTAAAGCTAGGTCTCCGTCCTGCTACGAAGCAAATCTCTAACTAGGTAATTAATAAAGCCTTTAGAAAAACCCCAAGCAAGTATGGCAACCGGAGCCAAGAAGCTGTTTCACAACAGACGTCACGCTATTTCTCTGGATCAGGCATTGCCAAATGCCTTCGACAAACAGGTTGGGTCCCTGCGCAATTAGGGGTTGTGCCTAGAGCGAGCACACCGGGTGCCCTCACGCCGCATTTGGAGGACATCGTCTCCTCCAAAGGCTTTCAAAATGCAGGTGAAGGGTAGGAGAGCTAAACCCGGAGCCGTCGAGATGGATGGAAACAGCTAAGAAACATGCCTCTGATGAAAACCCAGGAACACCAGCAATTCCCGGGAAGCTTGCTCTCCAAACCAGCATTTTGTAACACCGCTGCAGCCAGCCCCGTGCTCTCCCCACACAAAACCACTCCTTCCAGCACCTCCCCTGCTGCCGCGCTGAAGGACTTTACCCGGATCCAGGCAGAGAAAATCCTGGTAAACTGAGGCACAGAGTACGGCGCCCCCAGGACCTGAACCCGCGGTCGGGGCGAGCAGCGAAACACATCCCTGGTGCCGGAAACCCGCTCCCACCTCAGAGGGGAGCAGAAGAACGAAGTGGAGCCCAAGCGCAGCTCCCGCGTGCCACAGCTTTGACAAAGGTCTTTCCAGCTCCCGCAGCACGTCCCGCAGTGCCCACCCCAGCACGGGGCAGTCCGTGTCAGTCAGTCCGCAGGTCGGTACTGGGTCAGACGGGGTGACTCCCAGTTCAACAGCGCAACTTCACTGTGCCGGCCAGAGAAACGGGTCCCGTTGCATCCGGGCAAGTGAGTGCACCACAATTTACGGGAGCTCGGAAACCAGCTCTACTCACCACCCACACCACCACCCCACTGCTGCCGCGAGCAGCGCTGACGCCGTTCCTCCTCGACGTCCTCCTCGCTCTCCAAAGGCTCCCCAGCAAGCGGCTGACCCTGACCCTGAACCTTAAACCTGTCTCGTGCTTCGGGCACCAGCTCTGCCCGCAGCCTCCTGCGAAACCCGGACAAAGCTTCGGATAAAACCAGCTCTGAGCAAGGACCACCGCCCTTCAGGAAGGATTGTGCCCAGCAGATGCAATTCCAGCGCCCACCAGGGAGAAGAAAGCCGAGCTCCGGGTGCCGCGCAGAGCCCTGGGTGCGCAGAGCAGACGGGTGCACCCTCCTCTTCTCAAATCCTTCCCTTGTTTGTGTCCAGACACGTCACTGGGTCACACAGCTGTGAATAAAGGTTTTAATACTATAAGTTTGCAAATAAAAATACTAAGAGCGTTCCTCATCCTGCTTTATAAAACCCCATTAAAGTGTTCGGAAGGGTTTTCATTTTAAGCCTCTCGCACTTGTTTGAGGGTTGGGTTTTCTTCCCCCAAAGAAGAACAATTCACTGATTATCAGCCACACGTGCACACACAAAATCACACTTCTGGGCTAATATCAACTAAGCTTATAACAGCGTAACGGCTCTGCTCCCACCTGCTAAGCCAGACGGAAAGGAGCATCGCTGGCATTTTGCTGTTACCAAACCAGCTACGTTTTACGCCAACATTTTACAGCCACCGATTGCTGAGATTTCTCATTTCGAGCAAGCTCACGTCAGCAGCAGGGCGAGGGCAAGAAGCCATTCACATGGACCAAATCCTCCGCTTCCCAACTCTGACTCCACCACAACAAGGCACTTCCATTCCTCCTCGTCCTGCCCTCAAGTTCCGCCGCATCCAAACGACGCCGAAACCCCCAGAGAAGAAATTACGTGTGACCGGTACCTCAACGCTGCCGCTTCGGAGCAGCGCAGCCCTGCAGAGCTGGAAAAAGCCAACGGTGGTCATCGCCGCAGACAGATTCTGCATGGATTCACGCGCACGCAACTGGGAAACCCCTTGAGCTCCAGCAAATACGGATTTTGGGGGTCAGTTACCCACCAGTTCTGCAATAGCAGTGGTTACCACCTTAGTGGGCGGCACTTTCCGGTGCTGCCGTCACTCATCCCAAGGTGCCGTCCTGTTACCACTGCGGCGAGTCTTCCCCGGCCACCCAGGCTGGCTACGTGCGACTTTATGCATGTAATAACACATGTAATAACAGAGAGACCCATTAAAAACCCCAAGGTCACCAACAGATCTAACAGTCAAGACTTGGGCACCCGCCTGGCAAGCGCCCCGCAGCAGATGCCGCCCGCCCGCACCCGTCCCCCCGCAGAACCGGGGCCTCGCAACCCCGCCCCCCTTCCCTCCGACTACCTCTGCAGCACAAACTGCTTCCAAAAAATAGAGCAGTTTCACTGACACAGCCTTTAAGTGCCAACACGCAGGCCCCAGGTGAGAAGCCACACATCAGTACCTCCACATTTTGTTCTTTAGCCTCTTGCAGCTCGGCAGAGCCCAACTATTGATTTTAGATAATGGGGCTGGTTTCCTTCCTAACTGCTGCTGTGGGCGGGAGGCAAAGCTGCACCGTGCTGTTGCCAGGACCGGCAGCACAACGGGAAGCTTGGGCAGCAACTCCAAATGCCAGGAATTCTGCTTCTCACATACGTTTAAAAAAGAAAAAGAGCTGGACTAGAGGACACCCACCACAGACCAAGGGAGCACCCTTCCCCGTGAGCCCACAGAGACCTGCAAGGCAGGAACAAGAGCTCGAGAGCAAACAGAGCCATGAATTAACCCAAAAGTTGCTCTGAGTCTACTTCAGTTGTTCTGAGTCCACCTCGTCAGCCAGGGATGGCTGCAGCAGTGACTCCCAGTGAACACCAGATCCATCCCATATTAATGGGGGCCACACACTGGGAGGCAGCAACTTCCAGCTCTTCACAAAACCAAAGGGAGCTTTTTTTCCCCTCCCCAGTCAACCAAAGCAGACGGGTGCAAAGCGTTCACTAGCGTGGCATGAAGTCTAACGAAGAACGCAGCAGAAAATCAAATTACTGCACTACTTGTCTCTGAACTGAGGGACCAGGGCACTGGGAAAGGGGAGGGAAAGAAAAGCAGCATCCGAGGCCAAACATTTACCTCCCAGCGAGCCCAGACTGTTCCTAACCTGCTCCTGAGAGTACAGGCATCCCAGCATCACCAACCACCCTTCCAGCAGGGACAGACCTCCAGGGCCAGCAGGGACCTTCCCCTCAACGCGCAGCCTCCCAGCAGGAGAGACACCGGCATCGGGCACACCCGCATCCCACCGGCACGGGAGCTGTGTTCCACAGGAGCACAAACTGCCGTCCTCGGGAACTGGAAGCAGCAAAGTCGTCCCTGAACCACGAGAGTTGCTGCATGAGGCACCTTGAAGTAACCTTTGTTAAAATACCACCTAATTAGCGCGGTGCAGTCGCATGGATGCCAGAGGACGAGAAGTGACCATTAAACTCCCCGAGCAAAGGGCAGCCCCGTGTGGCCACACGGTGCTTCTCTGCTCCCAACCTGCCGAGATGCGACCACCAACTCTCCGCCGCCTGATCCCAGCGTGGAGGGATCGGGTCCCGAGGATTCCTCGCTCTCCTCGGGCGCGAGGACCGAATAAACCACAAGCCCATTAGCAAAACATTATGTCATTACAGGCAACTTGGCTCGCTCCCGTCCGAGGCCCATTTAGTCATTCGCAGGGAATGAAGCCGCTGCACGAATCTGCTTCACCACCCCATGTGCGAAAAGCGAAGCTCCTCGTGGGCGCACGAGCTCTGGGGAGGACTCGAACACCCCTGACCGGCTGCGGGGCTGGGAGGTGACGCAGGAATGGAGGCTGTCCCATCCCAGAGCCGTCCCCTGCTTCAAAGGAGAGGTAATTTTGGCCTCCGCTACAGCCTAGCTGCCGTTTAGGCGGTCACCCCCAGCCAGCGCCGCAGGTCACACCTGACCCAAGGTCAGCACCTTCAGAGCACGCCCGGAGAAAGCTTCCAACGCACCCCAAAAGCCTCATGCGAGGTTAATTAACCCCACCGGGAAAGGACCATGCTGCAACACTCAGAGTCCATTCCATTATTTAATGCTGCTCCCAGGCTGGCTACACCGGGCTCTCCCTGCCTCCCCCACTGGGAATGTCACTTCTGCTGCAGGAAACGCTACAAAAAGTGGTTTTTGGAGCACAGGAGGGTCCACCCCGACCCAGCCAACCTCCAGCTGCCGACATTTCCTCCAGCCACGTGCTGCCGCGGAGCACCCGGGGAGCACAGTCCCCGCAGCAGCACCCATCACCTCCCAGACTGGAGCCCGACGCGATGCCCGTGAAGCTCAGGAAACCACCCTGCAGGACACAGGACGGTGAGAGGCAACGCCAGCCCCTGGGGTCTCAGCGCAATGTCACCAGTGGCCGCTCCGGGGCCACACCACCTCCTCGCTCGGCCGGTGCCCGTGGCACTCCGGGGCTCCAACAACTCCTCCCAGCCACCCACCCACCACCTCACCAGTCCCGCTCCCGGACATTTTTCCGCCATCTCCTTTGCGGATGCTGAGCCCGGAGCAGCGCGTTCCTCCTCTGCCTGCCTCTCCAGCTGTGCTCCAGCTGTGCTGGCCGACCCCGTGTGACCGACGAGGCCTCGGCAGCCGCTTGGGAACCGAGTGACAGTGACAGTGCCCGTCTGCGGGATGGCACCCGCACCTCTGGGTCATCCCCCACCTCCAGCAGGGCATCACGGCACCGGTGCCCGTTCTCCCCCGGTGCTGCGGGGCCACACCACGGCACACCCGGCTTCCGCAGCGCCCGCAGCCCCGAGCCCTCCCGGCCGCCATCAACGCGGGCGGCTGCTCCCCACGACCCCCGTCCTGCCACCCCAAAGCCACCCCCGGCCCCCCTGGGACCACCCCGCTCCCAG
>VZSF01003995.1:175-32547 GCA_013398295.1 Chionis minor | reverse complement strand
CTGGACGCGTGGCCTGGAGCACCGGGGCAAGCTGGACAGTAACCCAGACCTGATCAAGTGAGCAGGGTGGGGTGGGGGCAGCCTGGGGTGGGGGACGCTGCCAGCAGCCGCCCCCGGCGCCGACCATCCTGGTCCCGGCCGTGGTGGGGTCCACGGCACAGGGGTGCTGGTGAGGTGCTGGCTTTGCTGGAGCTGTGTGCCGTGCCGCCGTCCCCAGGTTCGCTCAGACGCTGGAGAAGGTCTGTGTGGAAACGGTGGAGAGCGGGACGATGACGAAGGACCTCGCCGGCTGCATCCACGGCCTCGCTAAGTACGTGTGGCTCCCGGGGCGGAGCGGTGTGGGGCGGCCGCCTGCCACAATGGCAGGCTGGCTGTGCGGGGCGGCCGTGGGCAGCCGCTGGCCTCCAGATGGTCCCTGGGGACTCGGGGCATCTATTTGCAGCTCACGGGGTCGGGCCGTTCTGCGTCCCCCGCCCTGGGCTGCGCTGCTGGCCCCGGCTCTGCCCCCGCCGCGGGGCTGGCTGCTGCCTGTGGCAGGGGCGGGCAGGGACCCCCTCCAGCCCCTCTCGTACCCTCCCCAGTGTGAAGCTGAACGAGCACTTTGTGAACACCACCGACTTCCTGGACGCCATCAAGAACAACCTGGACAAGGCCCTGGGCAAGCAGTAGGAGGGGGCAGGGGGGGCTGCCCGGCCCTGCTGTCACCCGGATGGACGGGGACCCAGCGCCGCCTCCAGCTCACTAACACGGCTCAAAGAACAGTTGAATAATTTTTATAAGCAGTTTTCTTAGGAGTGTTTTCAAAGCTTTTCTAGCAGGGGTGTTTAGGACTGGGGGGGGGGGGGGGGGGGGGGGTGTTCCCCTGGAGACGGCGAGCAGCTCGTCGGGGAGGGTGCGGGCTNCCCTCTCCCCTGGCAGTGCCAGCAGCCATTAAACACCTCCCGGCCCACGGCGCGTGGTGGTGGCACGGCTCTCGCGGCGCAGGCACGGGACGGGTGCCAGCCGCAGGAGGCAGCCAGCAGCTAAAGAATACGCATTTATTAGAATTATTGCTAAACAACTCTTCAAACCAAGGAGATAAAAAATAACCAAAACACAGTAGGGCTTTGCACGAGGAGGGGGCGGGTTGAATGTTCTGTGTGTGCGAGGAGGGGACACCAGGGAGCCACGTGGCCACTGGTGCTCGCTGTGCCACTGGTATGAGACCCCAGACCCGTTCTGCGGGGCAGAGCCCGGGGCCGCGGCGACCTCCAGCAGCAGCAGAGACCCCTCAGCTTGGCCTCACCTGCCCGTCTGCACCCGGCACCGGGAGGGGGGACGGGACCACCCTCACTGCAGCTTTTTGGTAATGGGACTGAGGGAGCATGGGGGGGGGGGGCGGTGTCAGGCTGTGCTGGCTGGGAGCACAGAGGGGGCTGTGGGGAGGGGGTCTGGGCTGGCTGCCACTGGGGCTGTCACCATCCTGCCCCGAGGCTGGAGGAAATTGCTGCCTGAGGGGGAAAGAAGGTGATGGCAAGGATGGGGGGCACCCTGCTTGGCTGGAGGCCTGGAGGGCTGCATGGTGCCACCCGCCTCCCCCCTAGTGCCAGCCCGGGGCTTTTGGGGATGGGGCAGATGGTGCCCTGCCCCAGGGAGCGCGGTGGCGCATGTGCCTGTGCTTGCTCAGCTGCCTGCAGTGCGTACAGGGCAGGTCAGCATGGGGGTCCCAGACCCTGTGCCACACCAGGGCTTGCCCCCCCCGCTCCTGCGTCGGCTGCAGCTGCCCGGGAGGTAGCGGTGGCTGCCGGGGCCATCACAGCGGGGAGCGATGCTCCGGGTGCCACCCCGCAGCAGGGAAGGTGGGAAGCCGGGAGGGTGGTCACAGACCCAGCACTGCCCTGGCCCCGTTCTCGCCCTCCATGGCACCTCAGAGGACAGGAGGCCAAATCCCATCCCGGGGGCTGTGCTGTCCGAGCAAAAGCCTCTTTCCTGAGCCCCGGAGAAGCTCCAAGGGGCGAGGAGGGGGCGCCAGCAGCACAGAGGGGCTGCAGTTCCTCAGCACGGCCCCGCCAGTGCTGGGCTGCCCCATGGGGGACAGGACCCCACTCTGATCCTCAGCCCCCCCACCCCACGCACCATCGCACCCCCACCACTCCCTGCGCACAGACCACACACGTTACACAGGTTTACAAAGCACATTGGTTGAAAGAAACTGAACTCAGTGAAAAGATAAATCCAACCACGCGGCACATCTGAAAAAAATAAATTACTTTCAAAATACCATCATTTGCTCAAGTTGAACAGGGCTTGCCTTCCTTTAAATATGCTGCTTGCTACAGCTGCTCTATACCCAGAGCTGCTGCTTCCTCTGAGCTTTGCCATTAGTTTCTAAGAAAATATTCTGTTTTGTATGTGCCCCGTGGCCTCGCACAGGTTGCCACAGCTTCGCCCGTGCCAGCCTGCAGCCGGTGCCAGAGCAAATGGGACAGCTCTTGCCTGCTCAGGAGATGGGGNGGGGGGGGGGGGGGGGAAGAAAGAAATGCAAACCCACCTCCTCCCATGGGCAGAGGGGCTTCTGCCCCACAGGGCGCGTGGCGTGGGGGGGAGCAGGGGGCCAGCCATGCTGCAGCACCAGCACGGCTATGCAGGAGGACCCAGGAGGTAGAATATTTAGTAATGCTCATCATCGTCTGGGATGTGCCTTCCCCTGCCTGCGGCTTCAAGGACGCCGGAGTACAGGCATGAGTGAAGACAGAGGCAAGGTCCTGGCTTGCCACCGCACGGTGGGGCTGGCAGGAGCAGAGTGGAGGGAGGTCAGCGCTGGGCAGGAGAGCTGCAGGCAGCTGGTGCACAGCTTGGACCCCAGCGATGGAGAGCGCTCTACTGAGGCTCTGGAAGGCTCTGGCAGCATCTTGGAGCTGAGCCCTCGCTGCACCAGCTTGCCGTGTCCACGGCTGGCAGCGACCGCTGCCCTCTGCCACCTCCAGGTTCTGCTCCCGCCTTCACCCCGGCAAAGGTTTTCGGACATCCCTGTTTTCTCCTTCACCAAGCTCAGCTGGAGCCCCCCCTCTCCAGGGGTGGTGGTGCAGGTCCGGCTGGGTGCTGCAGCAGCTCCTCTTACCACACAAGGTCCATGCAGCCTCCTCCAGCCTTGGCTACAACATGTTGTAGTATGCCATCTCCTTCATGGCCTGCTCGGTCAGGGTGTGCTCATCTGGAGTGTTGCCAACCCCCCCATAGCCATAAGAGTTCTCCTCCTCGAAGTCATCCATCTCCTGCTGCCCATCCAGCTCGGTGTGGTCGGCCCCGGCCAGGTCCATCATGGGATCTAGGATTCAGCACAGGGACACCCGATGACGGACCTTCAGGAAGGTGCAGATTCGACAGCACCCCTCCTCCCAGGGCAGCTCAGGTTTAGAGCCCAAAGCTCCTGACGAGCTACAGCTCTGCTTGAGCCCGGCCACCTGTGGGTGGCTCTTGGCTCAGGACCCCCAGCCACGCACCGCAGCCAGGATGGGCTGCCGGCAGAGCGCTGCTGGAGCGGGGAGCGGGGATGTGCGCACTCACCACCAACCAGTGTGCGCCACACACAGGACTCTGCAGCGCCCAGCGCACCACGGGGGCTGGGGGAGGCGAGAAGAGTATGGCAGCATAGGAAAGGCGTCCCCCCCTGCCCCAGCACCGCCCCTGCACTCACACTCCCTGCCTGCGCCGTGGTGCTGGGCACCGGCTGAGGCTCAGCCAGGGCAGGAATGGGGGATCCTGCTGCCCGCCCCCAGGACACAGTTGGGGTGGGTATTGAGCTGCTGGGGAAATCAAGGGGATGAAGCAGCCAGAGCTCATCTCCAGCTCTGTCCATACAAAGCAGGGGTGGTCCTGCTCCAAGACTGCTGATGGAGCACCTGTGCTGACGCCGTGCACAAACACGTGACAGCACGTGTCATCACTCTGTGCTGGCAGGAGGAGCAAGCCAAGGACAGCCCTTGGGCAACAGGACCTGAGCTCCCCAAAAGGCACTCGCCGGAGCTGCTGTGGCACAGTCCAGCTCCCGAAGCAATCGGCTGAGAACGACAGCCTGCACCCACCTTGGCTGTCCAGGCTGATGTCCATCACCCCGTGCTTGACCTTCATGTGCCGGCTCAGGTTGCCCTTCAGGTTGAACTTGCTGGAGCAGTAGGGGCACTTGAAGGGCTTGCTCCCGGCGTGCAGGTGCATGTGGCCCAGCAGGTTGTACATGCGGTTGAAGGACTTCCCGCAGACCTGTGGGCAGCGTTCCTGAGGTCAGCGAGGGCTCTCCCGCTGCTGCCCCCGGCAAAGGCGGACAGCAGCATCTGCTCACCCACAACGGCCAGTGCTGCCATAGAGATGTGGGCTTTTCAGAGCAGACCTCGCCCCTGGGGCCCCCCAGTGCTCCCACCAACTTCCAAGAGCAGTAAGGGCTGCTTCCCTCCTCCCTCTCTGCGGTGAGAGGTCTCCGGGATGCTGTACTGGTACTGCTGGGAACTCCAGCACGTCTAGCGCTGGTCAGACAGAGGTGCCAACTGTCCTTTCCCCTTAGCAGTGCCCGTGCCCTGCCCTCAGCAGCTCCTCCTCACTGTGCAGCTCTGAGCAGACGTGTCAGGACGAGCTGTTTGCCTGAGCCAACAGAGGGAGGCATCACAAAACTGCTTTGCTGTGACTGAGGACTCAACCCAGCCTGGCTGGGTTTCTCTGGAAGCACAGTGCACCAGGGCCAGTGCTAACTCCCCCCTGGATCTGCTAACCCCCCTGGGCCCCCAGCCGCACCTTGCATTTGAATGGCTTCACCGGTGAGTGCACAATCATGTGGGTCTTGAGCGTCTGCTTCTGCACAAAGGTCTTGAAGCAGATGTGGCACTGGTAGGGACGGACGCTGGTGTGGATCAGCATGTGCCGCTTCATGTTGGCCTGCAGGGTGAACTCCCGCCCGCACACCTCACACTTGAACTCCTTCACGCCCTGCAAGGGGTTTGGAGAGCCATGGGCAGGGGGCAGAGCTCTGCCTGCGCCACTGGGGGCCAGCACACAGCGCTGCCGGTGCAGCTTGGGGGGCTCTGAACAGACCTCGCAGGAGCTGGGGGCACAAGAGCGGTGCTGGCCACGGTGCAGAGCAAGGACCTGTGCTCCCCAAGGGGTATGGGACAGGCTCCTCTCGCTAAGCTGAACTTCGGGGACCCACCAGCAGGCCGGACCGCAGGAACTGGGTGGGAGATTTACCTCCATCAGCTCATCTGCACCTTCCCCAGAGCATGTCCTGCTCCCCTCTCCCTGCCCCTTCTGCGAGCACAGAGTGGGCACTACCAAGAGCCTGGGGCCATCCCCGTGCTGCCCCGAGGGTAATTCCTCCTGCCTGGTGCTGCAGCAGGCGGGATCCTGCCTCCTGCCTCGCCCCCAGATACATCGTCTCGCCCACCCTGGAAATGCGCTTGCAGCACTGGAAAACCCTGCATCAGGTCAGTGCCGCCGCAGCGAGAGCTCTGCAAAGCAGCGCCCGCGGGAGGGAGCTGGCTGGGGAGCACGGACACCGTACAGCAGCTGATGCGGCACAGCGCAGGTCTGAGGGCAGCATGCGGGAGGTGGGCTGCGGGCAGCGTGGCTGGACCGGCTCTGCAGGCCAGCTGTGAGACCCAGCTCTGCTCTCCGGCTCAGGACAATTGCTCCCCCTTGAAAGAACCCCTGGAAAAGAGCAAACCCCTCGCCCGCAGCCCGCTGGGAGGGGCTGTGGCAGCATGTGGCCAGGGTCCCCCGAGTCACCCTGCTGCAGCACCCACAGTAGGTCTGAACCCCCCTCCCTGCGGATGGAAACCCCCAGGAAGAAGGGGGGCTGGGCAGCCCCAGAGCCTTGCCCGTAACGATGCCCTTTCACTGCTAATCGATGACCCCCAGCAGACGCTAACCATGGGTGCCTCTGCCCACCCGCACCACCCAGGGCTGGCCAGGGCTCTGGGAAACCCCTCTCCCCCAGCACCCGCATCCAGAACCGGCACATCTCCTCCGGGCACGGTAAGGGCAGCACCCCCCAGGTGCCGCAGCCCCTACCTTGTGCGTGAGGGAATGCTGCTTGAGGTGGTGGATCTGGCTGAACTCCATCCCGCACTCAGTGCAGACGAAGGGTCGGACGTTCTGGTGTTTCAGCATGTGGTTCTGCAGCTGGCTGCGGTAGTGGAAGGACTTGCTGCACTCCAGGCACTGGTAGAGTGTGGGGCCCTGGTGCGTGGAGAGGTGCCGCTTCAGCTGGGTGAGCGTGGAGAAGTCCAGCCCGCACTCCACGCAGACGTGGCAGCGGCCACTCTCGTGCTTCACCTCGTGCGCCTTCAGCTCGCTGGGGTAGGCGAAGCCACGGCCGCAGAAGCGGCAGCTGTAGGGCTTGATGTCGGTGTGCAGCAGCATGTGCCGCTTCAAGTGGCTGGTCTGGGTGAAGGCTTTGCTGCACACCTCGCACTTGTGGGGCCGCGTGCCCTGGTGGGTCAGCAGGTGGGTCTGCAGGTGGCTGGGCTGCTTGAAGAGCTTGTTGCAGTGTGGGCAGGAGTGGGGCTTGATGCCGTTGTGGCCCAGGATGTGGGTCACGAGGTTGTACTTGGACGTGTAGGACTTCTCACACATGCGGCACTGCCAGCGCTTCTGGCGGTCCCCCGCCTCCACCAGGTAGGAGTCGTCGATCTGCACGTTGATGTCCAGCCGGTCCAGCTGCGCCTTCTTGTTGCGCTCACTGGTGGCACCAGCCGCCTCCGCCTCCAGCTCCCCCGGCTCCTGCCAGGCAAAGCCCTGCTCGCTCTTCACCTGTTCAGGGGATGCCGGCGCGGGGGCCTCCACTTCGCCGGGAGACGGGGTGCCTGCCTCAAAGGCGCACTCGGTCCGCAGGGCCCCCGTGGTGCCACCCTCCGCTGCGCTGGCCGAGTCGGCATCCCTGAGGCGGCACTCGCTGCCCTCCAGCTCCTGGCGTGTGTGCCGGCGCAGGTGCCGCAGGCGCCGGGGCTTCCTGCTGAAGGTGCCCAGGTCAATCATCTTCATGGCGCTGCTCTGCACCGTCTGCTCCTGGCTGGGGTCCTGGAGGCGGGGTGGGCGGCCACGTTGCTGCTCACCCTCCTCATCTCCGGGGACGGACGTGTCATACAGCACCTCATCCTCTGCCTCCGCCTTCTCACACTTGACCTTGGGCACCAGCCTCACAGGAGGCCGCTTCCTCCTCCGAGCGTGCTTCTCCAGGGAGGACTCGGCCTCCAAGGTGTCCTCCTCCTGCCCGTCCCCTGGCGCCTGGCCCTCGCCCTCCGGCTCCCCGGGCTCCACCGCGGCAGCGTCCGGCAGCTCCCCTCCCAGCCCCGGGAAGAAGCCGGCGGGGCTGACGGTGGCCCCGAGCAGCTCATTCTCAGACACCAAGCCCAGAACCGCCGCCTGCGCCAGGGACAGCACCACTACCGCGTCCGTCTGCGTCCCGCACTCGGTGAAGCGATCCATCTCTTGCCGCCTGCCTACGCTGTCATGGCTGGGGAGGGAAAGAGACGGCCGTTAGCGCTCCTGGCGCCCCTGCCACCACACAGCCGCTAGGGACACCGCTCCACCAGGGGCTTGTTCCAGCTGTCACCCCTTCCCTTGTCACCATTCCCAGCCAATCCCAGACCAACGCGGGTGTTGCCAGCGTGGGTCCCTGGCACCACATGTCCCAGACATGGGGGCAGTGTGGCCCCAGGGGTCTCAGTTGCAGGGGGGACTGGGGAGCCAGGCAGTGGAGGGGAAGCTCGGCTCTGTGTCCGCTGTCAGCCTTTCTGTCCGGGTGATCGAACCCTGAGGCTGAGGTCTGGCTCCTGACGTACCCCAGAGCTCCCCGGCAGCGACTCCTGGGGACCGGCACCCGCGCAATTTGGGGACCAGCCAAGAAAGCTGAATGTGCCACGCTGCTCTGTGCTCCTGGCAGGAATGAGAGGTGGCAGTGAAGGGCATGGGGAGCCTGAGGAATCAAAGCCCAAACCCTTCTCGCGAGGAGCATCTAGGAAGTGGTCAAACTGCCAGGCTCACACGCCCCAGTGAAGCCCACGGCAGAGGCTCTGGTGCCTTTGGCACACTCACCTGCGGGAGCCCAAGCATCGCCGCAGCACGGGAGGCAGCTCTGGGCCTGGGGGTGCGGCCCAGCGCGGGCTGCACTGGTGCCCCATGAGCCCCCAGCTGCTCCAGGCTCCAGCTTCACCTTCCCTGCCTGGCCCATCCCTCTCCTCCCCTCAGCGAGCGCCTCCTCTTCCCTTTGCTTTTATTAACGCCCTTCAGCAGCGCTGTTTTGTCCCTCCCAGCAATAAGCTTGCCAGGTTCCAGCAGTATTTCTTCAGGTTTCCTAAGTGGTTTGTTTCCGTGTGTCCTGCCTCCCTGCCCCTGCAGCACTACCGACCTGCACAGCTTACAGGGTTACAAAGTCACTTGTCAGAAGAGGGACACAGAGTCAGTCAAAATTCCTGTAAAAGCATGGTTCTCCAGGGCCCCGGCGCAAACACAGAAGGGCAGCAGCCAATGCCCCTCCCCAGACTGGGAAGGTTTAAGCATCCTCTCCCTCCAGGCGCCCCCCAAGCGTTGGTGCCCATGGCAGCTGTGGGACAGCAGGCACCGTGTGCCCGAGTCACACAGGGAAGAGCCGTGGGACACCCAGGGTCAGAGCAGGACTGACCCAACAGCAACGCCACCCTAGGGCGCGCAGCAAATGGACCACCACAGGTTTATCCCCACTCAAACTCTCGGAATGCACAGACACAACCCCACCACCCTCCAGGAGGGCTTGTGACAGGATCCTGCAGGACTCCGGTCTTGACCTCTAACTGTTCCATCTGTTTTTCAGGAAGAAAGCCGGGTAGTTGCTCACAGACAACACACAGTGACGCTCACTTGTGCGGGGAGAAGCGTGTCGCCACGGGACTCATTGGTAGGACAGCCTGCCTGGGTGGGCTGGCACCACCGATCCCCCGGGCCAGTTATCCTGATAGAAGTGAAGGGAGACCACAAGGAGAGGGACAAGGATGCAGATGTAGCTGCAAGGTACGAGGCAGCAGTCTGGACCTGCGAGTGATGCGGTGCCTCCAGCACCCAGGCGGGCAACCTGCCGGAGCATGCAGAGCCCGCTGGAGAGGCAGCGCAGGAGGAGCTTCTGCAGCACCATTCGCTGCATTCAACACTGGTAGCGGCTGGGGAAAGGCGACAGTGGAGCTCACGTGCGAACAGTGCACGGTGCTGGCCAGTTTGAGAAATGCAGACCTGGAAGGTCCCATAGACACCACCCAGCTTTGACTAGAAGGACAAGCAACCTTCAGTGGAGAAGCGAGGAGCGGTACGTAAGCACAGGGGAGCACGCTGGGAGATTATGGCAATGCCAACGATGTCACCAGTGGGTGTATGTGGGAACACAGCAAACTCACGAAGGCTGCAGTTTCAGCAGCAAAACTCAAAAGACAAATGAGCAGAAAACCCCATGCTCGTGTTGTGCCTACAGGTGGCTACCGCTGGCCTCACCTGGCAGCGGCCAGGCCACCAGTGCCGGGTCTGTGGTGGCAGCAGGCACAGGGCACCCGGGAGATGGCAGCTCCACTCCTGAGCCTGGGACTAACCACGCCAGACTGGGAGCTCCCTGTGCTCGGGTGGTCTCCGGGGTCCCACCGGCCTAGAGAGCAGAGCACGGGGCGCGTTCCCAGCAGAACAGTGTGACTGGCCACAGGGAGGGACGAGGTCCTTCCGAAGCGCTGGTGTTCCTCACCAGGCAGACGGAGCCCGCACCCACCCTGCCAGCACCAGCCCTTTCTGGAGAGCAGCTGGCCAGCAATCCGAGGAACTGCCACCACAAACAGCCCAGGAATCTGGGACAGCAAAGCACAGAAGGCTGCTGCACCAAGGAGAGTGGAGCAGCCACCACCGTGCCTTGGGGATGCTGTTTCACCATCCATCCCCAGATCCCTCCAGTGGGCAGCCACAGGTTCCTTGGGGATTCAGGCTGGGAAACAGGGAAGGGAGACCATAAGACAAAGCAAAACAGAGCTGAATGAGAAGCGGGAGAGCTGTAAAGGTGCAGGCAGGTCCACGCGCCAGTGGAGCAGCCCGTCGGTAGGCTGGGGAAAGACTCACCGGCTGCCAAAACACTCCCTTCAGCTGGAGGGTAGTTTACGCGTTTTGTTTTGTGAGGATTAAAACAACACTTTGAGAACATGCTCACGCTCAGCTTGCTTGTGCCCGGGGGCCCGACAGTCCCGTACCCACCCCACGAGGACAGGGCAGGGTCCTGGAGGGATGCAGAGCCTGGAGCAGCAGTGCCCAACTCCCCCCCGCCAAGCCAGCCCAGGACCCCCATCCGCCTCCCCCCAGCAGTCCTGGGGGGCCAGCAAGGACAGGCAGGGAGGCGCTTGGAGAGCCACCACCAGATGAAAGCAAGGAGGCTGCTGCTTCCTCCTGTGCTGAAGAATGTTCTTCTAAACGCAATTATTTCTGCAGCTACAACAAAGAGAAATCCTATGGGGGAGGTAAATCAGGAATAAACTCTACGCCAGATTGCGTTGCAGTCCCAGGAGCACCTGCACGGAGTTGAGGGGCAACCCTGGGCTGAATGACCACACTCCCCTCCGAGGGGCAAACCCCGCTTTAACCAGGCTGTCGTCCCCACGGTTCCCACCCTGGCACCCACATGGCCGCCACACCGGCTGCCGCCGGCCAGGCCAGTTACGGGCTGCGGGGATGAGGAGCCCTGGCCGGAGCACATGGCCAGCAATGGTGGGGAGGGGACACAAGGGGGGCAGCTTCAGGCCCTGGCACCTCCAGCCCCCGCTGCGGAACCGGGGAGAAACCCTGCGGAACCGGGCAGGGAGGAGATGGAGGAGGATGAGGGGAGGAGGAGGAGGAGGAAGAGGATGAGGGGAAGGAAGGATGGGGAGGAGAGGGGGGAGGGGGAGTGCGGAGGCAGGGAAACAAAGCGAGGAGGAGCGGGGGAGGGTGGCGGCGGGAGGAGGAGGAGCGGTGGGAGGAAGGATGGGGAGGAAGACAAGGGAGCAGCTGGGGAGCCGGCTGCCAGCGTACATCCAGGACCCCCCAGTCCCCAAGGCTCTGGGGGGGGGCTGGACAGCTGCGGTGCAAGGGTGGGTTCTCATCCTTATCCCCGTCCTCATCCTCCCGGGACGGGGGATGACCCTGCCGGAGCGAGGCCGGTGCTCCCCACCCGCAGGCTGCCCACCCGGGTTCAGCTCGCTGCTCCCTCATGGAGCATCCCTGCAGGCAGCGGTGCTGCCAGGGAAAACAGCCCAACACAAGGCACCCCCGCACAGTTATCCAGGCCGGCTTGCAAGGATTGGAGCCATTTCCACTTCCCCACTGTAATTTCCCAGACGGGCAGCATGCTTGTCCCGCCTGCTGAGTGCCCATCCTGCTCGGCCAGCCCCACGTCCCCCCACGCGGATGCCGGCCGGGAGCTTGGGCAGCATCAGTGCAACGCCAGGGCCCGGGGCCGGCCGGAGGTGAGCGGCAGCTTCCCGGAAGGAGCACGTGAGCAGCGCTGCTGCCTTTGGTGATCTGCTAGCGTAATTCTTGCTGGAACTGAGGAAGATGAAATCAAGACTCTACTCCCTGGGGAATCAGCCGGGGTCCCTCTGCTCTGGCCTGGCAAGAGGAGCCAGAGGAGAGTGGGAAGCAGGAAGGACTTCTGATTTGGTCTTCAATTTGGTTTCCCTCCTTGGTTTGGGACACAGTTTCTATTTCCACATACACTGGACGTCTATTCCAGTCCAATTAAGATTTCACTTTTCCCAGGGATTTCTCCACAGCCACTTATACAGGACAATAAACACCCACATGCCCCCTCCTGCAGCAGTGTGGTGTCACCCCAGCTCCCGGCCAGGGACAGGAGGGCACTGCTGTATCCTGCTCCCCGTGGCAGGTGCCAGTAAGTGCTGTGCCAGGGCAACGCACGACCTGGACAGCCCAGCAGCCAGCTGGCAGCATCCAAGATGGGAGAGGGGACATGAGATGGGACCCAACTGTTCTCCCCACACCTCCGGCGCCATGGAGGGGTCAGCTGGACCCCCTGGCACAGGGCCAGGTCTCTACCCCTGAGTACAAGCACCACAAGACAAGGAAGCTGAAGGAATGACACACTCATACACGATCTCGAGACCAGCACTGATATGTTTTAAGAACAACCCTAAACCAGAAGCTTTTAGAAGATCCTTACTCTGGGGCACTTCAAGAAAACGGACAAGCTCTGCTCCTCCGGGCCCTCAGTATGAAAATAAAAGCCTTGTGTTACACAAGTCTCCCTGCACTTTCCTCTATCGAACGCAGGAGCCCTGGTACATGAGAAACGGAGCTTTGCTATTCAAGAGAGCGAGGCCACAAGAGCTCGCAGAGCTGCTGCTGCAGCTGCACAAACACCACAGGGAGAGAAGTGGGGAATAGGACAGATGCTTTTGTTTCACTTCTTACTCTCACTTCTCTGTTCAGCCTTCTCGGGTCTTGCAGAGCGGGCTGGAAATGCTGTTTCCCAACACGCTGGCAAGTGAGGTTGGGTCACGTATTTCAACTCCCTCAGGAAACCCCCGACACTCCTCAGGGTGCAGAACACCACCTAAGCCTCTGCTCTCCAGCGAGCCACTTCCAATCTTGCTCAAGAAGCCAAAGCAGTGGCCTTGGGGGGGTCTCAGGTCCAGTGCCAGGGCTGAGCACAGACCTGCCACAGCCAGTCCCACGGGAAGCAATCGCTCCCGGGTGAGGCAAGGCGACGCGAGCCCGGGGCTGGAGCACACGGAGCACCCAGACGCTGGGCAGAGGCTCCTGCAGTGCCTGCATGCCTGAACCCGAACCCCAGCCAGATATCCCAGCCTCCTGAGAAATCCCAGGGAGATCCCTGTGCGGGAGCACTCCGCAGCCCCGGCACAGCAGCGACCTGGATGCTGGGGCAGCCCAGGGCAACTCACCCCAGCTCAGCCCTGACCCACCTCAGCCACACAAGAAGGGGTAGGGGAAGGCAAATAAGCACAAATACGGTGTCTCTCCCGGGGCTGACAAACTACCGCCAGCTGAGCGGTTATGAAGACCCATCCCTCCAAGGCCGGGACTTGGGAGCTGCACTGCAGCACCAGCCACACCGGGGAGACCTGCAGGCAGCAGGGCATGGACGGGAGGAGGATTCTGCCAGTCTGTCCTGGCCAGGCAACAGTCCCAGCGTTGCTCCCGTGCCAGCAAACTCTGGCCAGTGAGTGCAACGTGCCCGAGGGGGACGCGCAGGCTGCGTGGGGAAGGTGGGCTACAGGCACACACCCTGAGGGAAGCTGGCAGGTGGAGGGGCCAGGCAAGTCCCACTCTCCACCATCTTCCACCCCACAAAGAGCAAATGATGCCAGGCTGAACCTTAAACTGAACTTCCCCCCACCTTCCCCTCCATGCTGCAAATGTCTCCTCTTCTCCTGCCTTCACGCCCACCACCCCACATGTTCCTTCACTGGCCTCCTCCTCCTCCTGCACTTGAGTTTTTTGCGAAGTCCAAGATCTGCCTTTCTTTTCCATGCCCACAGACGGAACTCTTCAGTAGCTACTAACCATTCCGCAGGTTGATTTGGTGCAGAGCTCTGTGCCGCACGGGCTGGCAGCGCCCTGCTCCTGTCGGAGGGGCGGAAGACTGTGGTGCAGGAGCTGTGTCCGCTGACTTCTTGTGACACCCCCGGTTCTCCCTCCCATCATCCCGCTCCGCACTGGTCACAAACTGCTCGCCTTTTAAGCCCTTTCTCATCCCACCTTGCCTTGGTTGACAACAAACAGCTACACCAGCAACGACAAATTTCATCAAGCCCACTTCTCAACAAATTCATAGCTTTTCAGAGAAAAAATTCTATGCAAAAATCTACTGTTACTCTGACCTCTTCAAATCTCTTCTCAGAGCACCCCCATGCCTTGCTGACACCCAGCAGCGATGGCGCAGCTCCGACAAGGCACTCCCGTCCTTGTGCTCTTCTGCTCACCCCGTCATACCCGTCCTGCCCTCCCATTGCGCGGTCTCTGGGGGCAAAGTCCGTACCTACTTCAGTGCATACGACGCCAAGATCCATTTTTGAGGAAGAGCTGCAAGTATTACTGTAAAAGAGGCGCATGCACAGTAGTGCTGTGGGCTGGGGTCCCAGCTCTGCTGCGGGTGCCGATTTTTTTCAGTACTCGTGGTTTGGTGGTATCACACCATTTCTGCAGCTTCCTGCCCCCAGCCCGAGGGGTCAGGCCCTTCTGCGGGTGCCGTGTCACACACTGCTGGGGAGGGGGTCTGCTCTCCCACAGCTGGCTGCTCCATCCGTCACCTTTACGCTTCTCCACGCTGACAACTCCCCTAATCCCCTTTTCCAACTATTTTTTGTATCATCCCTCTGCCCCACCTCTCAGGTCAGAAAAACAGAAAGTAAATTAAATGTGTCTTAATATTGATCTCAGTAGCAACTCAAGAGCAACTCCTCCTCCTCCCCAGCTCGAGTCTCCAGATTCTTCCCATGGCCACACCTGGCAGGTTTTTGCTCATCAAACTCATCCGTCCCTGCCCGCGTACTGCAGCTGGAACTGAACCCTCCTCTAGGCTTAAATGAAAACCTTTCACTCAGGTTTAGGTCCCCTCTGGCTCGTTTGCTGATGGAGACACTCGCCCACCCGCACCTTTCCTGCGTGTGGAGTTACACGGACGCACTTGTTGGCATCCCCTCTGAAAGCCGCGCGTGCTGTGCTCCTGGTGCCCCTCATCCGCGTCTCCTGGCCGCCATCCCTTCTCCAGCACTCGTGGGCAGGACACACCCGGGGCCGGCAGCAGCAGCTCCTGTCCCTGCTTCTCTGGGGGTTGTGAAATTCTGTTTTCTTTCAGTATTTCTCCTCCCACTCCTGGGAGGTTTTTGTCTCAGAGCAATCTCTCTTCTCCTCCCGTCTTTCTCAACACAGCTGGGAAGAGTCAGGCTCTGCCCTGGCACATCCCTGCGGCTCCTGCCCACCCCAGCCCACTGTCCGCCTCCACCAGCTCCTCACTCACCTCCTGGTCTTTATGCACTTAAAATATGTTGTTGGTCTTTTTTTTTTTTTAACATAGCTTTCGCTTCCTTATGCTATTTTACTTCTATTTACCTCTCTTGCTTCATCTTTAACCACCCAAACACCTCTTGTCTGGGGCCTCTTACACCAGAGAGGTCCCTCCTACAGCAGCATTTTGCCCAACAGCCTCTTCATCCCCCAGTATGTTTCTTGCCGGACAGTAGATTTTCTAGCTAAGGCACCAGACTAAGAGCTATCCATCTCCAGATGCTTTTCCCTTCCCTTTGCTGTTTTAACTCCCTTGGTTTCACCCAGCCACTCCCCAGCAGCTCCATGACTTTGCACCAGTGTCCCACCAGCAGCACCTGGTGCAGCCGAGCCACAGCAGACACCGACACAGCCACTCTGAACAGGAGACTCTCAGCAATCCTACATTGAGCGGCCTAAAAGAAGTTACATCCAAGTCATAAAAACCTCACCCATGCGCACAAACAAGGATTTGCCTGCAACATCCCAGATCTGACCAGGGGAACCAGAGCAAACAGACCACCCACTCCCACAAACCACCCTCCTGGCTGAGGCCCCCACCAAAGGTGCTCTGCAAGGGACCGCAGCTCCTGACCACCTCACCCAGTGCCACTGCTCTCTGCTGAGGGATGAATCATTGCAGAGACCCGTGTTTTCTTTCAGACTCAATTTCCTCATCAAACGCCCTTCTCCCTGCTGCTCTTTACACCAGCCCCAGAGGCAGCAGGGTGAGGGTTAACAACGACCAAACTTCACCCAGCCCTTCCTGCAGGAAAGGGAGCTAAGGGCATCCAAAATCCAAAGGGTCTGTAAGATTTACCTTTTGCAGCCTTCCCAACCAGCAGTAACCCCCACCAAGGACACAGGGAACCACCCCCTTATTGCCGGCTGCCGCCCTGAGTTACCTCTGCCCCATCAGAGGGTAAGTGCAGGCACATGAGCGGGCGCCACAGCCCAGCTGGTACCAGCAGCAGCTTATCATCGAACTCACCTTTGTGCCCCTATTCGGCGTTACAGGCTGTGACAAACCCAACAGCAATCGGGGAGGACCTTCAGGACTCTGTTCCAGCTGAAAGAAGATCGAGGGTGCAACCTGAGCAAGGCAATGGGGCTGTCCCGGGCAGGCAGAGCGCGCCCCTCCAACACCTCCTCAGCTTTCAACCTCCGCAGCAGCAAGTCCCGGCGCCGCGGGAGCCCGACCCGCGTCCCGGTGCTGGCCATCCCAGGGGAGCCTTAGCTCCGGTGGGCTCCCATCCCACGGAAGATGCTGCTGGGGCTGGGCAGCTGCCAGACCCCTTTTGCAGGAGCCCTTTGCGGGACCCCCATTGCGGGACCCCTTTGCTGGACCCTTTGCAGGGTTCCCATCGCGGGACCCTGTGCAGGACCCCCTCTGCAGAGCCCCTCTGCCGTAGGTGCCCTGGGGGGTCGCAGGCTGCCCCACAGCTCTCGGTGTGCGCGGCAGACACGGCGGCGGAGGCACCGTGCGAAGCTCCCCTAAAAACCTACTTATTTTAAGTTGATCAGAAAGCAGAACTGCTGTCTTCAGCCTTGGATGTGCTTTCTGACAAGGAAAGATGTGTATGATATCATGTGTATCACGTGAAATGGTTCTGGGTGGAGGAATTATCGTCTTTGGGGGCTTTGATTTAAAAAAAAAAAAAAAGGACACAACCTACAATTTGCAGCGTGATATATATAACATTTTTTAGTAAGATTAGGTGGAAAAACAAGTTGGGGAAAATGACAACTTCAGGTCTGTATGACAGACAGTGTCTCGGGAAAGGAGTGACACCCGCTTTGTCAGATCATGTTAAACCCTTCCCCAATGGATCTGTTGACGTTTCTTTCAGTGATTCTTACCCCAACCACAATGTTCATCTGTGAGAAGTAAATATTTGTGTTTGTAGCACCAGGTTATTGGCAAACTCTGGCAGGGAAAAAGGAATGTTTTTCAAATAACTGGAAATTACCATTCCTGCAGAATGAGTGTGTAGGGAGCACAAAGCCACCTGGTCCCCCCTGTCACCAGCCCAGGGATGCGGGAACAGCCGGCGCCTTTGGGACCTTCCCAGGAACCAGCCCAAGCCGCTGAGCTCAAAACTCTCTCTGGGCTTTGCAATGACACCCGTAGTGTCGCCGAAGGAGGGGCTCTGCTTTGCAGCACCCCCTTCATGAGTGAAGCTTCACCGTTACTGCAGGGCTGGTTTTCAAGTAAGTTTTTTCTTTTCCCAGTGCTGGCCCCGTGCCCTGTCACGCCCCGGGCTCTGCCCGGCACCTCCGCTCTGGCGGCGGGAGCCGCCTGTGACTGCAATAAATTACCCTGGGATTTATGCCGATCCGGCACACCGTTTCTGCTGGGGAACCTTCGCTCCGCGGGGTGGGAATCAGGCACCACTCCGCTGCTGTGAGGAGGGTGGGAGTGCTGGGAAGCCACTGTCCTGCTGCCGGCAGGGCGGGGGGATGCTCGGCTGTCCCTGCCCACCGAGCACCGGCCTGGCGCAGGCACGTGGCGGCCAGGCTGGCACCAGTGTAGGTGGCACTGGCTGAGCTCTGGCACTGCCCTTGCCGCCAGCACAGCGTGCATGGCGCCTTGGAGCCTGTCCTGCCCTGCGAGCAGGTCGCTGCTCTGCCCTCTCGGCCTCACCGTCACACACTACCTTTTTTAATCTTTGAAACGCAGCAGCTGCATCTGGAAACGGAATATAAATATTGAGGCCAAGCACAGGCAAGGGCTCTCCCTCCCAGGTTGGATCCTATCCCACCTCCCGCCAGCCCTCCAGAAGAAGATCCACGTGTCTGAGTAGGTACGGGGGCCCGGTGGTGTCCCGCTTCTGAGGAAGCCTCCCCCCGGTGGGCAAGACATGTTTCAGCTGGTGGAAGCTCAGGGCGAGAGGGGTCAGCCTGCGAGCAGCAGCAGATGCCGCAGCCGTTCACCACGGAGGGACGGAGCCACGATCCCAAATGCTCTTGTGGCTTCCCAGCAGACGGGCACCCACGCCAACCCGGGACATGCCGCTCCTCCTTCCCTTTCTGCCGAGAACCCACTTTCCTCCTCCACCTGAGACCCAGCCTCCATCCCTCTGAGCCTCCATCCCTCCGTCGCTCCCCACCCCCAGCATCCGCCGCTCCTCCATCCCTCCATCGCTCCCTCATTTTTCCCGTTTCCCTGGCAACGCCCATCTCGCACCGGAGATCTGTCCCCTCTCTCCCTCTTATCTTTCTCCTTTCTCTTTCATCTATCTCCTAATCTCCCTCTCTATTCCAAACCTCTGTCCTTTGCTTCCTTTCTTTCTCTCTCCCTTTTCATCTCCTCCAATGTCTTCTCTGTCTTGGGGTTGCAATTATTTGAATCTCACTTTAAAAAAATAATCTACTTCATTAACCGCCGTGCCACTCCTGCTCCTCCTGCAGCCCACCCGCGTGGCTCAGGACCCCTGCCCGTGCCTGAGCCCCAGTGCGCCCCTCCGCCGGAGGGCGATGAAGTTACCGCGCTTTGGCAAGGCCCTTCAAACCCTCCTCCAAAGCCCTTCAAACGCAGGTGGAGCGGGATTCTCCTCTCAGACTACGAGACATTCAGGATTGGGCAACCAGACCCCGCTCCTGCGCTGCCTGCGGGGTCTCCTGCCCGCACTTTGCCGTCCGGGCTGCAGCGCGAGGAGTCCCTGTGTTGCGGCGTTTTCCATGCACGTGCCGTTCACCCAGAACCGCCGTGCGAGCAGGAGAGGAGCAGCCCCGGGCACGTGGCCGTGCTTGGCCTCGCTCTCCACAGCAGGACCCGGCTGCTGGGAGAAGCTCCGGAGCCGGTGCCGAGCCCCGTCCTCCAGCCCCTCTCTAACACAGGCAGGGTGAGAGCCGGAGTCTCCTGTCCAGCGCCTGTTGGCGTGTCTCAGGTCAGCCCTCCACTTCTACTTTATTTCAAGGCAACCAGGAGAGACTAATATTGTCAGGGAAAAGACACTTTCTGAAAACCCAAGTCCTAATCGCACCAGTTTGGCCATGGGGGTGATGGAAGGATGAGATCTGCCCGAGGAGGACAGGTTCCTCTGGGGTCTGACTTGGCAGCGCCGGGGCACTTCCAGGGGACCCCCGCTTTGTGGCAGGCAGCACAGCGGGGAGCCCGCCGGAGCAGGCTCGCTGCCACACGTGCTTTCCCTATGTCAGGGACGTCTCCGTAGAAAACTGCTGTGCACAGACCGACCCAGCCAAAGCAAAACACTTCTGCCAAGGGACGGCGAAACCTCTGCTCCTCCAGCAGCCACAGCTGCACCAGACCCCCGGAGCAGTGCTCGGGCTGGGGGTGCGAGGGGAGGGGGATTCTCCTCACCCCCCACAGCGCCTTCCTGAGGAACTCCATTGCTTTGCCTCTCAGCACACCACCACTCTTCTTCAGAAGACCAAAATGGTCTCTGGGCTTTAAGCCTGATTTATCAGCGCTTCTGCCGAGGCAGCTCTTCTCACAGCAAGAAGAGGACAGAGCTGCCAGGAGAGCTGTGACACGAGCTGCTGGTGGCACCAGGCTGCGCCTGCGGGGCAGCGCCTCGGGGACCAGCCTTGTCCTGCTGAGTGAGGACGTTTCCCTTGGACCCAGCTGGAACCGCTGGGGTCTTATGGGCGTGTATGAGACCCTTCCTGCGCTTCTGCCGTGGAAGGGCCCGAACCCCCGCAGCCCTGGCACCCCAAACCCCCGTCTCCATCAGACCCGAGCGTGGTGGCTCTCCATGGCCACCAGCCACCCTGTGCCCCAGGGACCCGGCACTGTTGCCTGGTGCAGCACTCCAGCACGTCCCACGCTTTCCCGTGGGACACTTGTGCAGGCACAACGTTCCGCCTTCAACACGAGGCAAACGCGGCCTCTCCATCCCCATCCACCTGCCTCCCTCCCGACGCCGCGCAGGGACGCGTGCACGGCAGAGCTCTCGGGATCTTGCTTTCAGAGCTTATTGTCACGTCATGTCTTAAACCGCTCCCGTCCGCTTGCACAGGAGCAGTAGTGACAGAAATAGCGAATAAATACAAGTAATTGGTGTCTGGAGGTGCGGGGCGAGCCCAGCCAGGGGCGAGGGAGAGGGGCTGCTCCCGCCTGGATCCCCCCTCTGGCAGCACGAGCACCCCCAGCCCAGCCGAAACAGCACCGACCCGCAGACCTGCCCGCGCTTTACAGGGCTCTGGGCGTCCGTCAGCAGTTTGGGACCGATGGTGATTGTGGTGTGGCCAGGAGCAGGGAGAAATCCCACCCCAGCCAGCCCCGCCGCCGTCCCAGCCTTGCTTCAAAGGCTCCGCACAGAATCCTTGCTCTCCCTTGGAAAACAATTTTTGCTTTTAAGTGAAATAAACAGGGAAAGAAAGACTTTCAAGTTCCTCCTTGCTGCAACGACTTCTCTTCGACATACTCCCTTTCCTCTCCGAAAATAGAAGAGCTATTCAAAAAGGATGCGAGAAGAAAAAGGAACTGAATAGAGGAAAAAGGAAAGAAAAAATGGAGCCCCAAGGGGGTGGGGAAAAACAGAATGAAAAGACAGCAAAAGTAAAGAAAAGGGATGAAAAATAAAGGAGGGGGAAGAGAGAGACAGACAGAGAAGCTTTGAAAAGAAAGAATGCTCCCAGCCTGAATACAGTGTGCATGAAAAAAAGAGCGCTTGAAAAGAAACAGCCAGATGAAATGACCTCTCATTCACAGCCTGTGCCAATCACCACCACAATGTAAATCCTTTCTTCTTTTCTGCATTCTCTCTCTTTCCAGCGGGGGCAGAGGGAAGAGGAAGAAAGGGGAGTTAATTCTCAGCATAGCAGAAAATAAATCTGCTCTTTGCTAACTCCCTGAAAAAGATGCCGAGTTACTTTTAAAAATACCTCTCCCCGTAATCACACATGCAGATATGTAAAAAGAAAAGTAAATGAAATTCTGCACGGAGCGGCTCTGGGAAGGCCTGTCCTCACGCAGAAGGTCCCCCAGATGAAAAGCCACCGCCGCACCGTCCCTTGGAAAAACCACAGAGCAAATACCCAGAGAAAACAGATCTGTAGAAACAAGTGCGGCCATGAAAAGCAACCGGCGCCAGGGATTTAGGTCAACCCCCAAACCTTGCAAGGAAAGATGAGGGACGGCTGCGACAGACGCAAACCCGGGGGCCTGATTCTGGGCCAGGCGCTGTGGGTGCCAGGGGGGCGAAGGGTGGGCCGGTGCCCGGTGCAGCCCCCCTCGCCCTGCGGCCCCCGGTCCCCGCAGCCGACGGGAGCATCAGCAGACACCCCTGCCAGGAAAGGCCACTCGGGGCTTTTCCCGCGGGGCTGCGCAGCCCAGCACCGTCCCATTCTGTTCAGCATCTTCAGCGGAGGTGGGGGGTTAACAGACCCCCACGTGTGAAGATGGGCCAAAAAGCGCGGTACGGAGAGAGGCATTGTGATGTGGGACAAAGGGAGAGTAAAAATGCAGCGAGAAGAAAATACTGAAGATGGAGCCCACCAGGAGAGCAGGGTCCCGCGGGGGCAGAGGGAAACCGAGCGAGGGGCAGGAGGCACCCGGGCTGGGGGGCAGCAAGAGCTGGAACTGCGAGGCTGTCCCACCCCAAAGCTGACCCAGGCTGCAGGGAGAGTCCGGGACCGGCAGACGACGACCTCCCTGCGTGCGAGCCCGGGCAGCAGCCCCCAGCCCCGCTCCTGCGCAGCATCCCCCTGGGCCAGGGGTTAATCATGAACTGCGGGGACCGCAGAGCAGGGCAATAAACGTGGCTGGAGGTCAGGGGAACTGATGCACAAGTAGGCGCTCGAGCACCCTTGTATGTATAACCCTGGTTGTAAAAGGGGAAAACCAACCAAATGTTATAAATGTGAGATGCGTGCCACCCCCCAGGGAACCGGAGTTGCCTGACGGGATGTGAAAGAGCCTCTCAGGGTGACAGGACCGAGGGAAGACTTCCCAGCAGCAGGAAAGCAGTCTCACTTTGAAGAGCATTGCAGCCCTTACCCTCCACATCAGTTTAAATCTATTTTTTATATTCTCCATGTGTGGAGCTTGCCCACAGGCAGTGCTGCCCGCAGGATGGGGGCCGTTGGGCCCGGCTGCCCCCTTTCCCCTGGGCTCCCTCCTGCACTGGTGGCAAGAATGGAGAAACGGGGACCCAGGGACTGCCCGGATCCATTCACGGCAGCTGGACATTTCCAACCAGAGAGTTAAAGGCCAGGAGGAAGGTGAACGCTCCCGACCGCACCTGATTCTGCCAACAAGTTCAATCCTCCCATGTGCTAGAAAACCCCCTCCTGAGCCCCCACACCGGGGAGACGTTGTCCCCTCTCACTGTGGGGAAAGGGGAGAGGGTGACCGACGGCTCCGGGGTGAGCAGGGAGAGGAACCTCCAGCGCGGTCACGCAGAACTCTCCTCTGCTTCTCAAGCAGCCGCTCCCGGTGTTGGAGACAGGGGCGTCCCAGAACCCCGCCAGGGCGGCACCACCTCCCCTGCCCGCTCCTCACAGGGACGCTGTGCCCAGCGCGCCGGGCATCGGCGGGCTCTGCCGGCACCGCTGCACCACCGCAACGCACAAGGGCAGGCGCCGGATGGGGCAGCAGCGCTGGTGGCTGCACCACGCGCCCGGGCAGCTGGAGCTGCCTCATGCCGCCACGCTCACCGCATTCACCGTCACCTCCGCTGGGCCGGGTAATACGATAATCATAGCCGAGGGGTTCTAATTTGAGCGCGTTAATTAATACTCAACCGGGTAATCTTTCACATGTAAAACTTGTCAGAGATTCCGAAGCCCACTGCTCTGGGTAAGCGGAGCCAGGCCCTGCTGCCGGCACAGAGGCTGGTGAGATGAGGGGGCGAGGAGCTGCCGGCTGAGGGGACGGTTCACTGTGTCTCCTCTGTGAGCTTCAGGCTTCCAGGCTGTCCTGCTTTGGGGAAAACTGCTACCGGCCGCACTGGCCCCCGTGAGCCAGCAGCCGTGGGCAGGTCCCTGCGCACACGACAACTGTGGTTTGATCTTGGCAAAGGGACGAGACCCCGGTACGCCTTCACGAGGCGAAGTACGGCCAAATCAGCGCAGAGGAGCGCAGCACCTCCCCGCTCAACGTCTCAAGGAATTGTTACCTCCAACACACGAAATCCCTCCGGCAGAACGCACAGGTGACACCAGCCGTGGGAGTAGAAAGGTTAAATAACAAACACATGGAGTGCACTTCTCTGTGGCCCACAGGTGAAACGGGAGGGAGAATCGGAGCTTTCCCACAGCGGGTGAGAACCCCCAGGGGCTGGGCAGGGGCAGGGTCTGAGGACCTGGGACCCTGGGAATGTCCCACTTCTGATTTCTCTGATAACAGCGTTATTGGACATGTTGCACCCTTTTAGGAGCAAACCTCAGCTCAGCTGCAAACCCCGCATTACTTTCAGATCCACAAGGTGAAAAATGTTTCAGATCCTTTTCTGAGCAGAAAAGGTTCTGAGCAGAACCTTTACTTTTCTCCCTGAGGCTTTAGGGGATGAACCGAAGCCAGCCGTGCCCACTCTCCCCCCATGGTCCCAACGCTCCCCAGCAGCCCCGGAGACCCAGAGCCATTGTGGGGGCTTTGCATAGGCTGTGGGTGCTGCTGCCCCTGCCCTGTCCCCGACTGCCTCTCCGGGCTGCCCAGTGCTCCTCTGAATGGCCCGGCAGGGTGCAAACCTTGGGGGGGCGAGGGGGGAGTTGGACGAATGAAGGGCACCCCCAGAGTGCCCCCCCTGAGCCCTGCCAGCCTCAGCACCCACCCTGGCAGCTGTGGCTCTGGGCACCCTCACCACAGAGGGGCTCCAGGGACACCCAAACTGGAAATCCTGGGCGAGAGGGGAACAGGAGTCCGAGGCAGATGGCCATGGGACTCGGGCTGAGACCCCTCCCCAGCCCTGGGGTGCCCAGCTCCATCCCCGCCACCAGGATCCTCCGCCGCGTGGCCACCCCTGGGGGCCAGCGAGCACACAGTGACAAACAACAGCACAGCTGCCTGATGGCCACCAGCATGGAGGGCTCCGGTAGCCAAAGACTTGTCCTGGCAAACAGGGCCACCGCAGCCCTGCTCCATCCTGCCGGTACCCGGCCGCGCGAGCCCTCCACCCGCATCCCCGGACGCAGCGAGGCCATTCCTGCCTCCGACCGTGCCTGCGTGCGTGAGGGGTTCAACTGGGAAGACACCCTGCCTCCCTGTCGTGTTCTCCAAGCTCAGCAAGCGGGTTTCCAAGCACAGGTGCACGCGCACTGGCCCCGTCCAACCCACCCTCCGCACGCCCTGCCGGAATCCCGGCATTGTCCCAAATCCCCCAGCCCCGAGCAGCAGCACCGCGGGAACACAAAGAGGCTGTTCCAAAGTACCGAACTTTGGCATTAAAGGAAAAAATCCTCCAGCACGGAGCCTAACCTGACACAGACGAAAAAGCTGAGACGGTGACATGTAAAATTCAAGCCAGTGAAGTCAGTGACTGATACGGAAAGCGCCTCTTCAAGCCAGGAGGCACTGCGTCTGCCCTAATGAAGGATAACGAATGTACGGCAGCCACAGGACGGACCTCAGAAAATAAAGGCTGTGTATGTAATTTCAGACTATTTGAGAGTCTATGGAAGAGTGGCGTTTGGGTTTTTTTATTTTTTTTAAGTTGAGCTACTTTTTATTCCACTTCAGACAGAGTGAGAACCCACCCGGCTGGTCTCTGCAGACAGGCTCCTTGCGCAAAGGACTCCGCATCTGCCGTCCCCCACGTTCCGGCTGACCTCAGGGGAGCAGAAACTTAGATTTTGAAATCTGAGTCCTGAAATGCATCAGACTGGCGCAGCCGAGAGAAGAGCAGACCCCGGTGACCACGTCTCTGCTCTCCCGGAGCTCCAGGAGACAGGTCCAGCCGTCGGGTCCCTGGGTGCTGGGTGTGTTTGTCTGCACGTTCTCACCACGGATGGGCTGCGCAGCCCGTGCCATTGGATTTACGTGCTCGCCAGCGGCTGCCTTCGAACCATACAGGCACTGGCCTTTCTGCACTGCTGATGTCCTTTAAAAGCACGGCAGCCAGAAGACCACGGCTGCTTCTCACAGGGGAAGGCAAAGGCTCTGGCCGGTCCGGCGGAAGGCTGCGTTAACGGCATACTTCTGGCCAGGTTAAAAATAAATTTCCACTTATTGTGGCTATGTTTTGGTGTGTGTTATCACAGCCATGAGAGTTCACCCAGCACCCCTAACTCTGAGTGGAGGCTGAAATTTTACAGAAGAGTGGCATATTTATTTATTTTTTCAAATGGAGTTTAAAGGACAGAGTTTTGCACTGCTGTCCAGAGCGTGTCACACCGGCCAGGCCGTGGGGCACAGACAGAGTCGGGCTTGCCCCCTGCCACGCCAGGGCCCTGCGTCTCGCAGCCGTTCCCCTCCTGAAACCAGAGCAGGTGCCGCGCGAACCTGGGCACGGACCTGCCCTGGGCACCGGAGGGAACGAAGCACCCACCCGGCGTGATGCGCTGGGAAAGAGCTTTTTGTCAAATATAGTGGAAAATGCAGTGGGCAAACACTGGCCGTGACTGAGGGGGGTGGGGATGTTTGTACTTTTTACTCATCTTAATAAATATTTTATAACGTATCTACAAGGCTGGTTTTGTCTACAGTTTTGCCTTTGCTTTGGCAGCACCAAGGGCCAGCTCTCACACTCGGGTCTGCTTGGATCACCCCAGTCCCCATTTTCATCGTAATCTGCATAATTGCTGTATTCTGCACTCTTTCTTCTTACAGCACAAAAGTCCTATAAATATACAGAATATTCAGCTGTTGAAATAATTTGCCTATGTGTCCCTTGTTGATAATCATAAAATGAAACCAAACCACTCAAGCCCCCATAAATCAAGGTTTGCTCTCTGCAGACGAGTTCTGCAATTACACTGATGGGCTGAACAGCCGAGGCATAAAATGGGGAAGGACGAGAAGAAATTCAGCAAAGAGGCTTGGCACCGCCAACGGAAAAGGCTCTTTCAGTTCTGCCTACAGTTCTGTCTTCTAGAAAGTAGTTTTTCTCTGGAGGGCACCCATGCCTACAAACCCAGGTCTGCAGCCCGGTGCCTGCAATGCGCTGGTTGGCCCAGAGCAGCCGCGGGGACTCGCGAGCGAGGGTGAAGGGTGAGTCTCTCTCACGGCGAGCGCAAAACAGCCATGGAAAATATATACCGACATCTCCGGAGCAAAGCTAAGGGGCAAACCAAGGAGGGCAGGTCGATCAGTGCCTGAAAACGGTAATGCTCAGACAGCTCGAAAAAGCCCCCCAAAAAACCCAAACAAAGATTGCAACTGGCACTGGACTAAAGCTCAGATTTTATGGTGCCCCCATTTCAGATGGCGAAGGGGTCGGCACTCCAGAGCAGAAAGTCCTCTGTGAGGAAGGACGTGCCCTCTTTTTACCAGGGCTTGCAGTGGCAGGGGAGACGGAGACGAGATCTCGGGAAGAAATGTTTCACCACGGGGGGGGAGCCCCCGGCCGGGGCTGCCCAGAGCAGCTGCCCCATCCCTGGAGGTTCAAGGCCAGGCTGGACGGGGCTTGGAGCAGCCTGGGCTGGCGGGAGGTGTCCCTGCCTGGGGCAGGGAGGTGGAACCGGAGGATCTTTAAGGTCCCTCCCAACTCTAACCAGTTTATGATTCTGCGATTCTAAGGAGAGTGAATCCCACAATCCTCACAACTGTGTATCCTGGCTGGAAGCAGCGGGAGAGCTGGGGTGGGGGTGTGATGCCGGCAAGGAGTGGTGGGAGAGAGGGACTGAGTGAGGGGAGGAAGGTCAGAGGGTGCGAGAACAGACTCAGGGTGATGGAAGGGAAAACCAACCAGGGAACACTTAAAGAATTAAAAATTTGAAAGAAAAAGGAGGGAAAGGACAGAGAGCTCGTTAAAAGCTGGATAATACGGACGAGCAATGAGATGTCAGGAGAAAGGGCAGAGAGGGGCAGAAGTGACCCGGCACCACGGAGCACGGACACGAGACAAGGCCGCTACCGAGAAACAGGAAAGATAAATTTAGAGGCAGCCAGCGAGCGCTCTTCCTCCTGCAGCTCTGCCCGTCCTTCCTCCCGCTCCTCTCCCTCGCCAGGTCGCTCATGACCACGGGCAGGACACGGGCTGCAGCCCAGGGTGGCTTCTGCCCGCGGGGGACGAAGCCCGGCTCTCCCCCAGCCCGGGGGTGCCACCGGCTGGCCCCGGCCGTACCCAGGGACAAACCCAGCCCTGCCGCCGTGCCTCAAAGGGGAGGACGTTAAAGGCTTCCAATGGACAATGGGCAGCAAGCCCTGAAGATTTCATTTCTGCAGCAACTGTTTGTGGCCTCAGCCTGCAATCCCCACGAATTCCCCTTTTTAACTACGGCAACTCCCACACTGCCCAGCAAATGCATCTGGGTGTACAATGCTGATGCAGAAATAGGGTTTCACATACACAAGACGTGGAAGTAAAACAATGAACACATCCACGTGCTGCTTCCTAGTTAAAACACATTCTTCCCCAAACTGACATGCTGAGATAACGCCTTTAAAGGACTGATTGATATTTCCTTTTTAGTCAAAACGTCTTTTTGTCTGTCATTTGCTGGCTGCGCTGAAGATACTTCACGGTTTTGCATGCAAGAGGGAAGCGTGCTGTTTGTCAGGGCACAGGGGCCCCCAGAATGCGCTGAAGAGCAAAGGGAAACAGATGAAGAATAGAGTTTTGATTTTAACTAAATTCGCTCATTTCAACCACCCTGCGTCACAGCATCCATTTAAAGCACACTCGCAATGGAAGTTGCTTTTCTCGCTGCAGTACTGAAGTCTCCAACCCCAGTCCCAGCCGGGCACGGATCCACCAGGCACTGCGGCAGCGCCCGCACCACGGAGACCCCCGGCCCGCGGGCGCTTGCGAGGTGCAAACACACGTGCACACGCGGGCACGCGCGCACCGCAGTGGGAACCGTTGAGCGGCGTCACTTTTAAGCTGTCTTCGGGCCAGAGCTGTGCTGCCTGTTTGGCATCGATAACCTATTCCCAGCCCTTTCCAGCCCCCTGCTCTGGGGGTGGGTTTCAATGCTGTCCCCACCTTCCCCCCCCCAGCCCCAGGCAGGCACCCCCAGCCCTGCCCACCCCTCTGCCTGCCCCTCCAGCCGCGGCTGGGGGGTCTGCGACCCGCTGGGGCCACCCCCAAGAGCCGAAAGCCCAGCCGCGTGCCAGCCCACAGCTCCTCTCCGGCAGCTCCGACCGTAGGCAGGGCTCCTGTCCATGCCGAACGGGCTCCGGCCATTGCTCCCACTCTGCCATCCACAACTGCTGCTCTCCCGAAGCCCTAAGGGTTCCTGTCATTAAATGCTCTCCACCAAAATTTGTCTGCTTGCATGTCTGCCCTCACCAGCGTCTCTCATGCATTACACTCCTGGTACATCAGACGGATTTCCGTTACAGTGATCCCAAACTGTCGCCACTTCCAGGGTGGGTTTGTCAGACCCCTCCCCGTCGCTCACGCTGTGACCACCTCTGCGCCACCCGCTCCCTGAAAACTTTGTGTGGTTTCCAGGAGCATTGTCCCCGCTGCTTCATTCCGGGAGCAGCATCCCATCCATCAGCACTTCCAGCCGCAGCTGCATCCCAAAGCTCTTCGCCTGAGCTGCCGGCAGCAATGCTCAGGTCCGATTCTTGGTTGATTCAGTTAATTTTTAACCTTCTAAGGTGAAGAACAGCTACAAATTTTCCTCCTTTGGGGGCAGTGGGGAGTAGCGGGTTACTACTCAGCTACCCACACAAGATGCCACTGTCACTGCACTCCGTAACGCACTGCCCTCTCCCTCCTCTGAGCCACTCCGGGGAAGCAAGTATCCCTTTTGGGGGTAAAGGAAGATTTCACTGATTTCCCACTCATCCCTTTCCACGTGAGCTGTGTTTTGCTGAGCCGTGCAAGGCCCAGTGCAAACACCGGCCCTTCTGCCCCTCACCGCGCCGGCTGCCCCTCACCGGCTGCTCCGTGCTGGTCGCTGCTCTAGGACCTCCCCGAGCCCGTGGCAGCCCGAGCAAATGCTGCCCCGATCCTCCTTCACCCACTGCCTCACCGACAGATCGCACGGATCCTGTGCGCTGAGGGAGACCCTGCCCCATGTCGGCCGGATCCTGCCAGCTCCGGACTCCCCCCGTGACCGGTGAGCGGGTCCGAACAGATACCAGTCCCTCCAACTCACCACCTGCGACCCCCACGCTCCCGATCCCCCACCTCGCTCCCACAGACTTGGACAAACCCCGTGTAACATCTTCAGCCCCCCAGCCTTGAGCAGGACATTGTCCATTCAAACAAAACATAATGTGCCTTGGTGTTTTTCAAATCCCTTCATACAACTTTGACGCTCCTCGAGACTCCTGGACAGACCCCAGGGCTGCAGGAGGTGCCGTGGTCCAATTTAGCATCCTGCCCCCGCACGGCCTCTGCTGCTCCCCATCACCCAATTATTTCTTTTTTTTACCTCAGGAGCAAGTCTTGCGAATTTTCATGTGAACTTTCTACAAGTTTTCCCTTGTCCTACACAAAAGGGCAATCCAGACACTGCCTGTCTCCCTCGGTTCCTCTGCCGTGAAATCAGATGTGGCCTGAGAAGGAAGGAAGGAAGGGTGGGAGATGAGGCTTTTCTTCCCACTTGAGAATGTTCACAGCGATCCAGGAGACCTGGCATCTGAAAAACAAGAAGCCTTCCCTCCCCCCACCCGGGTCACTTCTCCTTTACTAAAAACCCTATGATACTTTGTGGAGAACATTGTACAAATGCTCAGAGAAACGGGAGGACGGTGGTAACACAAGGGCACGGTGGAAGCTACGTGCTCTTACAAAAAGATTTTTACGCAGGGAGCTTACACGTTCTTTCTATTTGTTTTCGTTAGAAATACTTTACTGTCACTCAGATGACAGACAGACAGGTAAGAGTAAATACCACCATCAGGAAAATTTAAAATCATGTTTCCCCCGCCCCTTGATTCAAAGTTTGGGAAAGAAACTGCATTACGCACGCGTTGTCTCGGCGTGAGAGAGCAACCCCGCTCCTCCACCGAAACCAGGGCAAAGCGGAGTCGTGGCCCCGCAGTTTTCTTCAAATCCAGACCTGCCCCCAGCCCGCTCCAGCAAAAGCACCGTTCGTCACTGACTTCCTGCATGTCACTCCACTGCACCATGCTTTTGACAGGAATTGTGTTTTTAGGGAAAGCCGCGCCTGGACGCAGGCGGGCTGAGCCGGGTCCCTCTCCCTACACAAATGCCACCATGATGTGCTGCCATTTGTGAGAGGGACCAAGGCAGGAGGAGAGCTGTGCACGGGCTGGAGGAGGAAAATATGGGACAGCGGGACAAAGGGAAAACGCTCATCATGGGATCACAGTCCTCTGTCCCCAAGGTCAAGCCCTGCGGGAGGGCTCAGGGACCTCAGTGGGGACCGTGACTCATCCCAAGGGCTCCCTGCCTGGGGCAGGCACGACGGACGGACCGCGGCGCTCCCAGTACATCTCGGCCGCCCAGCAATGTTCTGCCAGTCAAACCTGTGCCGTCTCTGGGGCGCGCACACCCCGAGCGGGTTTCGGGGACGTTTCGTGTGTTGCCCCCGGTGCTGGTGCACCCACGGCCGGGCCGAGCGGGCGGAGGACAGGAGTTGTGCTCCAGCCTGCCAGCGCTCGCCATTTCACGGGAGGAGACGTAACAGGTCAGGGGAAACCAAAACCCGTGGTGGGCAGTGGAGGGAAGGGGGAGCAACAGCAATAAAACCAGCAGGAACCCCCCAGTCCCGGCCCGTCGCGGAGGGCGCTTGGCTCCCCCCTTGCCTCTGGCCGGGCAGGACACCAAGGACATGACCTGCTCAGCTGGTATTAAGGTGACCGTGCTCAAGCAGATGCTGAATTGCAGCCTACTTCTCAACAAAGAATAAACGTAAAATAAATGTAAGGAGTGTAGGCAGCGCTCTCACTTACAGGACTTTACGCTGGCAAGTTCTTTGCGGTACAAAACCACTGTTTTGCCTATTCCCTCTACCTTAGAGCAGGACAACATTTGAGCTCCTCCCTCTCTACACTGTGTTTCCTAAACTAGTTCATAAATTAAAAACTTTCTTTGCATTGCGGTCCAATAAAACCAACTAAAAACGCTTTCTCAGATATTAAACCAAACCCTGACAATGCCGAAAGGAACAAGAGGAGACACGCTACTTGGGCCCTGTGGAAGAAGATGTTGCCGCTCCCACCACATCTGATCCTCCAAGTCACTTCCCAAGTTTAGGTTGGGAACGTTTCTCCATGTGCAGCCGAGCTCAAATTACTGTGATCTAATTTACCATTTTAGAGGGGTATAACGCGATCGCTACTCAAAGAGGGCATTAATGGCAGCCTACTCGCGGAAGAGGAGCCCGGCCCAGCCGGGTGGTGATCCAGGCTGTGCCCGTGCTGGCTCTGGCTGAGGAGGATGTGCCTGGCTCCCACGGGCAGGGAAGCCGCCGCTCAGGGGTGGGAGCCCACGGGGACACTGCTTGCAGCCCGGCCGTCCTGGTCCTGCTGCTGAGACGCTGTTTGCTGCCAAAGCTGCCGTTCCCCAGCCGACTGTCAGGACCGGGTACCCCCAAGGGCTCCAAAGGGGATGCTGAGACGAGTGTCCCCGTTGCGGCTTCTCAGGAGTCTCCCTGGGAAAGCCACGGGCCTGGGGTCTCCCCCCGCCCCGAGACACATTCATACAAAGGCCAGGCTGGCCCGGGCTGCCCGCACAAATCCCACCGCAGCCGCGCTTGCTGGAAGCGCTGGGTGTAGGGCTTCGGGGGGCTGGGGCAAACCAGCGACGCGAGAAGCCACCAAGCCCATGTCGGGACGCGGAGTGGGACCTCCCGGCAGAGGCACAGCAGCCTGGTGGAGTTCGTGGCGCTGACGGGCTCGGACCCGGCAGGAGGTCAGGCTCCAGGATGCCGCCTTCCACTCCCATCACTCCCCCTCCTCTGCCCCCACAGGCTGCTTACAAAGAAACTACTAATGATTGACTAATTAATTAATTATAACTAATTTAACCACCGCATCCCGTTGATTAGCAGGGAGCCGCACAAACAGGGCGTCCCGGACGAGCCGCTGTCCCTCGCGGGGAAGCAGGAGACAAAGCAGCCCCCGGCCCGGCGGCAGCGGTGCCCCCCGACCGAGACCCTCCCGCGGTGCCATCGGGGGTCCCGACCCTGGGACATCGCCGGGCGCCTCCGTGACGGAAAGCGCCAGCGGAACCTGCCCGGCGTGGGACGGGGGGCTGCGTGGCCCCACGGCGTCACCCACTCATCTCACTTCAGCCCACGCCCCCCACCCCCCCGTGGCACCTTCCCTCTCGCTGCAGAGGCGAGGACACACCCGGGAC
>VZSF01003992.1:0-25979 GCA_013398295.1 Chionis minor | reverse complement strand
GCGAGGACCAGCCTAAAACAGCTGAGGACGAGGAAGAGGAGCAGTTGGATGGGGTTACGGGATGGGAGCCAAAGAGGAGCGAGGGCAAAACGATTCCCTATTGCCATATTCCTACGGGCAATTTTGGGACCTCACAGTGTGCGGCGCTCCCGGGGTGGTGCCGCCCCGTGTTTGCTGCGCCTTTTACCCTCGGAGAGTCGATACGGCCCTGGCGAGCGCTCGGCAAAGAGATAATAAATTCTTGGAGGGTCTTGCGCTTCTCAGAAGCTCGAATGGAGACCCAGGACGGGGGCTGCGTGGTGCCAGTATTGTACCATTTCAGATCTTTATCTTGGCAAAAAGGCTTCCTCGTGGGGATGCGTAAAACTTGAACTTGAGATGTTTTCTGTAATTAAAAGCAGGCTCAGTGCTGAAGTGCTCCCGTGGGGTGATAGTTTTGGGTATTATTAGGGTCTTTTGTTTTATTCCCCGGCTTGTCCTTAGCTAGATATAAATACACAGACGTTTGCCAGTTTGTCCGGGAATTAAGGGGGGAAAATAAAAATAAAAAAAAGAAAAAGGGAGAAAAATAAGGGGGGAAAGAAAAAAAAAAAGTCAACTAAATCAATCAAACCAACAAGATCATTTAAATAAAAAAATGACCTCACCACTTCCTGGATGGTCATTTGTCAATGTAAAATTGCTATAATTTGCTCTAACTTGAAATGCTTAAAATACGTTGATTTCCTACTTCTCGAGACCCGTTCCCTTCCCTGGGGAGGAAGAGGAGGAAATCCTGAGTGACACTTTCTCGCTTCCCTATTAACTCTCTGTTTTGGATGCGCCGTAACGGTTGGAGACGGATGTTTAAAGAAATCCCGCGGGCTCCGTGCGACTGTTCGGGAGCTTTGGCATCGCCCTCGCTGGTGGGGGACCTGCTGTGGTGCTTCCTCATGGTGGCCCTCGGGCACAGGGTGAGGGGATGATCCTCCCCTGGGAACATCAGGCTAATTCCAGCCGCGCTCCAGCCTCCAGTGTCGCTGGTGGGAGCCTGCGCAGAGCTCGCGGGTCTCCGCTTCTCCCTGTGCTGATCCAGCCCTGCGGAGGGTCCTGCCTGGAGGCGCTAAAGGGCTTTGGATGGGGTTTAGGCTTTTGGGGGTGTCCTGAAACACGGCAGGCATGGGAAATCCTCGGTGGGAATACGAAATATTTTGCTATTTTTGTTTTATTGGTGTTTTCTCTGCTGTCCCTCCCGCTGCCCTCGGGGTTGTTGGTGCCGGGGATGGGGCACTTGCATGGATGGTGCTCGAGAGTCCCGGCCACCCCAACCCTCCGGCTCCATCCCACCTTTCCCTGTCCCCTTTGCTCTTTGGATGAAAAGCAGTTGAAAAGCAAACGCCGGCTGGGGGGATGGCACAGCATCGGTGCCATGGCTGCACACCCCACCAGGCAGCTCGAGCGGGGCACGCCGTACCGCCCGCTCTCGCCCTCCATCCACCAGATCCCCCAAAAACCTCCTGAACGCCCCATTAACTGGGGCATTTGCAGTGGGCCGGAGGCAAAGGACGAGGCTGAACCCGCATCTCCGGGAGCAGGGAGGATGCCCGCGGGCCCCGGGGTGGGGAGGGATGAGGAGACGCCGGCTCGGGGCTCCCGGGTTCATGCAGGAGCCCTTGCAGATCGGTACTTGCTGCCAAGGAGGGTTTCTCTGTTTGTATTCCCATCGCTAATGTGTTTTGATCCCAGCGGGGAAATTTGCACCCTTTGGTATCTGCCGAGACCGTCCAGGGCATTGTTTTCTTGCAGAGGCAGTTCGGGACCGCTGTTGATACATGCATCGCGAGCAATTATGTTAAACTACCTCCTCCTCTTAATTTCTTATAGGCACTGCTATCCAATTAACCCCTTCGAGGTCCAGTCCTGCAAAGACGAGGCGAGGGGGAGTCGGGGCTCGGCTCTGGGGGTCAGTGGATAAAAATCCCCTGGGGAGAAAAGCAGCCCGGCACTGGGTTGCTGTGGGTCGGGCTGTGCGGGACCCTCAGCCCCGTGCGGGACCCTCAGCCCCACGTGGGACCCTCAGCCCCATGTGGGACCCACTCGTCCCTCAGCAGGGCACTGGGACGCCCCAGGGGACGCCTGGTGCCGGGGGCTTCCGGAACATTCCCTGCAGAGAGCAGAGCGGGGATGAAGGTTGCCCGACCGCGCTCAAAGCAAAGGGTTTGCATGGCCAGGGCTGGAATCCCGCCTCAAAATAAGTATTTAGAGCAACCAAAATTACACGGGCTCCAGTAAATTCACTCCTCGAAGTGTTTTATTTGCTACATGCAGTAGATTCCACTTCTCCCTTATAATCAGTCACCTGGTGCATAACAACTTCAAAATAATTTCATTTTAAAATGACCGGTATTTTCTAAGCGACGCGGTGCTGGGAATCAGAAGGGGAAAATTATTTTTGCTCGCATTGTACAAAGAAATCGTTGTTGGAATTGGTTGCAACGCCTCCTGCTTTAGAGAGCTTTGGGGAGAACTCCAGGGCACGATTCTCAGCTGGGGTGGAAGAGGAATACCTGCTCCTGCCCTGGCTTTGAGAATAAATCAGAATGGGAGAAATGGGCATTGATAGTGTCTTGGGAAGAGATTAAAAGGATCCTCTGGTAGATGGGGGATGTTTGGAGAATTGAGTTTCGTTGAAGGCTTCTTCCAGAAGGATGTCAGCGGTGTTTCGCAGTTGTGCCAGGTGCTGCACAAATAAATAGCAAAAGAAATTCCAGTGGGGTCCAGCAGCGTGGCCCAAAGGGAGCTGTGCAAAGGGAGGAGCGGGCCGGCATGGGATACAGGGCGACGGGACACGCCGGCACTCAAAAGGAGTATTTGGAAGCATTGCAGCAAGGACGTTGGTGAGCTTCGCTCCTTCGCAACGGGGCAGTCTTTTGCCCCCTGCCTCGGTTTACCCGTTTGTAAAGGGAACGTAATGCCCTGCAGGGCTGGGGGCGATGCGGGAGCGCTGCACGGACGCGGAGGCTGCTGCCGCTGAGGAGTTGCCACGCTGCAGCTGGCACTGCATGCTGCAGGGTTATTAACGCACCGCGGTCCCGCTTCCCTCGGGCAGGATTTGCAGGCTCGGGAGGACAGTCCGAAGGGATCACGGATTGGAAAAGAGAAAGAAGAAAAAAAGAAAAAAAAAAAAAAAAGTCAATGCTAAAAGGCAAGTTTCATTTCAGGGAAGACAACAGCTGAAGGACCAGAACTATCAAACAAAACCACAAGATCACATCAGATGTCAGGGCAGGACACATCTCGTTTCTCCCTCTCGAAAGGGCTTATCAGCGCAACCAATCACTTTAATGATGTGGCGGAGGGAGGAAGAGGATTTGACTCAGAGTGAGATGAAATTTAGTTCCTAAGACCCTTCTCTTCCGCTGCCGGAGACCAGTCACCTGTTCTGCAGTCAGCCAGAGATAAATCATATCCTGTAGCGGAAGGTGCTTAGACATGATTTTGCATTATTTTATCTTGCTCTTTCCAGTGAATCTATGCACTGTACTGGGAGAGGGGGAGAGAGGGAAGGGAAGAAGGGGGACACAGTGAGCAGAGAGCGTCCCCAGTGCCCATCCCAGCCTCCGAGCCCTCGCACTGAGGGCAGCGGGAAGGTGCTGAGCAGCCGAGCTCCGTGCTACCGTGCTTCCCTGCTCCCATTCCTGGCCGAGCACATCCCATCTCCGTGCTGCCCACAGCCACGGAGCCGGACGCAGCCCCTCTGCCTGCGGATCGCCCGCGCGCAGCTCTGCCCTTCTGGCTTCGGCGCCGCAGTGTTGCAGAGAGGATGAAGGGTGCCGCGCAGGTAGCGTCGCTCCGGGGCTCTTGCTCGTAGCGTTGCATTGTGTGTGCTGGCAAAGCTCGGCGGGAGCTGTAATTATCCGACATCCCAGCCAGTCTCTGGAGATGGAGCTTGGAGCTCAATCCTGGGATCAGGGGATATTAACATTCAAATGTCAGGGCTCGGCTCCAGCTCTGTCCCGGGGCAAAGGGGAAACCCAGCACTCAGCGTCCCTCAAACCTTGGGAAAGTTTGGGTCTGATCCGGGTTGCGCCATGTTGCCGAGAGCGCAGGACCGGCTGGCGGGACGTGGCTGTGTCCGGTGGGCTGCCGCCGCGGTGGATACATCTCATATCCGTGAGCTGCACCGCGGCGCGTTCCGTGCACAGGTCTGAACCCAGCAGATGGTCCTCCCTATCCTGGGCAGAGTATCCTGAACCCGTGTCACCCAAAGGAATTTGATGCGCTTGCCCTAATGGAACAGGTTATTAACTGGGAAAAACCAGCTGTACTGGTACCACGCAGGTCCCATTTCAAGTTGTTAGATAGCAGGCATTAACTCACTGTCAATTGGCATCACTCCACTGATCTCCGCAGTGACAGCTCGTATACGCAGTCGAAAATCTGATCTCAGACGTGGCTGAGGCAACACCAGCTGGAGGTACTTGAGATCTGGCCGCTTCCTCCCAAGCACCCGGCTTTGGAATCTTTGAATCGGGGGTTTTGCCTAATTCCATGAGAAATGGATCACAGCCCATAAATGAATGTTGCCTTCCTGGAAAGGGGAGCAACTGCGGAGAGCTCAGCGAGGCTGGTGGGTTTCGCACCCCGTCACCAAAGCTGCTGTATTGCCCGCAGATGGGCGCCGACCTGCTGGTTTGTGGCAGACGGGGTGAAATTGTCAGATCTGCAAACCAAAACTTTGAAAAAACCACCTAATTCGCTCTGCAGTCTCAGAGGTGGATTTTCGGAGGTCTTTAAGGCTGGAAAGACGCAGCAAAGCGCCGGTGGGCTAAATGCTAAAACCTGATGAATTTACCCCGTCTGCCGCTGAGAGCGCCCCCAGCTTTACCTGCGCTGTCAAGTGCTTTAAATACTTTTGCAAATCCAGAAAGACTCAGTCTCCCCGCTGAAACCCCGGGAATGGGGAGCCCGCGTCCTTCAGGGATTTGTGCTGAGGTTGCCTGGAAATTTGGGTGCGATGTTCCTTTTGATTTGAACATGGGCCACCACGGCTCTCGCATCGCAGGAGCTTTCAGAAATGCTACCCTAGATTTTTGTTTCAATATCTGAATTAATGCCCTGCTTTGTTTTCCTTCCGGAGCGCTTAGTTTTGGGGTGTCCTGGCGTAAGAAAAGGCCACCAAGCTGCCCTGCACACATGGCCTCCCATCGCAGGGCGGGCAGGGAGAGAGGCAGAGGCAAAGTCCAGGGACTAAAATCCGTAAGCGAGAGGAGATCAGGGGCTTGCAAAGCCAGCTAATCAATACCAGGCTGCCTAGAACGAACATCTCTCCTGCTGCTGGAGCTTCAGACAGTAAAAAACCTACTGTAAATGCAACATATCTCTGTGCTTCCTGCCAGCTGGCCGGGAGCCAGCCTATTTCCTTCAAAAAGAGGGATATTTATTTTCATCCTTTTAGAGGCAGCCAATTCATCTCAGACCACCACCAGCTAAAAAAGCTTTATAAATTAGCAGCCGCCTTTTTCTTTTTTTTTTCTTTTTTTTTCTTTTTTTTTTTTTAAATTTTCTCCCCCACCCCCTTGAATATTATTTTCCTTTCGTTGTTCGAGCCGGTGTAAATCCTCTGCCAGGACATGCGAGCCAGGACGCATTGCGACACACTCCCCTTTCTCTCCAAGCTGGAGAAAGACAGTAGCGGTAGTGTCTCACGAAAGCCAGAGGAAACCGAGGCAAAGCCTCGCCGTGACTGATTCTCCTTCCAAATGGCGTAAGCAGGCCAACTTCAAACATGTGAATAATGAGTTATCTGTGCTTGACTTTGTTCGGCAGCCGAAGAGACGGTTCCTTCTAACTTTTTCCTCCTGCTCCCTCCTGTGAACTTCTGGGCTTCGACTTTTAGCAGCGGGCTGAAGCAGCGTTGGCACTTGCCGGCTGCTGCCGCGCACCGGAGCTCGGTGGAGATCATCCTCATCCTCCACGGAGATCTTCCTCATCCTCCGTGGAGATGTCATGTTTGAGTTCCATCCAGCTGCCCGGCAGCCCGGTTCCCGTCTCCACGCTGTCCTCCCCTGCCTCTTTCACTGGCTGTGGGGCTCCACCAAATTCTTCTCGGCTGGGAATTTCCCATGGCGAGTCTGGAGCCGGAGGTGGGTTTCCAGGGAAAACCTGAGGGCTGTTCACCTCCTGTGTTATAGGTGCACAAAGATGAAACCACCCCGGCATCTGCTGTAAGGGACAGGCCTGCTGTTCCCATAACACAGGCGTTTCACATGTGGCTTGTTTCTGGAGCACATGCTGGGACTTGATAGTCTAGCCGAGACTCAGACTGGGAAAAAATTCAACCCTCTGTAGAGGATTGGCGTGTCTCTCTGAAGTACCTATTTTGAGGGCTACGAGAGAGATTTGAAAGGTGTTTTGCGCATCGAGACGGAGTTTTATCCCCTGCTGATTGCTTTCTTGTGGTCCGTTCTCACAGACGTGTAGAGACTAAGCCGTGGGGTTGTGCGCGGCACGGCTGCACGGGCTGCTCCTGGTGAGCTCCCTCTCGGCCGAGCCGTGGAGTTTGGCTGCTGGTATTTGAGCGGAGCCTCGGGTGGAGGATGGTGGGAGCTTGCCGGCGGGATGCTCAGAGCCTTGCTTTGAAGGTGGATGAGAGGGGACCTCCGCGGCCGCCGATGGCTCAGCTTGAGCTGCTGCCCCAGCCCACGCTACTGTCGTCTCCTGGTTCTTGTCTCCTCCTCAGTGGAGCTAAGGAAATGATCTGCAAATGTGTGTGTTAATGAACAGCCCCCCTCCCCAAGCTGAAACGCTCCGCATTTCCTTCGCTGCAGCTTGCCGCCAGCGTTTCGCAGCAAGACGTCTGGGGAGGGCCAAGCCACTTCCCACCATCTGCTCTCCCGTCCTTTGGTAGCACAGAGCTACGGCGGGGGACGGGGCTGAACGTGACGCCCAAATCCCAGCCCGCCGAGGGCAGAGAGCAGGCTGTGCAGCTCCTCGTGGCTCCAGACTGTGACCCCATCTACATCTAAGCACAGATAAACCAGGGGACCGGCACCCCCAGGCACCCCAGAGGGTGTTTTTCAAATCAAATCTGCCAGCTCGGAAATTTTTGGTGTCACTCGAGCCATGAAGTTCCTGGAGCCGCTTCTGCCTGTGATCAACTGTATGTTCTGCATCTCCACAACCTGGAGAAATAAGTTGCTTTTGGTGAATGCCATGGACAACCCCCGCCCCATTGCCTGGAAGCCCCATCCAGGTCCCAGCTTTGGAAGCCACGTCAGGTGGCACATTCCTAGAAGGAAGAGCAGGATCTGTTTGGTCTTTGAAACATTTTAATGCGGAAAGCATGTCTTTAAATCATAGCTTTGAGGGCCTGAGCGGCAGCGCGGCGCGCACTGTTTCGCTGTCTGCATTCCAAGGAAACACCCAAAACTGCCAGTATGCTTCTTATTACTGGCCTAAAGTGTCAAATTCACGTCGGCTCTTCCAGCTGGGAAGTGTTCAATGGGATCGTTTGTTTGATATGCTGATACAGATCTTGTTATTACATCAGGATCGTAGGTGATCTATCAGTGTTTACATCATGTCATATTCAATATCAGAGTTAACTGATTCGGAAACCCAATCCAGCGTTAAAACCCTTGCGCTGTTGACAAGAAGTGCTTAAGGGCAGTAGCTGCCATCGTTTTATCGTACTAAGGGCTGTTGTTTCCACAAAGGTTGACCTGCAAGCCGGTGCTAGCACAGCTGGAAACGCGGCACAAAACCTCCAACCCAACAGCGAGTTTCATGCCCCAAAAATTCGCAGGTCGGGGTGATTAAGACTTCTCAGGCAGATCTCTTGGGACGAGGGCTGGAGCGGTTTGAAGTCGATTGAAAATCAGCCTACTGGCTTCAGGAGGCTTTGAGTCAGTCCGTGGGTTAAGCTAGAAACCACCTTTCTCTTCTCTAAGGTACGAGCTATTGTTCACTTGACGGCACTGGTTTCCTCTCTGTGACAGCTGTGGGTAGATGGGGAAGGGCTTTTAATGAAGCCAACCGCTGCAGAAATTAAAAAGCTCAGGTTGTTCTGATGAAAGAAACCCATTAATAGCGATTCTCTCTTGCGTGACAAAGTCTGACGTCCCTAGCTCGAAGTGACAAGTGGCAGGAAGTCCTGGGGAGACAGCCTGTACCAAAGAGGGTTGGCAGGCCAAACTGGTGGTTTTTAACTCATTCGCTGCCTTGTTGCATACGGTTTAGCGCTGCCGGGTTCCACCGGTGGAAATGGGGTGGGATACAAACTGGAAAAGGTCTAGGAGAGCCGGGAAGGGTCCTGATCCCACCACAGCTCTCCTCTGAGTTTTCACTCCTGAATAAGCCCCTGTTTTTGCCTCAACTTAATATTTGCATCAAGTTTTCGACTTTCTTTTTATCGGGATAGTTTTAGGTTTTGGGGGTTTTTGCTGGTAGTTGCTGGGTCTCCCCACAAACCAGCCCCTTGCAGGGGGTGGAAGCACAGCCCCGCTCTTTCCTTGAGGCTTTAAAAACCCCACGGGGCTGCGTTTGCGTTCAGACGGCACGGGGACCGGAGCAACCACAGTGCAGCATGATGCAGCCACATGAAGCCCTCGGTTAACTCGTACGGCTGAATAATCTTTAAAAACATTATCAGCGCAGCCATCACTTGCTTTATTTTTCAGGATTTTCTCTGCCACATGACAGATAACTACCGCAGGACAGGATTTCATCTGAGAGAGAGGCAGAGAATTTAATGGAAATTTAATTTCTGTGGAACTTGGGCTTTGAAGTCCTTTTGGCTTCTCTGCTAAGCTCTGTCTGAGAAAACTCGTTAAAGGTAAAACGTAAACCTATTTTTCTTCTTCTGAGCTCAAATGCCTACTGAAATAATAAGAGGTGGGGCAAAACAAGACACCTGGCTGCACACGCCTTCCCCCTTGGGGGAAGCACAAATGCCATGTGGCAGATGCTGCTCACGTCTCCGAAGGCCCTCGGATAACGCAGAGATGCCCGAGGTCTAGGGACGCGCGGAGATTCGCAGAGATAGTTTAGGGTGTTGATTTGAGGTTTCCTTGGTTAACTTCACACAGCAGGGAAAATACATTTTCAAAATATCGCTGGGTTGTGCTTTCTGCTGGGAGTTCATCCCGACCAAGTTTTGCTCTCTGGCGCCAGCAGGTTTTCATGCAGTTTGGACTTTTACACGCCCGGCAGCCCGGGGGTTGTACCAGTTTGGGAGGGGATGGTGGCGCTCGCTTGGATGCGGAGCTCCCAGGGGAGGGTCAGAGCTCCTCAAAACCCGTGGCTTGGGGGCGGTTTGCTGTTGGGATACCCGTGGAGCGACGCCGTGGCGGGGGAGCTCAGCTGGGTCGATGCTGTCCTCTCCCACCCGAGCCGTGCGGTGTCTCCGCAGACAGCCTGGCAAGGGCCGCCTGAGCTCGAGGAGCCAAGCGAGCGGGAGATCAGAAGATATCAGACATCAGATTTAAAGAGGGGGAAGTCTGGGGACTTTCTGTGACTTTGCTATAAATTGCCACCGAGCTCACGCCGCACAGATGCGAAGGGGGGGGAGGGAAGGGGAGGTGCGAGCAAGAGGTGGCTGCGTTTTGCGCCTTTCAGACGTGTCGTTTTTCTTCTTAAAAGCCACCGAGAACTGAGCTTGACTTGGTGGATGTTGGGCCGGAGGGCTGGATCTGATAAGGCTCAGCTCTCAGAAGAGCTGCAGAAGGGTTTCTTCCCAGCTCCTCTCCTGCGTGCCCGCACACCTCCAGTGCCCCTGAGCTCTGCTCTCGATTCCGCCGGGATAAGGCGTTTGCCACCTTGGGAAGGTCCTTTCATGGCAGGTGCAATGAGCTGGGGGTGCTGCGCGGCCGTCTGGCTGCGGCAGGTAAAGAACAAGGAGAATCCAAGGTCTGAACCCGGCGCTGATGTAAAACCGAAGCGGCTCCGGCTCCTCTGGAGTCCCTCCAGCTTTGTGCGGGTGTAACTGAGACTGGAATCCGGCCCAGAGAGAGTGAAGCCGTTCGGCGATGATTAATATAGTAAAATGCGAAAGTTATGTATCAAGTGTATTTCATGCGCCTCTTGCCTCGGGACAATTAGCATAAATTTAATAATTATTGCCCTGTTCCAGCAGCTGCTACCTAAGGAGCTGGGAGTGCTTTACAAATGCTCATTAGTTGCTGCCCTGCCTGGGGGAGGTAGGTGAATAGTCTCCCCGTTTCACGGGTAGGAAAAGAGGAACAGAAAGAAGCAAAGCGAGATGGCCAAGGTGTGGTACCAGGGTTGGCTGCTCCCGTCCCTCCTCCTGCGCTTTCTCCAGCCCTGCTGGGTTCTGGCCCTGTTGGCTGGGCAGAGCTGGGGAAGGGGCTGGAATAAGACGGGAGTTTTGCCCTTGTGCACTGCGCAAACGCTGTAGAAAATGCTCGAAATTCTATGTTTCCTTTGCTGGTTCCCCAGTCACTACCCTGCCAGGAAACGGGGTTCCTCCTGCCCTGCACGTGTCTCCCCGCCTTGTTGGGAGCAAGCGGGGGCTGGCATAGGCTGGTGGCTCGGGCACGGGGAAGGGCACCCTGACCCCGGCGCCCACATCCTGCTCCTTGATCCGGTGCTGAGTTGCCGGATGATGGGGGGCTTCCTGCGTGGGTCAGGCTGAGTCCCTCCTGCAGCCGGCTTCGTCCATCTGAACCGCGGGGTCTTCCCGCGTGTGCGTGCCGTGGAAAACCCCCGGAGACCCGATCTCTGCCAGGGCCACCACGCACGTTACTCTCATGCGAACAAAAGCAAACCACGAAGATGGAGAGTGCGCTGGCTTCGTGCTTAACCAGGGCGCTGGAGCCAAAGGGTAACTGATTAGATACCAGACTCTCTTATCATGTTCCAGGGCACAGACAAAAGCTAGAAGACCAAGCCAAACCCTTCACCGACCGCTACGGGGAGCTGGAACGGCTGCGCCAGTCCATGAGAGTCACCCCAACAACACCCAACCCCCGCGGATCCCTCAGCACCCCAAGCCACTTTGGGTCCCAGGCTCAGACTCCAATACAAGGTAACTGGCTGGGTGCCCCAGCCTGGCGTCGCACCCCGAACCTTCGTGCTCCCAACACGGCCGGGCAGGGAGTGGAGCCGTCCCGGCTGAGCGAGCCTCCCTCCGGATGGTGTTTTAGGGCTGGAGTCCAGCCCTTCCCTGGGTAAGGAGCCCCGTTTCAGGGACAAGCCAGGGAGGGGTTTGGTTGGGTTTCTTGACCCTGGAAGCCTTTTTGCACCCATCAAATCGGCAGGTGGCTCGCTGAGTCGTAAACCCAGGCGATTTCGCTCTGCGCACCTTTAGATGTAGGAAAAACCGGGCAGTTTGAGCAGGAATGCGAAGGAGATCAGAGCAACGTACTTTGAATCCAGTAGCTTCTTTGACGTGAAGGCACCTGCGTAGACGGTTAAGCATCAACTAGAAAGGGTGTATTATACTTTACATGCTAATCCAAATGGTTTCTTATCTTGTTGCATTGTGTTTATGCCAAGTCTGGTGATCCATCACCCAGCTCCAGCATAATTCCCCACACGTATGCACACCTGCATGGGCGCACGCGTGCGCGCGCGCACACACACACACACACACACACACACATAGAGGCTTTGCTCTTCCCATATTTGCCATCAGCACAGCTGAGCCCTCGGGCATTCCCGGTGAATCTGCATCGTCGCTTGTTGCCAGGAAAGAGGTAGGAATTGCCACCAGAGTTACCCGAGAGAGGTCAGGCTGCTAATTCCCGTGCGGTGGAATTTCAGCCCCGGATGAAGCGTTGCGTTTGAGAACAGGCAGCCGCCGTGGCGCTCCCGGCTTGCGGCACATCCCAGCGCAGCCAGACGCCACCGCGGTGTGTTAAGACAGACCGTTCTCCTGTCCGCACCTGAAACGTGCTCCTTTTCCTGGCGTTTTTCACCTTGGTGGTGTTTGCCTTTGGAAAAAAAATCAGCAGGAATACTAGCGGGGTTTAAGGGATGGTACTTAAGCTGGTTTCATCTTGAGTTTTGGTGATTGGAAGGTTTCGGGCTGCAAAGTTTCCAAAGCCTTGACGCTGCGTTCTCAGAAGGGATGTAGATGTTTGAAAACCTCAGTGTCATTGGCAAAGGAGGGTGTCTCGGGCGCAGAAACATGTTTGAAAACGTTACCTGAACTGCAAAAGCTTTCCCCGCTCCTCCCAACCCAAAATTACAGCGAAAATTTAATTTATTTCTCATTGAAATGCAAATCTTTATGCTTGGAATTTTCATTGATATTAGCACGGTGGATGAGAAGAACCCAGGCATTTTGTGTAGGATTACCATTTGATTTTTGTTAAAAAAAAAAAAAAAGAGGGAGAGAGAGAAAGACTTTTATAGGCTCGTCCCATTGGCTGCGTAATAAAGAAAGAAATTCTTGGGGGAAGAAAAAAAGACGCGTATTTTAAATTAGCCCAGTCCCCTGTAGTGCCAGAAACCCAAAGAGCGTCGTTTGGAGCAAAGAATCAGGTGATGACACAAATTCAACAAGAAAAAAAAATGAAACTGGCCACAAGCTACTGTCCGTGCCAAATTCCCAAATGTCAAGTGACAGCAGGAGTGGAGACACACAAAATTAGCCATCTAAAATCATTCCTGTGGAGTGAATCCAGAGTACCAGGAATGCTGCAAAAGGCAGTTCGTGCACGCTCTGCTCTTGGCTCCCTTGTTCCCGAGCTGGAGGAACTGTCTTAAAATTACTGTGGGTTCTTACCAGCGTAACTGGGAGCAGAATCAGCTCAGTAATTTTAATCTCGGCCCTGTCCTTTTGACACAACACTTGACTATAACCAATCATAATAATAATAAAAAAAAACCCCTCTTTCTCTCGCACACACACACAGCTTATTCACAAAGATCATAATTTCTACCCCAGCAAGCGGAGTCTGGCCCGTGCCAAGAATAACACAGGAGTTAACAGGCCTATAATTCTCACGACTTGGCACGTTCTTCGGTAACACACACGAGAAGCCGATTAGCAAAAAAGCATAACGAGATACCGGTGAGGAGGGACGAGAAGGGCGGGCTGGAGCCCAGCCGGCCCCCGCTATCCTTTACCCGGGTGCTTCCCAACCTCTAATATTTTTAGCATCTTTGCATCCCCGTGCAGGGATTAAAAGGGGCCGGCGAGGGTGGAGAAGCAGGTTTTTCCCTCGGCAAGCACCTACGCTCGGCAGCCCTCCGCTCCGCTCGTGTGCCGGAGGTGGTTGGCCTCCCGGTTCTGCTGACCCAGCAGTTTGCGCGAACGCTTCCTAATCCACTCCTGGCACAACCAGGCTGGGGAGGCGAGATGCTCGGAAACGGCTTCGGCCACCGAGATGGGGATTCAGGCACCTCAAATCCCTGAACGCAGCGCGCGGGGTTGGGGCTTTGAAGCAGATGGACGCGTAAGGAGACGCCGTCGATCTCTGGGAGGAATTGGGGTGCTTTGGAAGACGTGTTTGCTCTGGCTCAGTCTTCCCTCCCCGGGAGCGCAGGCTGTGGCTGCAGTGGAGATCACGGCAAGGACGCTGGTGTAAATGGGAGAAGGATCTGGCCCTCGGCCCTTTTGCAGACGACTTTCAGTAAAGCAGCCCCTGGAGGTTATAAATAGCCCCTGTGTAAAACGATCATCCTGAGGTTAAATGGTCTCAAACCAAAAAAACCTCCCGGTAAGAGAAAACCGATCGTTTCTGAAGGGCATGCCAGGAAACATGGGAGGAGAGCGGATCGGATCCTGTTCTCGCACTGGTTTCCCGCTGCCCAGGGTCAGTGTATCTCGGTGGCTTCAGTCTTACTTTACCCCGGGATAGACATCTGCATCCCTCCACAAACCAGACTGCATTCCCATTTCCACTGCTTTGCGGGGGGAAACGGGATAATGCTGACTTCACCCCAGTGTATCTGCGATGAGAATCTGGCCCAGTATCCAGGTGGGACCGGCAGACCCTCCTCTAGCATCAGCTGGTGCTGCTTCCCTGGCTTCAGCAGAGCAGAGCCGTTTGGCCCCGTTGAGGATTTGACCCAATACTTCTCCAGTGAGGTCTGGAAAATCTGAGGTTTTGAAATCCCGGCTCTCCCGTCTCTGCAGCGAGACAGCAAGCTGTCATTAGGATGGCTTGAAATGGTTCCTTATTATGGGGCACGCGAAGCCAGAGCCTTGCGTGCTTGCTTCATTTGGAGTTTTGTCTTTTAAAAAAATAAAAAAAAAAAAATTAAAAAAAAAAATCAAGTAGCTCTCAAAATGAAGCAAGATGTTAAAGGAACTTGCTTCTGCCCGCCTTCGGCTACTTCTTGGGGCCCCTTTGCTCTGGGGAAGTGGGATGGTGACAGACACATGTCCTCCCAGGGAGAACTGGGATGGTCCTAGCGGCCCCCAGTTCTCCGCGCGACACTTTGCCCTTGCCCATGTTTCGGCAGCGGTTCATACTGAACCGTTTTATTCCCATTGCAACAGAGGAGGACCGCCCACGCAGCCGGCTCCTGTGTTCTAGCTTTGTGGTGGAAACATCTTCAACCACTCAAAAGCAATTGTGCGCATTGTCCGGCAACATGTAGGGGCCTTGCGTACACGAGGACAATTGCAAAGTGATTTTAAATTTGATCTACTCAGTAACAGAGCGAGCTGTTTTGATTAATGCACTTAACGTCCCCTTCCACGCTCTTCATATTGCTCCAGCGAAACCCAATTCCCTTGACTTCACAGGGAGAACAGTAAACGCTGGATCCTTTTCCAAACTCCATCCTGCCTCTCCCTGCCTTAGCGTCTGCTGAAGGGTTTGGGAGACATTGTCTTTGCTGGTGAAGAGCTTTCAGATCTCCTGATCTGGAAACTGCTGGGCTTTAACCAGCTTGATTTCCAGTCCATTCCTTAAAGCCAGCGCAATGTTTTCAGCATAGGCCAGCCATCAGCAGAACGCCTCCCCATATGCATTTAAAGTAAAACATCTCCCTCGTTTTCTTTTTAAATATACATTTTTAAAGTATTACATTACTTTTAAGCAGCCTCCTGGCATAAGCAGCGAGCGCCCTATTGTTTCCGAAATGCAACGTGGCTGCTCTGAGGTTAAGTCCTGAATTATGGGCCCAGCAAATACACTGAATTGCTGCTTCCTAATCCCTGTCCAGATTGACTTATGGTTTCTTTAAAATATCCGTTTCTTAATGGATAAAAACATTCTACCATGGGCAGAGACTAAATTGTTTCCAAAGGAAGCTAGGCAAGCATTAGTGGGAAGAAAACATATTGTGGGATTCAGCTTCAGCCTCAAAGGAAGGAACACGCTTGAGATGGGTTTCCTGCCTGCTCTCAGGCTCCGCAGGCTTCTGTGCCTATCTTTAAACTGCTTTTCTGCTCCTCTCAATTACATTTGCCCGCTGCCCAGTGGATGTCCCTTAAATGAAATTTGGCGTGTAGCGCTCAGAGAGGAACCACAGGCCAGCGCTGGATGGGAGCATCCCCCGGGAGAGCGTCCAGGCGCATCCCCCGGGAGAGCGTCCAGGCACCCGCGACCGCTGCTTTTGCCACTGCCGCGCAGCCGCCTCCGTCTCCCAGCCGGGGCTCAGGGTGCCAAAGTGCCGCAGTTCCTACCCAACAGCAGACGAGCGAAAGGACGGATGAGCTTGCGAGGAGCCCGGCTGCACGTGCCTTGGGCTCCAGGGATGCCATCCTGCCTTTGACGTGGGATTTTCGGATGTGCTGCCAGATTCCCACTGCCCACGGGGAGCCTCCGGTCCCCGGGGTCCCGCATTGCTGGGCTGCGGGGCTGCGGTGCAGCCCGGGAGTGGCAGAGCGGGGCTGGAACGCCGGCTCCTATCAGCCCATCAGCCTTCCCTATCAGCCCGCCGCTCCGCAGTGGGTTTCCCATGGCGGAGTCCAAACCTGCTCGGCAGACAAGGTGGTCTAGCTGCGGGCTGGGTTGTAAATCCAGCAACTTCCTTTTATGTAGTCAGGGCTTGTTAATTTTGTTTAATACCCTTTGAATACAGGTAAAGAGCAAAAGCGCGGGCAGGCCAGAGGGAGTGCCTGCAACCCAAGGGAGCGCTTCCCGTTCAGCCCACCCACCCACTCCAATTAGCACCGTTAGATTATTCATTAGCTTTGCGGGATGGAGCGGCCGGGGATTGAGCCCGATGCGGTGCGTGCCGGGTAAGGGGATGCGGGCAGCGGGATGGCGAGGGGAAGAGAGAGGCTGTCGCTGGAGAGGAAGCTGAGAGAGCCCGGCTTGTTTAGTCTAGGAAAAGGCAGGCTGGGAGCAGAGCTGATTGCTCTGTATAAATATATCCAGGGGGTAAACAGCAGGGAGGGAGAGGAGCTAATGTAAGCTATGAAGGACAGTGCTGGCACAGGAGATTCGGCTGAACTGGCCCCGAATAAATCCAGGCTGGGTGTTAGAAGCAGGGTCCTCCCCAGAAGGGTCCCCAGAATGGCTGGGAGCATCCCGATGGACCTGGAAGAGTTTGTGGAGGAGGTGGAGATGCGGTGCATGATTCACCGCACTGGGAATATTTGGGAATTTCCCTGCCTCACTGCCCTGCCCGCCTTGTGTAGACGGGCTCTTGCCCAGTATATATGGGGTCCAATTGAAAGTACTGGGAGAGGACCCAGGAGAGCAGAGTTAAGGTTTGGGATGCTCACCAGGGTCAGTTTGGGGGCTGAGTGTGTGTTTGGGATGCTCAGCAGGGTCGATTTGGGGGCTGAGTGTGTATTTGGGATGCTCAGAGGGGCAGATTTGGGGGCTGAGTGTGTATTTGGGATGCTCAGAGGGGCAGATTTGGGGGCTGAGTGTGTGTTCAGTATGCTCAGCGGGGCAGATTTGGGGGCTGAGTGTGTGTTCGGGATGCTCAGAGGGGTAGATTTGGGGGCTGAGTGTGTGTTCGGGATGCTCAGAGGGGCAGATTTGGGAGCTGGGTGTCTGCACGGCAGCACCTGGTATGGGAAGAGAATTAGAAAACTGCGCAGCAGACGTGCTCAGCAATCTTGAGGTGGTGCCTGGCGATGCTGCGATAAGCGACGTGTGTTGTTGTGTTTTGGTTTGGGGTTGGTTGGGTGTTTTTTTTGTTGGGCTTTCTTTTTTTTTTTTTTTTTTTTTTTTTTTTTTTTTTTTTTTTCTTTTTCTTCAAACTCTGCAGAGGAAGTACTTGCACCCAGTTCGTGAGCTGGTTCTATCAGATACAGAACAATTGCTCCAAGGGCGTGTAACAACGGATGCTGTTCACACCCTCATTTTTTTTCAACACCTCCCCTCCTCCCCCAAAATAAATTTTGCTCTTTTTTTCGTGGGGTGGGAGGAAGGGGCCGTTTTCTTTTTTAGTTGGCCCTGGCTTGGAAACGAATGAACTCGTTCACATGTGTGACAGAGGCGTGAGAGCATGCCTGCATGCGTGGGTGGGGAGGAGAGCGGCGCCTTCTCTAGAGATGAGCTGGGTCTTCAGAGCTCAAATGCATCTCGTGCACCTTCCCGTACAGAGCAGATCCTCTCCATCTTTGGCAACCTGCCTCTCCGTGCTCCCAGATGGAGCCGTCATGATCAGGGGAAGGAAGCGGAGAGGAAGAGAGGTCAGAAAAATGCTGAAAGACAACATGGAGGTCCAAGCATCACAGAAACTAGTAGAGGAAAAATAGCCAAAGATATATACAGAGAGAGAATTTCTGTCCCGGCTCGTCTCACACATGCATGTGTATTATATACATAAGCATAAAGTATCATTAGTGTTTACATTGTCGTCAATCATCGTGGCATAAGACAGGAAAGGCTTTTTTTTTTTCCCCTGGGCTATATTTTTCATGACAATTTTGCAAGGCACGTATATGCATATAAATAAAACGGTGATATATGGCCAGGCTGAAGATATTTATGTATTCCATACACTTGGAGAGTGCCATGTTATCGAGTTCCCTTTAAATTCCTTATATTCTCTCTGTGTGTACCACACACTATGAGTGTTTGTGTGCGTTGTGTAATACACACACATGCTTAGGTTTGTTGCTGGCTTCACTCAGTGAGCCCCTCATCTCAGATCACCCCTCAGATGTTCCCCGCATCTCTAAAATGGGGACCAGAGAGGGATATCTTGGGTGCTGTGGAATTGCTCAGGTTCCATACGGCACTGCACGGCCTTGGATGATAGATCATCTCCTCCTACTGCTGCGCGTGGAGCCCTGCAGCACCGAAGAGATCCTGACATTGCTTTAGCTGCCCTTTCCCCAGGCAGAACAGGTCTTTTCCTGGGTTAGGTTATGATACACATCGGTGCCGTTAGTCCTTAAAACCTCTCGCAGGGTCCATTGCCTCGGCTCCACGAAGGCTTCCAGGGAACCCCGAGCAGATCCACCAGTCCTGACCCGGCGACCAGTTTTGGTCCATCCAAGGCAGCTCCCAAACCCAGCGTGGTCTTGAGGGAGGTGGCTGAACACACCCAGAGAAACCTCTGTGGTCGGCAGCCTCCCAAACCAGCCTCCCCACCTCCCCGCTCACCACCAGCCCTGCCTGGCTCCGCCGCGGAGCAGCCGAGGTCCGGCTCCCATCGGAGGCAGCTCTTGGCGTTTATCTCCTTGCCATCCACCCGAGAAAAGACCCGTATTGTCTCCGAGGCGAAAAGAAAGCTGCTGTGTCACTCGAGCGCGGGGTTGTTTTATCTGGAAAGGGGCTGAGCAGCCTTGAAAGCCTGTTTCTATCCGGCTCCATGTGCGGTGGGGGGGACCTGGGGGTCCTCAAAAGGTGCAAATTGCAGCTGCACAATTAAATACCGGGGTGTGTCCTGGCCTCCGTGGTCCCCTGGGCAGCACAGCCCTAACGAGGAGACAGTGGCATTACTAATCAGGGCTTTGACCTTTACATGGCTTTTATTTAATACACATTCCACACTTCCCCAAACTCCCATCCAAAACATTGACATTTCCGCTGATAGATTGGGTCAGATTTTGGAGTAGTCGGGGGACTCAATTCACTCGTACAATGGTTAAATTCTTACAGCTAAATGGGCTTATTCAGTTAGTGCAGCAGCTGGTGTGATTTCGAGAAGAAAATAAACATTTCCTTCAAATATTTTGATTGGCAACTGGACAACTGAAATACTCAAGCTCGGATTGCCAGGGTCCAAAAAAGCAAATGGGGGCTGGCCAGCGAGGGAGGGAGGCGAGCCGTAGTAAATCCTGCAAGGCAGCGCTTCCACGCAGCCGCGCGCGTGTGTGCCACGGAGAAGGGGACAGCGGGATGGGAATGTTTTTTTTAAAGTCTGGTGTCGGCTGTGATGATCATTTCGGGGGCCCGAGGGTGCAGCTTCACCCGCTCCTGTTTCCCCGGCATTTGCTTAGCCCGCTGCTCGCTCCGGGTTGCCGTTTGATGGCTGGCTGAGCGTGACGGAGGGTCGCCTTGCTGCTGAGTGAGGTGGTTACGGAGAGGGTGTTAATGGCGGTGGTTTATTTGGACCTTGCTGGGGTGGTTTCGGCAGGGATCTTGTCAGACACGGGGCAGGAGGGTTGATGATCCCGGCTGGGATGGCAGTCGTGGGGCTGTGCGGCTCCGACCTGTGCAGGTCCGTGAGGTGGAGGAGACGGGATGGAAGGGCAGTGCAGAGAAGGAGACGGGATGGAGGAGCAGCCCTGAGCTGAAGGAGAGATGGAGGAGCAGCCGTGAGGAGAAGGAGACGGGATGGAGGGGCAGCCCTGAGCTGAAGCAGACGGGATAGAGGGGCAGCCGTGAGGAGGAGACAGGATGGAGGAGCAGTCCTGAGGAGGAGACGGGACGGAGGGGCAGTCCAGAGCTGAAGGAGACGGGATGGAGGGGCAGCCCTGAGGAGAAGGACACGAGATGGAGGAGCAGCCCAGAGGTGGAGGAGACGGGATGGAGGAGCAGCCCTGAGGAGAAGGAGACGGGATGGAGGGGCAGCCCTGAGGAGAAGGACACGAGATGGAGGAGCAGCCCAGAGGTGGAGGAGACGGGATGGAGGAGCAGCCCTGAGGAGAAGGAGACGGGATGGAGGGGCAGCCCTGAGGAGAAGGACACGAGATGGAGGAGCAGCCCAGAGGTGGAGGAGACGGGATGGAGGAGCAGCCCTGAGGAGAAGGAGACGGGATGGAGGGGCAGCCCTGAGGAGAAGGACACGAGATGGAGGAGCAGCCCAGAGGTTGAGGAGACGGGATGGAGAAGCAGTCCTGAGGAGGAGATGGGATGGAGGAGCAGCTGTGAGGAGAAGGAGACGGGACGGAGCGGCAGCCCCGAGCTGGGGGCGCGGGGGCGGAGGGGGGACCCCCCGGGAGGCCATGCGGCTCCACGCCGCGGCCGGGGCGGCTCGTGGGCAGCGGGGATGGACGGGCTTCGCAGAGCCGCGTTACCCGTGTCTGGTGGCCGCAGCCTGGCAAGGCTGAACCCACCCCCCAGCTACCACAGAGAGGAAACACACAAGTGGGTTTGGGGTTATTGAGGTGGGTTGTTGGTTGGGGTTTGTTTTTGGTTTTGGAGCTTTATTCTGGGCCAGACTTCGGGCCCGAGGCCCGGCGAAGCTGCCGGCGAGTTGGTCATGGCCACCTGGACGCCCTCGGTGGGGCCGTGGGTCTCCCTGGCTGGGGCGGGCAGAGCCGAGGGATTGGCTTTCTGAGGGATTCACACCCTCGGATTCACACCCTGGGATTTCCAGAGACGGGGATGTTCAAAGCCTGGCGCCTGGAGAGCTCGCCCGCTGCCCGCCGGCGTTTTGCTGGCCATGGCCGGAGCGTCCCCGGACCCGACGGCCTCGCTGTGCTTCGCTCGTCACACACTGCAATTAACAGCCTTACGCGCTTGCGGCTAAATTAGTGGCCAGGACCCATTGCCAAACATTGCAAGATCGGGCCAATAAAATGTAACCTTTAAAAAAAAAAAAAACACAAAAAACAACCCTTTGAGTGTTGTGTTATAGAGGAAAAGGGAAATGTGCCCTGAGCACTTCGGTTTTATTTCGATTTGCATTTTATGGAATATTATTTATGGGCACGTGAAAGCTAACGAAGGAGCGCGGTCTGGTCGCTGGAGATTGTCATCTGCTGTCGGGAAGGTCGCGAGCAGCAGTCTGGGTTTTACTGGGGGCCGGGGGGGATTTCAAGGCTGCTTTCTCTCAGTTTATGGCAAAACAGTCCAGTTTCTTGGGCCAGGGTGGCCGGGCTGGGTGTGTGTAAGGAGGAAGCACTCAGAAAACAGCACTTTTTCTCTCCAGTTCAAGTCCAGCCAGGATTTCTGTCCTGTGACCCTACCTTATCCGGTGGCACTGCCGGATTGCTAAAACTACAGGCTCTGGTCAGGCTGCTTCTTGCAGAGCTGGTCTCCAAACCTCAACTCGCAGCACCTGACAGCAGTTTTGGTGCTGCTCTGGCAGTAGTGTGGCTTTGGGATGGGGCCGGGCATCCTGCTGGCGGGCGGAGATGTGAAATCAGGTTGGTTTGGTCAGTTGTGAGTGTTTTTCGCAGCGTAGCGCTTTTTCCAGCCAGCCCGAGCGTGCTGCCCCTCTGTGTAGCATGCAGCGGGGATGGCCCTGCGTCCCGGCAGCCGCTGCCGCGCTCGGCTCGGCTGCATCCAGCCCCGGGTGTGCGCAGAGCGGTGCGGTTGGCGACGGCTTGGAGCTGCTCCTCTCTTATCTCGCACCAAAGCCGCAGCCACGTTCACAAACCAGGTGCTCCCCCACCTTTCTCCTCCGTGGAGCCTGCGTGGGAAGGCAGGCGCTGCCGATCTCCCCGCAAAACGGCTGGAGGGGAGGGAGGAACCTCCCCTCTCTTTCTCCTTCCCGTGGCCGATGGCTGAAGGACTCACCTGGGATGAGAAAAAGGGTTCGGATCAAACCCCCTCCCTATCTGCCCCTCCAGAGCACGTCCTTGCCACTAGTTGGCTGGAAGGGATTAGCTCGGGTGTTTTTTCCTGGGGGAATGCTGCAGGGCCTGGAACGCCAGCCCTGAGACGTTAAAAATGCCTTGTCATAATAAATATATATGAAACACACATCCCTATGCATGCGTAGCAAATAGACAATCACGAATGTGTGTCTTTATACATATGTATATCTAAAACCAACAGGCATGTTTATCACCCTCATCTCATGCATTTTCTTGCTCTTGAGTCGATTCAAAATCCAGCCGATGTGACACAAAAGTGTCTTTGCGGCCAGCTGACATCCCACTGCCAAAGCAGAAAGGTGCGACGCCCCTGCTTTTAACAAGGGAAAATCAGGGGTCTTGGGAGTAAACAGGATGAAAAGCCACCTCCAGCTGGCCAAGGCTTGGAGCTCGGTGCCCCAGCCAAGCGCTTTTGGGCTAGAACTGCTCTTTCTTGAGATTGTTATCTCATGAGGGGTGTTAAAAGGCTGAGAAAGGCGCAGTCGCAGCATTTCTAGCCGTGTTCTGCATAACCGGTGCCAGAGCTTGGCGTGGGCCACCGAGGTCTCGAGGACAGGGGTTTCGCACCTCTCCTTGGAGAGCAAAACTCATTTCTCTCTGTCTCAGGTGCGCCAAGGCCAGGGGTGTGCTGGGCTCCAGCCTTGCGACAGCCAAGGGCCACAGAAAAGCCTCAAGGTCCTCAAAGGGTCTGCCAGTCTGGATTCCCATCCCAAACCTGGGCTTCCCACAGGGGGACAGTGCCCAGCAGCACTGGGCAGAGGTCCCTCTCCAGTTACAACCTGGCCGCGACCCTCTTTGGATTTAGATCCCCCAAGAAAAGGCATGTGGGGGGCTCCAACATCCGAGGGAGCTGCGTACCATCCCCACCGTGCTGCCCCAAGTCTCCCTTCCCCCAGCAGAAGAAAGCCTAAATTTCTCACTCTCTTTATCCTCTTGGAAGGAGAAAAATACACAGAGAAATGAAGCCGAGGGATATTGTGGCTCCTAGCTTGGGAGTTTTCAGCTGTGTGTTTATCAGCTCCATCCCCTGATGGTATCAGCACGAACAGGCCACCCACAAGAAGGCTTAGCAGGCTGGTCTGGGCTCCAGCTTTTCCCCTGTCTCCGCGTGTGTGTATACACACCACTGACTATCTCAGGGACCGGCCGTCTGGGGCCTGCATCCATTTATTTACTACACAGCTGATGTAATGGCTAAACATTTTTTTTCTGTGTTTATGGGGTGTGTTTTTTTTAGTCTGCCAGAGATGAATAGAGCCCTAGAGAAGTCAGCTTAGTCGTGTCCCTTCTTGGATAGGAAACAACAAATTTTAGGACAGGAAATGGGAACAACTTAAACAAATGGGTTTAGGATTTTTGTATTTAAGTTCCTCAGCGCTCTTCCCTGACAGATCCAGGAGATGCTTTTCCCTGCGACTTTAATTCCTTGGGCAGGGGACGGGACGAACTCTACCAGGCTCAAGGGTAGTGTTCTAACCACCTGTTTTCTTCCTCCACCCCAACAGGCACGTCGGATCTGAGCCCCTTCTCTGACCCCCGGCAGTTCGATCGCTCCTTCCCGACGCTGCCGGCTCTCACTGAGACCAGGTTCTCCGACCCACGGATGCATTACCCCGGCGCCATGTCCGCTGCCTTCCCTTACACCGCGACGCCCTCCGCCACCGGCATCGGGGGCATCAGCATGACCAGCATGCCCACCACGACGCGTTTCCACCACACTTACCTGCCTCCCCCCTACCCCGGCTCCACGCAAAACCAAAGTGGACCCTTCCAGGCCAACCCCTCTCCCTACCATTTGTACTACGGCACGTCTTCGGGCTCCTACCAGTTCTCCATGGTGGCCGGTGGCGAGCGCTCCCCTACCCGGATGCTCTCTTCTTGTACAAGTGCCTCCGCGGGGAACAACTTAATGAATCCCAACCTGGGTAATCAGAACGACGGGGTGGATGCGGACGGGAGCCACAGTAACTCGCCGACAACCATGACGACTACTGGGAGGATGGATGAATCTGTCTGGAGACCCTACTAGGAGGAACTCAACTGGGCACCAATAGCTTTAACCTAATCAGCCACCGTTACGTTACTCCTTTTGGTAGTGAATAGAGCAAAATGATGCCTAGGGAAAGGGTAAACCAAAGTCTCCCAAACCAAAACCAAACCAGGATCTTCTGCATGCAAGCATGGGCAAACATCAAGTGAAGACGGACTAAGACCTACGTTACATTTCAAGATGAATGTCCACGAGGCTTGAATTTGTCGCTTGATGGGGTTCCTTTCGTACATTTTAAGTATGTGGATTGTACGTAGGGAAAAGAAAAAGAAAAAAAAAAAAAAGACGTGGAATCAGATGTTTGTTTCTTGCAGGACACTTCTCAGTCATCTCACTCGCACCTCTTCCCCACACAAAGCATTCAAAAGTTATGAAAAGCTCACCCCTCTTCTCCAAAGGGTTTCAGAGAAGAGAAAAGACCAGGGAGTCATCCAAGCCATGTCTCTGCCAATGCAGGAAGACTGAACTGAAAAAAAAAAAAAAAGGAAAAAAAAAGAAAAAAAAAAAAGAAAAAACCCCTCGTTGTCTCCTCTCCTTCCCTCCCCACCAGTGTAGGGCCCCTGACCACCAAAGAGCTCCGGGACGACGCCAGAGCCGCGCGTGGCACGTGAGAGTCTGGTTTACAGCACAACCGCGGGGACTCGGGCACAGGCGGGGGCTGCGGCTCCGCGCAGGTCGGCCGGCATCAGCCATGTGAACAAGAGCTGTGATGTGATTATTATTATTTGTTGTTGACGGCAGAGGTTGTATTGTTCATTTTTGTCATTGTCGTCATTTTTAAAACAGTAACGTGGTTGATCCCGTGCCTGACAGACCCCCCCCATCTTTCCTCTATGTTTACATATGAGATGTACTTTTTACGAGATGTGTTTTGTTTTGTTTTGTTTGCTCTTTCGTCCTGACCTCACCATTCAATTCTTTGCTCCTCTTAGCAAATCTCAGTGATGGTGGCTGAAGCGAAGGTGGCGTTCAGGACAATCCCAGGTGTATGAGATGCACTTCCAAGCGCGTAAGCTGCAGAAGGGACTTGGGAGCCTCTGGCATGACCTTGCCACTGGTTTCCAGGTCTTCCTTCCATCCTCTCTGAGTGGCGACACGTGCAGCTGGTGGCAAAGCGTCATATTTCCCTTATGATTCTTTCCTATGTTTTCACACAGAGCGGATTGACACACGGTAACTTGTTTTTTTATTGAGAAACTTAGGACTTAATTCATACTGGAAGCTCTAACTGAGATTTGGAGAAAGGAGCAAACTCCACTCAGTCCCTTGGTGGTGGGAATATTGTGAAGCAATGTCACCTAGCGTTTTCCATCCCCTCACCCCCCGTTCCTCTCCCCTGGGTGATCCAGAGCACGGGTGTCTTGCTGTGGGTGGATGAGTTGAAGAAAGGGCGCTAAAGGTGCCACCGTCCCACCAGTCACTGGTTACCTCACGTGGCATTTGGAGGAACCAGGTCTCCTGGGCACCACACACCCTCGTAGCAGATACCAAAGAGGTTTTAACCCGAACGGGGTGGTGACGGGAGGTCGTGGGCAGCTGGGGCTCCCCCGAGGCCAGGTTAGTGGCCTGGCTCCGACGCACACCGCAGGGTTACGTCGCCTCCCGTGAGCCGGCTGTGCTTGCTGCTGGCGTGGGAATTTGGGCTGGATTTGGGACTCCTCACGCTGGCAGGGTTGAGGGTGTGTGGGCAGGTTCCCAGGGACCGTGGAACCATGGTAGCCACTGCCCTCCCCTGCAGCAAGAGGACGGGGACAGCCCCAAATCCCAGTGCCACCAGTAACCGAGCCTTTTGGGTGGTTTTTTTTTTGCATGAGCATAGGAAAATTAAAACACACACACCCCCCTGATTGCTCTCCCGGCCCCTCAGTCTACGTTACACCGTTACAGCCACGCCGCCTGTCACCAGATCTCAGTTGGCAGCTCGTCAGCACTCGGTTGAGGTACAGAGCGTTGTAATTGCACTACCATGTCGAGACTGGAGCAAGACATCCTGGCTTCGTTGGAAAGCTGCGATGACCACTCACGAGTTACATAAGCAACAAGAAGAACAGTTATTTTAAATAATAAAAA
>VZSF01003988.1:3055-18685 GCA_013398295.1 Chionis minor | reverse complement strand
GCTGTTTCAGCCAGCGGTTGGCAATTAACAAAAAAAAAAAAAAAAATTAATTGGGGGCAGACTTTGGCCCGCAGCGCGGTGGGAGCCGATGTCGCCAAGTTCCCCACGGGATGGGTTGGGCTCAAGTCCAGGGCCAGCCACAGCCCTGCAGAAATTGGAGGAATTACATGGGTTTGGTGCATTTCTTAATTTTTATTTTGATTTTTTTTCTTTTTTTAATTTTGCAATTTTTAATCTCCTTCCCCCCAGAGGGGAGGCATCGCTCCCCTCCGCCGCCGCCGCCCCCTTCCCCTCTCTGCTCCCTTTCGCCAGTTCCTCTTTCNAAAAAAAAAAAAAAAAATGTATATCTTAACATTATCCAGGCTTTTTCCCCCATTAAAAGGCAACATTTGACCAGCAGCGAGGGAAGGCTCCAGGCCACAAGACGTCACCCATTAAACACCCACCGGGTTTAGCACATATTAACCCCTCCCAGCAGCTTCCGGGTTAAAAACTTGATGAATTTGGGGGTTTTTTTGGGGAAAAAAAAAATGAACAAGTAAACAAAAAAAGAAAAAAGGAAGCGCAGCCTCTGCTGCCTGGAGAGGGAGCGGCAGTGCCAGCACAGCCGGGCAGACACTGCTATCTAGTGGTGCCACAAGCAGCCGTGCCAAGGGACACAGAGTGTCCCCACCTCCGCGCCAGGGGACACGGCGGGGGGGTCCCTGGGGGACAAGAAGACACCCCGGTGACACGGGCTAGAAGGACAAGGCAGAGCCAGGCAGCTACCAGGCAACTTTTCTTTTTATTTCTTATAAAATATATTTCATATTGCTGCTGTAAAAATTACATTTCACTTTTTTTTTTAATTTTTACCTTTCTTTTTTTTNGGTTGGGGCCGGAGAGGAGTTTTCTTGAGACCGGTGAGACTCAAGTGCCGGGAAGAAAAGTCCAACGGTCGGGAGATGGCTGGAAGCGAGTTAAAAAATAATAGGAAAGGGGGAAAAAAAAAAAATAGGCAAGGGACAAAATAATTTTTTATATATATATCTCTCTATATCTCTTTCCAGCGCCAGCCAACCTGACAGACAGAGTGGAAGCCTGCTGTCATTTCTGCAAAAATAGGAGGTTTTTTTTTTTAAATTCCAAAATACTCCCAAACCAGAAGGAAAAAACCAAAAAAAAACAAAAAGAGAAAAAACAAACCCAAAAGCCAACCAAAAAACCCAACCCACCCTGCACCATTTTCTCCATGAAAAATAATAATTAAAAAAAAAAAAACCAACAAAAAAAACCCAACAGAAAAGAGCCACGAGCACGCGGACGACTTTGTCCGCGGAATTCCGTACCGCACGAGCCCTCGGAGCAGCAGGTGTAGGCACATCCCACTCCTCCCAGCCCCGGGAAAAGACCACGGATACGAAGCAGCCCCGCGCTGCCGGCGGCAGTAAGTGCTATGGGCTGCGGGAGGAGGAGGAGGGGGCACTGCCAGGGCCGAGGGGGGCCCTTCCCCACCATTTGCTGGGGAGGGGGGGTCCTGCCGGTCCCCCCCTCGCCCGGGGACGCTGGGCGCCGCACACGCCTGCTTGTTCCAAAGCCACCGACACCTTCCCCTTCTTATATAATTTTTTAAAAATCCTCTTACACAGAAAAGTTATTTTTGCTTGATTTTTTCGGACACCCGAGCTCCCACCAGCGAAAAACCTGATCTGTGCTGGGAAGGGCCGGGGGTGGGTGATGCCACCCCCGCCTCCGATTTTGGGGAATGACACCCCGACACCAATCCCGGATGGCTTTTGTTTCACATTTCCTGAGTGATTTTGCTGGGAGCCAAGTTGCGCGGATCCGGCTCTGCCCAATGCCCTTTGGGGCAGAAAGGGCATAAAAAACAAGAAGTAAAATCTCCGGGTCCTGCCTGGGTCTCTCGGAGCCGGGGGGGCAAAGGCACAAGGTCTGAGGAAAGCACAAATTTGCTCTTTTTTTATTTTTTATTTATTTTTCCTTCCGTGCTTTGGGCACTGCTTTGAGCCCCGTTTTTTAAAAAAAAGTGTTTGGAAAATGAGAATGCAAGCGAGGTGGTGTGGGACTTCCCCAAGCGCCGGCTCGCTCCCGGAAAGCTACCGGCATCTCCAAAAACCTGCCTGTACGTACCCCGGCATCGCAGCGCCCTTCTCCAAACGGATAAAACATGCGGAGATCCGTGAGGCCACGCGGGACGGAGAGTGCCGGCTCAGCCGTTGAAACGCTGGAGGGCAGAGAGCAGCAAAGGCTAGGGTGGGGGGGGGCTTTTTTTTTTTAGTATTAAAAAACTAAAAACCAAACAAACCCTATTTTTGAGTAGTGCAACAACCCTGCCACGCAATTAATCGGCACCAGGGCTGCGGACAGAGCACCAACCCGCAACGCGCTTCTGAAAGTGGTTCTTGCAATGAAACGCACAATCTGGGATCCTGCGGAGAGTCTCCGACACCAGCGGGAGAGGAAAAGGCTTTTCCCAACATTTTAATCTAAAAACTGCTCTCCGGCAGGGATGGGAGCCTCAGCGAGCCACTCTCAAGGAGCAAAACCTCTCCTCTTTCCCGGGATTTGAGCCGGACCTGCCCGGACCCAGGCAGGGATGTAACCCCCTGGGGTCGCAGTTTTGCTCCCGCTTTCTGGTGGCCAAATTTCGCATCCGCCAGTTGGGATAAAGGAGTTAGGATCAGGTTGGGGGAGGATACGCTGTCTGGCTGCGGGACGATATACTGTTTGCATGTACAAAATTACAAACAACAACAACAACAAAAAGAACACCCAAACACGCCAACAAGCACCAGTAATACGTATATATATCTCAACCCGCTCCGCCTGCCTATCCAAGCTCTTCAACAACGGGGCTCGCAGTGAGCCGGGAGCATTATCCGACTCTTCCCAACCACTTGATTCGCTTTTATAAGGAAAATGAAGCCTCGGCGCGCGGTCCTTAAAAACACCCCGGGGCTCAAGCCACGTGCAGGGATTGCTCTGGGCTCAACGGCTCCACATTACGGCCCACGATTATCAAAAAAGCAGCCAAAAAAACCCCCAAACCACCACCAAAAAAACCAAATCCAAATGGCTGCCCGCCCCCACGAGGGGAGAAAGCCGGCGGCGCAATCCGTCTCTCCGGCCACACGCATCCCGGCCCGACACCAAGCGCAATTCCCTGCCAGCGATGCCAGTGTAGGTGGGACAGCTGCGACAGGGACAGGAAACCAGCAGCAATTCGGGTTGAGTAAATATATATGTATTTTAAAGGACGGAAGTCAGAAAACTGACTCCCACCCGGCTCAATGGGATTCAAAAGCAAATATTGAAGTGTTTTGCTGAATTGGGGCCACAGGGTGACGCTAAGGGAAAGCCTTTCCCAGTCCTCCCAGCTGCCTTGACTGGTGGAATCATAAAATAAACATTGCTCAGCCTAGTTCTGAAAGACACAGAGAAGGGCACAACGTAAATTTTTCAGGGAGCTAAGCAGACTTAGGAAGCCTAAGATGAGAAGGAACACCAGGTTTCGCCTTAAAAATTCTCATAGTTTTCCTGATTAAAGTGTTTTGGGTGGGGTTTTTTTTTTTCCTCCCCCCCTCCCAAAAAATGCCTTCAAAAATGACGTGCTGGAACCAACCAGAGGCACACGGAGACTCGAGCTACCGGTGTGTCATGACACGAGCAAAGACAGCATCCACGCGGGAAGAGAAACCTCCCATTCCTGCCCCAAAAACGGCTCCTGCCGCGCTTGCAGCCACCCAAAGCGGTTCTTTTTTAAAGCTATAATTGGCGCCGATCCCCTCCCTTAAAGGATCCAAGGGATTTGCACTTTCTAGGTAGTCAAAGGACCCGGGAAGCTGCCTCAACGCCTCACCCCAGCCACACTGTGACACTCCGGGAGGTTTTAGGGCTGATCTGGGAAATGCAGGAAGCTCTTTGGTCCCCAGATCGCCTCCAATCTCCCCCGAATCCCGAGGAACCGGCTTCCTTCCCTCCCAGCCCCAGCTTTTACTGTACAACGGGAGATATTCTTCTGGTTTAAAAAAAAAAAAGTTGGAAAAAGTTGGTTTCTTTTTAAAAAAAAAAAAAGAGCAAACCCAGCAGATGTACAATATACAGAAGGAGGAATTTACACGCAGATCTGGAGGTGTCTTCTGGGGTCGCAGGAGGTACCTCCAAGGTCCCTGGTTGCAGCAGTGAGGGACTCCGGTGCTCCCTGGGCAGGAGCAGGGGAGGGACGCGGCACCGCGGTGCTGCGCTCAGTCCAGGAAACGCTGGCAGGCTTTTTTCCACCGACAGGCCGTGCACCACTGGTCCCGGTGCTCGATGCCGTACACCTTACGGCACTTTTTGGCTTCCCCGCGGACTTTCCTGCAAAAGGGGGGAAAAAAGGAGAAATAATGTTTGTCCACTCGTTGCAGAACTTTGGTCACGGATCTAAGGGTAAGGCCCCTTAACCACAGCCAAGCACCATTCTGCTGTGCCCCTTTTCCTGACGGGCTCCACCGCCGTTCCCCTCCGGCAGGCGGGATCCTCACCTGGTGCCGATGGACATCCTGGGCGGTGAGGCGACGATCAGGTGGGACTTGAGCATTGGCGTGGGTGGCTGGGGTTCGCTGAAGCTGAGCGACCGGCTGCGCACCTGTGGGGAAATCGGGTGTCAAAGGGGACGCGGGACGACACGGTCCCCCTCCAGTGTGGGGCCTGGGTGCTGTGACGCAGCTGTGGGAGACACACGTGCCCCCAGCCCCCAAATCTGGGCATTCGAAGCGGGGAGAGAGCAGAGATGAGGGCTCTGTATCTCCCAGCCCAACCCTGCACCCCAAAAGGACGGAGGGGAAACGCACGCAGGACTCACCGGTGACAGGGACGGGAGAGTCGAGGTGGCAGTGGCCCAGCTGATGCTGGTGAAGATGTGGGGGGACACTGGAATTTGGATCGAGGGCAACGCCTGTGGGGGAAAAGAGGGGTCAGCACTAGCTCCCCCAGTCCCACGTGCCACCCCACATGGCATTCACCTGCCTGGAGTACCCACAAACTGGGAGCGGGATGGAAATCCCCATGCAATCCTCCATCACCTGATCCTGCTAACACAGGGCATGGCACATGTGCCGTGTCACCCTTCGCCGGGGCACAGCGGCTTCCTCACTCCTGCACCACCCTGCTCTACACGTATGCTCTTACGCCCATTTACACTGGCTTTCTGCTTTTAGACGACGTCGCATCTGTTCCCTGGGATGGGAATGGATACACATGCAACTTGTGGATATATATACCCTGTCCCTGCACTAGCTTCCAGCTCTGGAACGGCACTTGGCTCTCAAGTAGCCCCTGGGACAAAGGCCACTGGCTCAGCACACCCACAGGGCCACCGCTCCAGGTTCCCGGGTTTTCCTGTGCCTCAAAAGCCCGTGCCCAGGCGAGCGTGCAGTGGAGATGTGCAGGATCCGGCACGGCTGCATTCCAGCCCCGCATTATCTGCCGGCAGAAGGGCGTGTTGCATACCAGCACTGGGTAATTGCAGGGGAGCGGAGGTCGACAGCTCTCCCCCAGCCCAGGAACAGCCACAGCAGAAGCCCGGAAGCCCGCAAGCCCCTTCCCCAGGTATGGATGAAGCCAGTCGCTCGGGCACCGAAGGGCCACCAGGCAGCGGCTGGTGCTACACCAGCCCCGAAGCTTCTCGGTGCCGTGGCGCTGGTAATGAGACGTCCCTGCCACAGCGGGGACTTGCAGGGCAAACCGGACAACGACCTGCCCTTCGGCAAGATTTTTGGGAGGTGACCTGTCCCCAGGAGAGGCCACCAGCTCACCTGGTAGGCGTGATCAGCCTGGATGTGCCAGAAGGAGCTGGGGGCAGACTGGCTGAGGGCGCTGCTGGCCAGGGCGGGCTCCAGCACCGGCTGCTCCACCAGCAGCGCCTCCGGCTTCGCCAGAGCTTGCTGGATGATGATGGGGGCGGAGGCGGACGTGGGGCTGGCAGCGGCAGCCGCCTCCGGCGCCGGCTCTTCCTTCACCTGCACTTCAGTGTAGTAGAAATCCTCCTCCCGCTTCCGCTGGTCGGAGTCGGCGCCATCCCTGCCAGGGAGAAAAGGGAATAGCAGTGAAAGGGCAGCCCCGTTTCCACCACAGGGAAGGTGAGTGGCCTCCTGACTTCCCCGGGGTAGAGTGATCTTGCTCTCCCGGGCAGAGCAGCTCCACTTCCAGGCTCCAAAGCATCACGTCGGCTGCAATCGGCAACAGCCAACTGCCTCTGAAGCAGCACTTTGTGCTTCCAAGGAAGATCAATACCTCTTCCAGGACCTCTAAAAACACGGGCACATTGACCGGGCACCACTGAAAATCCCCTGCTCAGTTCTAATCGACTTCATTTAGCACAGCCGCGACCGAAGGCCTGCGGTTCACCCAGCAGGAAACAGCTCCCAAAGCCTTTTTTACTATTTTCCCAGTGCACTTCTCTGGCACTGGATGGCAGTCCAGCACTGCCCACTGCACCACAGCCCTTCTGTCCTCGCCCTTCCCAGAGCATTCATGCTTGCAAGGAAAGTGGAGAAAAATACATATCGGAAAACACGGACCAAAGCACAAGAAAAGCGAGGTTGGGATGAGAAATGCAAAAGCTGTGGGAGGAGAGGGTAGCAAAGCCAATATCCCCACACCCACGTCCTCACCACTTTGTATTCTGGCGGGAATTCACGGGAGAACAGGACACCGAAGCCGAGCAAACTGCCAAAGAGGCGGGCGCCGCTAGACCGGCGTGTGGGAGCCCATGCCAGCCCCGACAGCGGAGCCGGAGCTGGCCGCTGCAGGCACGGCTTTCAGGCTGCCAGCCCTTGCGAAACCCGGCCGGGCTGGGGCTTTTCTGCCTCTGCGCAGGAGCCCAGGACTCGCGTGTAACCCGAACTCCCCCGGCGCAAAGCGCACACCCCAGGTGGGCAAAACCAAAGCCCAAATGGGGCTCCCGGGCCTCCCGGAAAGCCCTGGGCTCCCCGAAAATGGGGACACGTACAACAGGGGCTTCAGTGACACAGACTGTTTGGCTGAGAACTGCCAAACTCAGTGCAAAGAGGGGATATTCCCTGCAGGAATTACGAATTGCACAGTGGCGGGGCGCGTGGCTTCAGTGGTCGGGCAGTGATTGAGCAGGTAAAAATCTTCGCCTTACCCGAGGTGCTGGGTCTTGACGTGCCGCTTGATGCCAACGATGGAGCGCAGGACCTTGCCACAGCTCGGCCACAGGCACTTGTACATCACCTTCACCGAGTTCTGGCAGAGAGACAGCCCGTGTCACCGCCCGACCAGCAGCAGCGTCCCCTCCCCGGGATGCCAGCTGGGCTCGAGGCACCCCACCGGCGCTGTGACATTCCCGCGTGGCAGCGGTACCTTTCTCTTGCGCGGAGCGGGCTCATCGAGGAGAAAGGGGTCGGAGTCAGTCTCAAAGCCGTCGTCCACCTGGGGGGAGCTGAGGGCCTCGCTGGAGTACTTGGGGCTGCCTGCGGGGTGGGGGGGCGACGGGGTGGAGATGTCGCTGCCTCCGCTCCAGTGCCCGCTGGTGGTGCTGCTGCCGCTGTCCGAGACATCTCCGCTCTCCTTCCATGGATCACACACCACCCGTGAGGCTGCGGGGAGGGGAGACGTGCTGCCACGCTCAGCTCGGGGCCAACCGAACCACCCCAGGGCAGAGACCAGCCCCGAGGCTGGATAACCCACAACAACAGTTTGCNTTTTTTTTTTAAAAAAAAAACTTCGGCGAGGTAAAGCTTTTGCACTTTTGCTCGGCGCCAGCTCCCAATTATTGGTTGTTTATCCCTTTTCCCCCAACTCCTCATCCTCCTTGGCATCGGTGCAATCCCGCGGGCACAGCCAGCACACGGCGAGCAGCCAGCACCGGGGCACGCACATTTCCCACGGCTCTAGGCAGCTATTTTTATCCCTCTGGCTGCATTTGACTCCTCGGGAATGAAATTGCCTCTAAAAAAAGGAGCGACTGGGCGGTGGTCCCCAGCCCGGGACTCCTGCACGGGGCTCCCCAGCCCCCCAGGATAGCTGCAGAGAGCAGGGTTACCCCCACGGTGCTGCCAGGGGTGTCCCAGCTTGCTCGGCCCCAGCCGGCATCCACGGAGCTCCACCGCAATCCCAGTGCCACCCCCCGGCCACCTGCAGCCCAGCACTGTCCCTGTCCTGGCAGCTATTCGGCACCCAGCAAAGCAGCTCTGCCACAAGCAAGAGCCCTGGCGCTGAGATCCAAAGGGCACAGCGCATTTTTCCACACCTCCTTTTGTTTCAGATGATGTTTTTTTAAACAAATATCTATGTATATTTTAAACATGCACTCACGGGCGATGCCGCTCTCGCTGGCGGGAGGGCTCTGCACCACGGGACTGCAGGAGAGGCTCGTCAGCACCATGGCTGCCACCATTTCGTCCATCTCCACCGCAGCATCGGCTTTCCTGCACGGCGAGGGGAGAGATGTGAAACGCAGGGAAAAAAAAAAAAGCGGAGAAACAGCCCAGGTATAACCAGGGGAGTCACTGGGCACCCAAAGGGCAGCACAAACCGTAGTTCCTCCCCATCGCTTCCCCTCCATAAACTTTGAGTCATTTTTAAGTTGTTGGGAAGGATGTTTTCTCCCCATTTAGAGGAAAAAACGAAATTAAAATCCCCTTAATCCTAAATTTAACCATCCTCTGGATAATCCTGTGCTGAGAAGGTGGATATACCCCCAGCACCACCACGCTCTCCGCTGGTGTAAAACCAAGCATGAGTGCTGCTGGAGCTGCCAAGAGCCCCTCTCCCACCCGAGCGAGATGCCACCAGCCAAAGGCACAAACCTCTTGGGAACATCAATATTGCTGGATACGGATCGCTGAAGCGCCTCAGCGGAGCCGGGACCGCCAGCTGCGGGCAGGGCAGGGGGCTGGAGCGCGGCCAGCCGCACGTCCTGCACCCTCCAGCACGCCTGCAAGCCCTGCTCCGGCAGCAGCACCTTCACCTTGTCGCTCAGCGGATTGTGCTGCTCCACGAGGCCGGCACACTCCTGCCCGTTGTAGGTGACAAGGACCTGAAAACAGCACAAGGGAGGGTTTTGGCAGTGCCACTCACCACCCTGCTGCTCCCGGGGGACGTCCTGCCGCAGCACAAGCAAGCCTTCACCCACCGCAGGGTCCCCACCCCATCCCCTAGCGCAGAGGGCTTCAGGATGAAGGCAGAGCTTGGACCTCAGACCACTGTCACAGCAAACCAAAGGGGTGGCCAAGGTTCACCCCAAACCCACCACCAAGAGATCTGCTCTTCCTGGGCACGAGCTCCCCGACTCCGACAATCCCAAGCTGAGGGATTTTCTGAGCTGGTATCGGTCACCTCTGAGTGTCGTGACTTTGGGTGGACTTTTCTACAATGAATTTTTCTGCTTTGGCTTTGTCCTTATGCCAGCCTGCTGTAAGGACTCACCCAATTATCACATCCCCTGGCAAAGTTCGTAGATAAAAGGATTAAAAGCTGGAGGGGGACAGGGGAACGGAGGTTTCCTGGGTGAAGTGACCATGAATTCACACCTTGGCTTCTCCAGTCCCGGCTCCTTCGGGCAGGACAAGAAGTGCAAACCTCACCTCCTCCTTCAGAGTCCCAAACTCCTTCTGATGGGCAGTTTTCCATCACTACCACCCATGAGCCTATTTCTGTTCATGGAAATATATCTGTGTCCAAAGACGCTACATGTGTCTCCGGCTATTTATAGGAACAGGAACATCTCTTTATGGAAGCACCACGGGTGTCACACCCAGAAGCCGATACAGGATGGACACGTGCAGCCATACCCTGACCGGGGAGAAGCCTGTGAAACCATCTCAGGTGGGACCTCAGGCAGAACACTGGGGTGCAAAAAGCCACCCACGGCAGGACAAGGGTTAAGGGGATCAGTGCCAGGATCAGGATGCAGAAGACCCTGGTCCCACTTTCTGGAAACGAGGAGCAAGGCTTCCCTGTCAACCACATGGGCCACCCCTGAGACTGCGCCTGGCACGAGGAGCCAACATCTCCTTCGGCTTTGCACAGCCACCAGCAGAGGTCCCAGCTGGCCCTGGTAGGTGAAGGCACCCCATCACCATTTCCATGTCGTTCCCAGCAGAAAGCAAGCAAGCAAAATCCTCCACAGCAGAGCACGTAGGAGAAAACAACTCCCACTGTCCTGGCGTTAATAAACATGGGACAGGAGGAGCCAGAAAACTGAAAAGGGGCCTTATTTACACTCGGTTCACAAGCTCTGCCCAGAAAAAGTTTTACAGTTCTGCAGGTAGCAGCCAAGAAATGGGCCCTACGTGAGCAGCTCCCAGCTCCTCTCAGACAGTGCTGCTTGGCCAGGCTTTAATGGGAACCATTCCGGTGGGAACATCCTGGCCAAAGCACGGTCCTCCTAAGCATCAGGAGCCCAGGGCCCAAGAAATGGTGGGTTCCAGCAGGACTAATATTCTTTCCGGATGAGCCATTGCACCTTGCTCTTCCCCAAGAGCTTCTTCACCACGTACGTCCACACCATGGACCTCAACGCTGCAGCAAAGAGGTGCTGCTGACTGACCTCCGAGCCCCGCGCCACGGGGGCTCCCTGCCACTGGCCTCCAGATGCGATGTGGGTTACGGGGAGACAGGACAAGTTCACAGAGGAGAACTCCACTGGGAGTCACTAAATGTACAGAAACCATCTCCCTTAGCCTCAGGCAGCTGGCGAACACCGGAGGGAAGTGTCAGGTGTTCTTATCCTCTTCTCCGGAGACTCACTTTTGGCTAGGATTGGAGACAACTCCTGGAGGAGATGGACCTGAGATGGCCTGAGCTGGTATTGGCCTTGGCCGTGCCTGATGGGTTTGGACAAGTGCACTAACACCAGCCCTCATTAATGACTCTTGCTAATTACAGATCCCCACTGCACCCTGCAGTAGGAGAGTCCCAGGAGTTTTCTCCCCGTCCTGGTTTGAGGTTTTTTGTTCACCTCAGTGGCCAGTCTGTCCCAAACCACGACACTCCCCCCACCGGAGCACATCCCACCAGCCAAGGACACTAAGAGCCTCCTTACGTACTTGCTGCCCGGCACGGAGCTGCTGGCAGCCGGGGCTGGGGAACCTGGGTGCCTGGCAGCTCTCCTCCACCAACGGCACGCAGGATCCGTCCTCTCGCAGCGCCATGCGGGCGGACGCCCGGCCGAGGTCGGTCTGCAAGCCCGGGATCTGGGTGGCCACCAGCACCCCCTCAGCCAAGGCACTGGGGGCAGAGACACGGGTGCCCAGCAGGGAGCGCTTCCCCAGGCGCCTGGACAGCACACTCGCCATCTTGGACACGCTGCGGAAGAGAAAGACATGGGGATGTTACTTTCCGTGCGGGACTGGGATGTTCAACCAGTGTCTTCCCACCACCACCTTGGGAGCTAAGAAAGCAGCTCTCCGCTGCTCCAGCATCCCCAGGGGCTTGCTCAGGGGCTCAGGGGCTGGGACATCTTAGGGACATGAGGAGAGTGGCATGCTTGAGCTCCCCCTGCCCTGCAGCTCTTCACCATCATTTCTAAATCCCTCTGGAAAAACACAGGATGAGTCAGACCAAAGGAAACCCCGCAGACGCCATCAGGACAGCCCTTGGAGCCCATGTGTCCCCGCCCACAGCTGCCCCCAGTGCACGCTCCCGATGCCACCGCGGCTATTCCCGCCTGTCACTCTGAAACCCGCCATCGGTGCTCTTCAACCTTGACCTCTAGACTTGAGTTCGTGCCCAGTGCAGTCCTGCAACTCCCCCACTGCACGCCAGGAGTGGGGGAAAGCACTCGGGCAGGGGAAGCCAGCGCTCCTTCTCAGCCTGCACCCTGACCCTGCGCTTTTCAGGAGCTCTCATGCTTTTGGGAGAGGTTTCTCCAAGCTCACAGCTCGTGCCCAGCACTCCCAGGGTCTGTCTTGCAACAAAAAGGGAGCATCTTCCTGCTCTGCTTTGTTAGAAAGGGAAGAATTTGGAGTATTTTTATCCTGAACTGTTTCTCTCTAACTACCTTTAACCTATTTTTGCCCCCAAAATAACTTCCTTTTCCTCTGACATAGGTTTTCCTCCTGTTGGTGTGGCTCCGCTAGCAAGCCTGCCCAGACAGCAGCTTGCCTGGCTCATTCGCTTTGGTTTGTAGATTTTCCAACTGTTTTAAAAGAAAAAAAGCATCCACAGGTTTCCTTAAAAGCAAGGGACACCCAGGCACGGGGAGGGGACAAACAACGCACCCAGCCCTGATAAATCTGACAGCTCCAGCAGCATGCACTGTCCTCCTCCATCCTGTCCTCCTCCCAAAGGCTCCTCCACTGCAACACCCTCTCCAAGGAGAGCGGGAAGTGACGACGTGCATCGTGGCAAGGCCAAAAGGTGACGGTGCCTGCGGTTCGGGGGGAGGGAGAGGAGGCAAGAGGCTCAGTGCAGCCATACGTTTTGGGGTGCACCGAAAAAGCCATGTGCTTTTTACACTGCCAACAGACCTGTCACCTTTGCCACCCTGCCTGGGCTTGTCAGCGAGCGTCACCTGGCCGGCCAGGGGCTGCAGGTGTTTGTTGGGTGTCCGGGTCGGAGCATAACCTGGGCCACAGAGAGTCCAACTCCGAGGAGCTGCTGCTGTGCAAGAGGGAGGATTAACCCTGAGCCGCCGGGCGCTTACGCCCAGACCCTCCCCTCCTCAAGCAGGATCACTGCCAGCGGTGCTTGGTTCCCTGTCACAAAGCCGCGGCATTTTAACGGCAGATCAAATCTCTTTCTTTTTGACATCTGAGTTACGCCGCCTCGTCTCGCGCACTCTCTCAGATGAGAAAAGTTTCCTGAGGAAGGGAAAGGGAGCTTGCCGCTCCTTTCAACCTCCAACCGTCCCGGGAAGAGTCACTCCAAACCATGTCCCGCTTCAAAGGACACCCAAGGTTTACAAGCAGTTTTATCAATAACCTAACGCCCTCAGCTCGCTTTGTCCTCCCCCGAAATCCAGCCGTCCCCGAGTAGAAAATTAACAGCTATTTCGGAGCTATAAAGAACAGAGCAGGAAGAGCAGGATAAGGTGTGAAACACACAGAGGCGCGCCGGGGAGAGCACCTCGCGCCAGGGCTGCCCGTCCCACAGCGCACGGGGACTTCGCTGCCGTCACTGCCTTCCCTCCGGAGCGGGATCAAAGAGGCTGTGGCAGTTGGCCAAGCAGAGCCGCTCCCCTGGCTTCCCTCTCATCTCGCCCTGCCTGAGAAACACACCGGGCTTTGCAGCGCACGGGCATCACCGGTGGATGCTCCGGAACCCACAGCCTGCCAACATCCTTTTTCCACAGTGCAACATGTTTTCTGACAAACACAAGCGTCCCGGCCAAGCAGCGCCGTTCCCAAATCCCCTATATATCCATACAGGTGTTTCTCATCCGAAAGGAGACCAAAAGGGCTGGGGTGGGCAGACACAATGGTTTGCCTCCAATCCCAGAGCAAACCTGTGGCAAATCCCATCCACCTCACTGCAGGAATGAACCACCAAACCACGTTTCCTCCCGCATCACCTTAAAACCTCGCCCTCTGGCATCCTAGGCGCCGGGGTTTGGGAACTGCCCTTCCGAGGGCTCAGGGAATCGACGCAGCGACGTCGGTGCCACCATCGCAGTAGGAAACAGCGCCGAAATCTCCACCGCCTGCCGGAGGGGTCGGCGCACGCCGGTTGCAAGGCAGCACTTGGCTGGTGGCCAGGTGCGGGGAGGGCAGCGCCGAAGGTGCTGCTTCTCATTTCCTTCGGGGTTTCGTTTCGCCTTCCCTTTCCTTCCCCCTCCAGTTCGGGGAGGGGAGTGGGAAGGAGGAAAGAGGCGCGCTTGCAAGCAGGGGAAGGAAAACCCTCCCAAAAGCCGGTTTTCAGAGCCACATCTGCTTCCAGCAGACCTTTGCATGCCGGATCCCGTTTCAGCGCTCAGCCCATAGCCGAGGGTGACATGCCAACGCCAAAAAATCCTTTCCCCGCCATGTCCCAAAACACAAAGCGAGAAGAGGCGCAAGAGCTGGGAGGGCGTCAGCGGTGCAGGCGGAGCTGGGAGGCCACGCTGCCGCCGCGAGCCCTCCCAGCTGTTAGCAATCACGCGCCGCAGGGGTCAGAGCCGGCACAGATCCCAAATTATTTCTTGCTTCAATGCCGGGCGTGTATTTTGGACGGCGTTTTTCCAGCTCTCGCCGGGGAAAAACATCAGCCCTTGTGCCTACCGGCGTTGTCGCTGCTGCCGGCAGAGCAAAGCCTGGGTGGAGGTTTGGGAAAGCAGGCGCCTCAGTTGGTAAATGAGAAACGCTTCGTTTAACAAGTGGGGAAGGTCGGGGGGGGGCCGTGACAAAGCAGGGAGGGTGCCCTGGTGCTCACCCCGGCTGCTCTTTGTCCAGGGTTTGCTGGGAGAAAGGCAGCTCCTGTGCCCACAGCCAGGGCCACTGGCACAAACCCCCTCCCCAGAGAACGTGCAATTACAGCATACANTTCCCCCCCCCCCCCCCCGCCCTTTTTCTCTTTTTTAAGGAATACATGCTGCTATGTTCCCTCAAATCCAGCCTAACTCCTGCCACAGACCACCATGCCACGGACCAGCAACCCAAACCGCTAAGTCCACCCTATCAGAGACACCAAGCGCTGCAATAACTGCTAACAAACCCCAGTTTTTCGTCTCATCTCCCAGCCCACATTTTCCAAAAAGCCCCTTCTCATCCAAAATGTCCCAAAGCCCTTTAACGAACTGCACTCTGGCCCCACACCCATCAGTACACATGACCGGGAAACAAGATATCCGCACGAAGCGAAGCGGTTCTCAAAGTTTGGGCCTTTATAAAAACAAACAAACAAAAAAAAAAAACCCAAACAAACAAACCAACAAACCAATCAATAAGTATCTACTGATACCGAGACAGAGTGAAACCCACCCGCGACTTAACCCTCGCGGACAATAATACAAACCAGACCCCTTCCCAAAGAGTTTCCTCCTAATCCTGCCCCGGTGCCTGCTGCTCGCTATTTGGGTTCCGCCTGCGGACGTGTCACCGCAGGGCTCCACCGTATTCCCACCAGCAGCGCCGGGAAGCGCTCCCCAACCCAACCCTCACCCCACCATTTCACTGGCTCCAACATTTGCCACTGCCGGGCGATTCCAGAGGAAAAGGCTTTTGGAGAACACCCGCCTGCCTAAAAAATGCGCTTTCCGGTGCAGGAATGCCAGCGCAGGCAGAACGACTTTCCCGGGCATCGGCAGGCTGTTGCATGCCGGCAGCGAGGGCAGCCAGGAAGGAAAGGGCGGGAGTTTGCGGCTTTCTGGGAGCGGTGCCGCCAGACCGTGACTTGAAGCCATGGCGCAGGCACCGGGACGAGCATGCAGCGGGAGACAGGGCACGCGTGGCACGCGTATGTGCGTGGACATGCGTGTGCATGTGTGCGTGCATGCATGTGCGGGGCCTGTGGCCGTGCGGGGCACGTGGGGAAGATGGCAGGGCCGGAGGAGGCGGCGGCGGCGGAGGAGGCGTGTGCCCGGGCCTGCCGCGGAGGGCGGCACCGGGCAGGGCACGTGTGCGCGGGGCGGGGGACATGCACGGGCAGCGGGGGGACACACACACATGCACCGGGCAAGCCGGGGGGCGGGGCATGTACCGGGGCCGG
>VZSF01003982.1:0-11058 GCA_013398295.1 Chionis minor | reverse complement strand
GACATGTTGTCGTTGCACAGCCTGCAAAGGGAAATTGGTAAACTTTAATTACCTCACAAAAGAGACATCTGAAAGACTGAGAACTGAGTTTTCATTATCAAACCATTTTCCTCTTCCATCCTCATCACCAACTTTCATATCAATAAAGTATTTACGGAGGGAAGGCATTGACAATTCCTCTTTATGATGAGGTTCTTCCAGACTTCAAGTTCAGTAAAAAATGTGCACGTCACAGAAATGGGATGGTAGTTATACCACCCGCAGTGAACAGGGTACACCAATTATCTCATCCTGACCACCCCAAGTGTCACCCAGAGCACCATTCTACCCCTTCGAACCAAAAGAGCTGGTCTGGGGATACACTCTTGACATCAAAACTCCAGTTGCTCAGCCAAGATCTCAACATCCCTCTCAAACCAAAGGTCAAGTGTTTACCTGTTCTCCTCTCCCTCCAGCAGCTTCCTGTACATGGCAATCTCCACGTCCAGGGCAATCTTGATGTTCAGCAGCTCCTGGTACTCCTTCAGCAAGCGAGCCAGCTCCTCCTTGTCTTTGCTCAGGGCACATTCCAGTTCTTCCAGTTTTACCCTGGCATCCTTGAGGGCCATCTCACCCCGCTCCTCGGCCTCGGCAATTGCTGACTGCAGGTGCTGGTTCTGAGGAATAAAAAAGGGCATTTTCTCAGATCTCATCTGGTCACTTAGGATCGGCCCTCGACACCCAAGTGGAGGAGTCAAGGGCAAAAAGGGGTAACGTTCACATTTAGTAAACAAGGGGTGGTGGAAGAAACCGTTTCTGTCCCAGACATCATCATTTGTGATCCAGCCCAGTGCTGGCATCCCATGAGCCGCTAGCCAACCCCTTACCTGCTTCTTCACGTTCTCAATCTCAGCCCGCAGCCTCTGGACATTCCGGGTCAACTCTTGGATCTCTATCTTGGTGTTGCGCAGGCTGTCCCCGTGCCTTCCAGCAGTGCTCTGCAGCTGTTCATACTGGTGGCACCAAGACAAAGCAAACCTTCAGTGAAACATTCCTGGTGCCCAGGCAACATTTGTCAACAGTTTTGTGGCTCACGTGCTGCTACAAACCCCCGTCACATTGGCCAGGGATGCCCAGCTCAATGTAAAAGGCGGTTTTGAGGCTCAGTTATTGGGTTTGAACTTTGAAACACATTTTAATGACGCTAATAACCATCCCTTCTCTTCCAAAAAGCTGTTTTGGACAGGTATTTTCTAGTTACGGTTCATTTTTGGACATCTTTATTGAGAGGGTTTTAACATGCACCCAGGAGGGACTCTGGACACCTTGAAAACAGTAATCCAGGTCCTTCAAAAGCAATGCAACTCTTGAGGGTGCCTTGCATGGGCTCCAGCACCGTTAGATAAAAGAGATGCCTCACTTTGTCATAAATTATCTGCACATTCCAGCCGCCACCCAGGTTCCTGAGTTGTTCCCCAAACTCACCTGGCTCTGGTACCAAGCCTCAGCTTCGGCCCGGCTGCTCTGCGCGATCTGCTCGTACTGACGCCTGACCTCCTCGATGATGCTGTCCAGATCTAGGTGGCGGTTGTTGTCCATAGACACCACCACGGACAGGTCCCGGCTGATTGTCTGCATCTGAGACAGTTCCTGCAACCAAGACAGGACTTAGCCCCACCAGCTGAGGAGGGCACAGAAGAGCAGCAGCTCCATCAGCCTCTCCAGACCAAATCCCCACGGGCACCCAGGCCAACCTCAGGGTCTTTGGCCACCACAGACCTCACTGCACCTCCAGCCAGCCCAGGGGAAGGGAGAGCTCTTACCTCCTCGTAGATGCACCTCAGGAAGTTGATTTCGTCGGTCAGAGCTCCCACCTTGGCTTCCAACTCCACTTTAGTCATGTAGGCACAGTCCACATCCTGCAGGAAAGATGGCAGGGAATAGTTTCATTTCCTCTTGGAAACCCTCCATGGAAATTACAGTCTGTAACAGCTGTGATGGCGTTATTCAATTATGCAAATTAGAAATGAGGGACTTCAAATACCAGCCCACAGATCCCGCAGTCTCTCCAAATTCCCATTCAAGAGGGAGTCCCCTCAAAGCGCAGATAAAGCCTGATATTCCAGCGAGCGTTTTGTAGTGGGTGACTCACCTTCTTAAGCACCACAAACTCGTTCTCCGCAGTTGTGCGCCTGTTGATCTCTTCCTCATACCTATGGAGAGCAAAAAGACGAGCTGACTTTCCTGAATTTTCCTGCCTAAGGCCGCACTAAACAAATGAATAGGGAAAAAAGGGGGAAAAAAACCCCCAAACCCACCAAAATAAAATATTTAGACTGAAAAAGCTGTGTCCACAATTGCCATAAAAAGCGTGCGTGTGAAGAAGAATGACCCCCAAGTTGCTTGAGTTGCTTTCTGGTTTAGAGGGTCTCTGCACTTACTTGGTTTTGTAATCCTCGACGTATTGCTGCATGTTCTGCAGCTCCGACTCCAGCTGGCCCCTCTGGGCCAAGATCGACTCCAGCTGCCTCCTCAGGTTCTGGATGTAGTTTTCAAAGATGGTGTCGAGGTTCTTCCTCGGCCCCGTCGGCCCTTGCTGTTGGAGGAGCTCCCACTTGGTGGAGAGGACCTTGTTCTGTTGCTCCAGGAAGCGGACCTGAAAGCCAACACACGGAGTTTCCACCGTCACCCGGGGAAGAGCAGCACCAGCCAAAGCACCCCTTTCCTCACGTAAAAAGGTAAAAATTTTTTTTTCCTCACGTAAAAAATTTTTTTTGCTAAAAAATTTCTGTTGTTGCCCCAACTGCAAGGTCGGGAGAAGGAGGAAATGTCTAAGTCACGCTCAAGTCAAAGGAGCTTTTGAACGTAGCACCAGCTCCGAGTACATTCCCATTGTAGAAATCTTAGCTTTCTAGTCTAGATCTAAAGACCTGGATATTTGAAAACAAAGGGAAAATATGTATATATATATATTAGTGAATACTTAAATGGGAAGGTATTTGGAAAGAGAATGGCACGGGAGGGAAAATTTGTGCCCAAAACCTGCAGGTGTCCGGAGGCACCGAGCCTGCCCTGCTTGCAAGAACAAACTATTAGTTGAGCCTGGTGCAACAGGCTGGATTAAAGCCCTGAAGACAAAGCTTTGATCTCCTGCAGAAGAGAGATTCTCATCTCCTCCCCAGCAGTGAGTAATAAAAAGCCTCTGCTCAAGCTTCTCAGCCTGCTGGTATTCGGCTCAAACAGGACGTTTCTGCAGAACTTGAAAGTTCCTCCCGAATTTGACCCGTAATTAGACGCAATCCCACCCTCTCACCTTGTCAATGAAAGAGGCAAACTGATTGTTAAGAGTCTTGATCTGTTCCTTCTCCTGGTTTTTGACTTGCTGAATCTGGGGATCAATCTCAACGTGGACCGGCTGTAGGAGGGTTGAGTCAACCTGCACTGGCTGGATTCCAGGGCCACCTCTACCAGGGCCACCAAAGCTTGGCATGCCAAAGCCCGGGCCACCAAAGCCGCCCATTCCTCCGCCGCCCATTCCTCCACCATATCCACCCATTCCTCCACCATAGCCACCCATTCCTCCTCCACCGCCCATTCCTCCAAGGCCACACATTCCTCCTCCACNAAGAGGCAAACTGATTGTTAAGAGTCTTGATCTGTTCCTTCTCCTGGTTTTTGACTTGCTGAATCTGGGGATCAATCTCAACGTGGACCGGCTGTAGGAGGGTTGAGTCAACCTGCACTGGCTGGATTCCAGGGCCACCTCTACCAGGGCCACCAAAGCTTGGCATGCCAAAGCCCGGGCCACCAAAGCCGCCCATTCCTCCGCCGCCCATTCCTCCACCATATCCACCCATTCCTCCACCGTAGCCACCCATTCCTCCTCCACCGCCCATTCCTCCAAGGCCACACATTCCTCCTCCACCAAAGCCACCCATTCCTCCTCCATAGCCTCCACCAAAGCCACCCATTCTGCCTCCATAGCCTCCACCTCCGTAACATCCACCCATGGAAATCCTTCCACCACCACCCATGCTGTGGAGACTCTTGCTGCTAAAGCCTCCACAACGTCCGCCACCTCCAAATCCCCTGGACATAGAGAACGAGCTGTAGCTGCTCCTGCTTCTGCCGCCACCTCCTCCAAAGCCACCACCGATGGCAGAGCAAGAGCTGTAGCCCTTTCTACTCCCGCCTCCGGAGCTTCTGCAGGCAGACTGCCGAGACATGGCCGTTCCTTCTAAGCCGAGTCAAAAATGGAGAGGGTAAGAAAGGTGGATGGAGTGGTGCTGCAGGGAGGTGAGTGCGAAGGGAAGGGAAGTCGGTCCCTCTGACTGGAGGGCAGTAGATGCTCCCTTTTATCTGTTCCTGGAGGTGGGCTGGGTTTGCATGGGCGTGAAGGAGGAGACAGTTACTGTCTTCATCAGCGTGGCGTGGTTTACAGATTTTCATCTTCAATTTGCCAAACATTGACCCTACCCAGAAACACACCCTGTAATGCAGGAGAAAATTAAAAAAGGTACAATCGTGTCTACCGAGTGGTAGAACTCCGTGACTAAGAAGCCTTATGCTTTTGTGGTACGGTAACAGTCTCCCTAGGACATACTCCTCTTTTTTTTTTTTTTTTTTTTTTTTTCCACCTTTCATCCATTGTGGTTGTTTCCCTGCTTGTGTTTATCTTTATTTTGATCTCTCGCTCCAAAGCCCCATGGCAGGCAAGCGCCGTCGCCGATGCCAAGTTGTAGCATGGCTTTCACAATTCCCAAAACACACCTGTGTTACACCCTTCGTCTCCCCTTTACATGGAAAATTGCCTTTGGCTTTGCGAAGTGGTTTCTCAATCCAGAGCCAGGGCTCAGCAAATTGCATTTTGATGAGGCTCCGCATCTTTTCGATAAATAAAACCCTACCAGAAACGAGGCGCCGGAGCAACGGTTGGCACTGAAAATTCCTTTATTGTTGGACCAAACTCTCGCTGAAAGCGAGTCCTGGAGTCTCCGTGCCAAGACAGTCTCAGGAGCCGTGAGGAAATGCCATGAATATCCCACACGGGAAATCCCTTCAGGATTTTCTGAAGGCTTCAAGACCATGGGAAGAGCCAGAGAAGAGAGGGGGAAGCCAGCTGCGCCGGTGGGAAGTGCGGAGAGAGGGACGGACGGCTCGGAGAACAGGCAGGGAGAAGGAGGCATGCGAAATCACGCTGCCCACATAATAAACCCTGGGACTATTTAAAGGCAATTAGCCAGGCAGAGGATGCTGGAGAGCTCGACTCGTTTGCCGAGACACAGAGAAAGGAGAACAGTAACTTTCACTGGAGGAAACGCGTGTTCTTCCGCTGCCTGGCTTCCTTCAGAATTTATATGCAAATATATTTTTGGCAGCCGTACGGGCTCGTAAGCCGTGTCTGAGCCCTCCTTGCAGGAGAGGGGTAGGTCCCCTTGGTGAACCTATACGGAAGCAGCCGCCAGGTTTTCGGAAGGCAGAAACTTTGTCAGAATCCCCCGGGTTTGGTGCCGCGCTGCGGAAGGATTAGCTTATGGGTTCAACTTGCCGTAATAACCCCGTGACCCATCACGCCTTCATCCTCCTGTCTGGCAGAAGCCTGCTTACCAAACAACAACCGCCATCTCATTTTTATTTTTTTTTTTTTTTTTATCGATTATTTTTATTTTTATCGGTTTTCAATTTTTTTCAGCTCTTTAGGCCACTGAAGAAATTCTGAAATTCAAAAATCCTCGCGGCTGCTGAGGCATCTAACTGTGCCGGTGGCGCAGAGGTTCCCACAGGGCGCCGGCAATTAAGCGCTTCTTGAAAATCCACACCAGCAACTCTTGGTATCTTCAGACGTTTAAATACCTCTGGAAATATCGCCCAGACAGCTATTCCCAAAATGCCCAGGGACCCGCTCCGTGGCGTAACGTGCAGCTAAACTGGCATTTCCACTGGCAAAGGCGGCCGTCCCTGCCCCGCCTGCCCGTCCCACCTCCCTCCCCAGCACCAGTGCGGATTCCTGAGCACGCAGGGAAGCGGAGCGGGGATAAACAGGGCTAAAAAAATATATATAATAACAACAAGTCACCGTGAGACCGAAGGGGTGGGGTGGCCAGGGGATTTGGTGGTAGTACAGCGTGGTTTATAGACAATAAACGCGTGGGCTGAGGAGGTCCCCATGGGGCTTGGTGGTCTTCAGCAAGACTTTGTCTCCTCGTCCTGGTTTGCCACCGAAACCACGACACCCCTAAAACGCCACAGTTGGGACAAACACCTGCCCGGCCTGGGAGGTTTCAAAGCACAACCTCAACCATGGCCGCAACCATCAGCCAAAGGACTTGACAACCATGGAATCATGGAATCATGGAATGGTTTGGGTTGGAAGGAATATTAAAGATCATCCAGTGCCACCCCTTGCCCTTGGCAGGGACATGTCCCACTAGGCCAGGTTGCTCCAAGCCCCATCCAACCTGGCCTTGAACCTCCAGGGATGGGGCAGCCACAGCTTCTCTGGGAACCCTGTTTCTCTCGGGGCGATGGCAAGTGCCACCTCCAGGAGAAGCAAATCGCAAGCAGGACCCGGCGGCGCCATCTCCACCAACCCAGGCTGGGAACACGCTCCGCTTCTGATTTATTGGTCAAAAATGTCCTTTTGCCGCTGGCCGCACCGCCGGGCTCAGGAGGGTGCCATGGGTTTATAGCTACAGAGATATAACCACGTGTTTCTGGTCTTCCGGGGGGGAAAGGGGAGGAATTTGTTGTTTATTTTTTGGGTTCTTTGCTTTTTTCTGTGGGCAGCACAAGGCAATCAGAAAGTTTTTGGGTTGCCGGCCGCGCCGGCAGGAGATGCGTTAAGTCAGCACCGGGCTGGAGTCCCGCGCGCCCTTGTTTAGGTAACGAGCTGGTTGAGTCATGGCCGCATCACCAGCCAAGTTTAGGAAATCCAGCTGGGATTTGAATATCGACATCATCACCCGGTTCAAACGCAATGGGCAGCTCGAGGCAGCCGGGATCTCAACCAACATCGTTGTACCCAAAGCCCCCAGGAAGGAAAATGACCTCTAAAGGCCCCTTCCAGCCCAAACCACTCCAAGTTTCCATGAAAATANGGGGGGGAAGGGAAGGGGCTGGGGGGAGGGAAATCACAGCAAATTTAAATGAAACTTATTCCCGACAAAATTAAATGAATCTTATTTCAGGGCAAGTTGGCTGTTTTCTTTCCTCCAACAAAAGGGCGAAATGACGCCCCATGCGGGTCCAGCCCAGCAGAATTTTCCCCTAATTGCGGGTGCCATCACAAGAACAAAAGGCCAAGGCTCTTTGGTGTCTGTTTGTTTTAACTACAGCTTTTGTCCACCTCTGGCAGCCTTTTGTCTCTTCATCTGCTGATGTCAGGAGACATTTGCTGGAGGCAAGTTTACACAGAGGCAGCTGGATTGGGGTGACTCTGAGGGAAGTAGATGTCTTTTCATTCAACGCCATCTCAGGTCCCTTTACGCCTCACTGGAACATTTAACCATTGCCCAAACCATCTCCCCATCCAAGTAGTTACATGCCTTTGCTGGCAGCGGGGTGACATTCCAGGGTGGCTGGGAGGTTTATGTCTCCAGCGTTTCCAAACAGGGAACGGGAGCATGGGGTAAACGAAATGACTCACCCAGATGGCAGAGCGAGTCTGCGGTTGACCAGGGACGTGATTCACGGTCTCCTGAGCAAGAGGTCAAACCACACCGGGAGTTTTTTGGCTCTAAATTTACAGGTCATCAAAAATATTCTACTTTTGTGGAGAGGTAGGGCTTGACAGAGGGATGAGATCTTGCTCTCCCCGTGTTCCCAGTTGCCTTTTGGAGACACCTTGAAAGCAACCTGTGGATCCCCGACCAGTCCAGACAACAGTAAAAGCTGCAGGGCTGCCTCCAACATCGCGGAATTAGCTCTGAATTAGCTGGAGGGGTGATGATCACCCTTCCCTCTTCCACACTGTCCCTCCCAAGATGCTCCAAAAGCACTCGGGGCCGTGCAGTGTCTTTGCCGTGGCAGTGCCAGCCGTGGGCACCGCAGCACCGGGACCACCTCGGAGGATGGGAGGGAACGGCTGGAGGCTGGCGGTGGGCTCAGAGGCGATGGTCAGCCAGGGGTGGACCAACTGGGGGGTAGCCCAAGTTGGCCAATGCGAGCAAGGAAAGGGCTTAGGAAGAGAAAGGGGAAGAGGACGGTCTCCCAACGTCAACTGAGTCCACGAGTCTGCTCTGCTCTAATGGGCCCACCTCCCTCTGCCACCCCGGGAGCTCCAGCTCTCCCAGAAGGAGAGAGGAGAAGAGCATCCAGGTTCAACCCTCCTCCTCTCCCGCCGTGCCGCCGGGATCGGGCTCATTCCCACGCACGGCATCCAAGAACACCGCGCGGTGTTGCACGGACTCATCCAGGTCTGGCCTGACCCAGAAATTTTGCCTCCCTCAACACCCCAGCACCACCCCTGCGGGACCCCCCTCGTCCTCCTGCCGACCTTACAAACTTCCCAAGGTCTTGGAGAGAACGGGGCAGGAGACGGGGCTACACCTGCCGTTGCCTTTGGTCCCTTTAAATGCAAAACTTCAAAAGGCAGGAGAAAGTCAGGCAGCACTTTCAGATCTCAGCAAAAGAGGAGTCTTGTTGCGACACGAAACTCTTTGGTCAGAGAGAAAAACCACACGAGCTTACTGCCTCTAGTGTTTATTAGGGAATGCCATTAGGGAATGCCGCACGCCAAAGGAGAACGGCTTAAGCAAACAAGCACAAGTGTTCCCATGATCACAATGCAAAGGTAAACCCCGAGCAAAACTAGACGTTTTACAACAGCTTCTAAAGAGCGCGGGTGAAACTGCCAGTGTCTTGCTTAGGATGAAAAAAAAATAACACAAACGCCCAACAACAAAAGCACCAAACTGCGGCGGGGTGAGAAGTGTCTTCAGCGGGGATTCATCACCATGAGGAAATTCTCGTTTTGGAGTTTGAGCCCTTGGCTGATGAGTTAACGCCCACTCAGATCGCACCGCCCCTGGATCCAGCACAAGACCATCAAAGGAGTCGAGTTTTTCCCCAGGTTCCGGAAGGACACGGAGCGGTCCCTTCCGCCCGTCGCCGGCGGGATGCTTCTCGCTCGGACCGCGCTGCTCCGCGGCCGTATCCCAGCCATGTTTGGGGCTTCCCAGCAGAGGGATGGGCAGGTCCCGCTTCCGCGGGGGTCCCAGCCCCCCTGGGTGACCTGCGGCAGCTCCGGGGTGTCTGGCGGGGAGCGCGGGGGCAGCTCAAGCGCCGTTGAGAACCTCAGTCATCAGCCGGCGAATAAAGCCGCGCTTCACTTTTCCCTGCGGTTTCGGACGGGCGGTGGAGGCTTGGAACGAGATGGGTGGTTGCCACCTGGGCAAGGAAGGGGGCGGGGGTGGTGGCTATCGTGCTGTTTGCTGCCTTTTCTCCTTCGGGGTGCCGGGGAGGGGTGGGGAGGTCGCCGGCGTTCCTAGAACCTCCGGCTGCAAGACGCGGGGCTGTTCTTCTTCAGGATGGTGCCGGACCCCACCACCACCGAGTTACACCCTCCGCCCGTGGAGCCGAATCCCCCCCCAGCACCGAATCCTCCCCCGGCGCCGAATCCGCCCCCTCCTAGGCTGTAGCAGATGCTGGCACCGCCTGTGTTACAGCTGCCTCTCCCGCTTCCAGCTCCGAATCCCATTCCTCCTCCTCCTCCTCCAAGGCACAGTCCGCCACCGTATCCACCTCCGGCAGAGCTGCTGCCGCCTCCCACCACGGCTGCAGAGAAGAACAGAAGGCACGAGGTTACCTCCGATGCCACCATAAGGTTTTGGAGCATCGATGCCAGCCCACTGTGCTCCCTCGGGAGTGGGGAATGCTACTTACAGATGCTCACGGAGCTCTGACACTCTCCAGACATCCTGCAAGGAAAAGAGACCGAGCGTCACCCCAGCCAGACCCCATGAAGGTCCATCAGACCATGGGCATAATTAACAGCTCTCGGACCACAGTCCGTAGCTGATGGCATCCCGTTGCTTTAGCAGGATGCAACCAAGCTCCTCCTGTACCCTCACCCACCTGCACTCCTCGCCCTCCAGCAGCTTCCTGTAGGTCGCGATCTCGACGTCCAGGGCCAGCTTGACGTTCATCAGCTCCTGGTACTCACGGAGCTGCCGGGCCATGTCCTGCTTCGCCTTCTGCAGGGCTGTCTCCAGGTCAGTCAGTTTGGTCCTGGCATCCTTGAGGGCCACCTCCCCGCGCTCCTCGGCGTCCGCGATGGAGCTCTGCAGGGTCTCACACTGGAGGGCAAGAGGTGGATGCGGTGAGCGGGGCAGGAGCAGCCGGTCGGAGACAAAGCCATGATCCCGGATGGTTTGGGCTCAGCTATTCACAACCACGGCAGGTCCCCTCCCGCCGGCGATGATTGTCACCAGACTATTTGCTTTTAGGGAAGCTCCCAAGGGCGCTACCGAGAGCTCACACCCATTTCTCAAAAAAATGCAAAGCTTACCTGTTTCTTCACGCTCTCGATCTCAGCCCGTATCCTCTGGATCATGCGGTTGAGCTCAGAGATCTGGGCCTTTGTGTCCTTAAGGCTGTCTCCGTGTTTGCCCGCGGAAGCCTGCAGCTCTTCGTACTGGTGGGCAGAAGCGAGAGGAGCACGTTCAGGTCCACCATGGGGCTCCTCACCGCGGCTCTCCATCCCACCCCACGCGAGCCACGGTGATCCCGCGTGCGCTAGCTCCGGTCTGGCTACACCAGTACCAGAAACATCCCAGGTCTCGGCATCGTCTGAGCCACCACCGTCAGCTCCTCAGCCCCCCGTGGCCGCAGGCACGGTGCGGAGCTCACCTTGCATCGGTACCAGGACTCGGCTTCCACCCGGCTGCGGTTGGCAATCTCCTCGTACTGGGCTTTGACCTCCGCGATGATGCTGTCCAGGTCCAGGTTTCGGTTGTTGTCCATGGAGAGGACCACGGAGGTGTCGGAAACGGTCTTCTGCATCTGGGACAGCTCCTGGAATTCACACCGGCTCTGCCTTTATCCCACCATCGTTTCCTTAACGGTGCCACCACCCCCCCC
>VZSF01003980.1:339785-434114 GCA_013398295.1 Chionis minor | reverse complement strand
TGATTCTGTGATTCTGTGATCCCGACACATCCATTTTATTCCTTAAGTCCAGTGTCACCCTTAATTTATGAGATGTGAGAAAATCCTGTTCTCTTGCCTCTGCACTGGGGAATGTGCAAGTAGATCTGGCTGCAGGAAGACTCTTGTTCTTAGAGGTATAATGCCCTTTCCCTTAACAATGAGGATGACAAAACCAGGTATAACGGGAGGCTTTGTACTATTGGAACAAATTAAGACATTTTTATTAAAACAAATGAAGCAGCTGAGATCCTTTGATATATCCATAGTGCCTACATCCTGCAGATGTCTCACTTCAGTCAATTAATCAGCCATTTCCGAGAGCATGGTAATTGTTTATGCAATCCACTTTGATATGTTTTATAGCATTTTGTTTAATCCTCCCCAACTTTTCATCCCTGGCAAGAGCTTTATGGTAACATAAACCGTAATTGTGCAGTAAAGAAAATCACCTTATGTTACAGTCTACAACTGCTTTATCACCCGCATCCTAACATACATAACCTACACTGAAACAACTAAATATGGTGAACAAGGCTGGGCAGCATGCTGCTTTAATAGCACATAAACGCAATGACTTCTTGACAAAGAACTTCACCTCCATCAGAAGACAAAACTGTCTAGGGGATTTTTATATTCCTGTCAATGACAGGAAAGGAATATATCGCCATTATAGCTGGCAGACATTTTTCTGCATAAAAAAAGCTTTCCTAAGGACAAAAAGGAATACAAAAACCTTCTCCAACCCCTTCTCTCCTTCCTGAGAAGACTTTATTTTGGAAAACTGTCAGCATTCTAAAAAAAATTTCTAGTGTTGAAATTAGAAATAGTTTGTTCATTAGATTCTTATCTTTTGATTTAATGAAAACTAGAAATTAAATCAAATACAAATGAAAATTTATAAAAATATAAACAGAGTATAAAAAATAGCTTCAAATCTTTTGCTAACCTATTCTATTGGAAAAGTAAAGTCAAAATCTAATAAGCAACTGAAACTGCTTTCAACTTTATGTCAGAAATGCATCAGGATCAACCAGCTCTTCTGATCCTTTGTCTTAATCTGAGTCTTATTTTTAGAAAAAAACCACCAAAATGTCTATCAAAAAATTCTGGCCAGCACAACCATAAAACCACAACTCCAAAATTTGTATGTCCTTAACAGTTGCCAGCCACCAGTGAGGTAGAGAATCCCTTCTGTTTGTGATATCCTCCCTACAGAAGGAGACTTATCGTATTTCCAGATTCTGATCTGCTTATATAATTCTGCACACAGTAGCTGTGCACCTCTGTATAATTTATGTGGCTTTACGACATGGGCCACACAACTCCCCCTTTGCTCCCTTTTCCTTGCCACCTCACCGACAGTTTGCCCCTGTGCTCACCAGTTTGAGCTTCGGACAGTTCTTGGCTTTTCCTCATCAGCCTTGCTTCTCTGTGTGCCAGCAGGAAGTGAGAATGGCACAGACTAAAGAAATTTTTCTGCTGACTTTGGTTACAGACTGAGTCTTTTTTTATTCTCCAAAGAATATTGAGCAGGAGGATGACAGTCGATCTGTGACAAAGCAGGAAGATTATTTCTGGAAAGAAGAGGAAATGGTGAGATAAGACACACATTGACACTACTGCTGCTTGATGCCTGCCACACATTGAGTGCACTCATCATCCTTCCTTTACAGGATAGAGGGTTAGGGGAAGTAGTTTGGTGTCCGCCACAGCCTGAATGTCTACAGACAATGCCTGCAACCATTTCTGGCAGCACATGGGTAAATGCACCTCAGACTTTGAGACTAGGAAAGAAACTGTGGGGAAAAATTCCATTTCTTCAATGAGTAGAGATGAAAAGAAACCACAGTCATAAATGTGGCAAAATAAAATGTCAAGATTAAGATATAAATGCAGGAGACACAGCAATGCCCCCATCCAGTTCCACTCCTACATCAGGTCAGTGCCTTGCATGTTCATTTGTCTCCCAAAATTTCCTACCTTACCACAACTATTTGATCTGTTCAGAGGTGCTGCCACTAATCCCTGTGCCACCCCACACCGACTCTGGTAATGCAGTTGTTGGGCATGCGAGGGGTGTTCACAGGCACCCAGGCATTCTCTCTAGTGTCTGCAGACATCCTCTGCATCGTATTTTACAGCATAAGCCTCCATCACCATTTTATGTCACAGCAAACCCATCATCCTCCAAGTGATAAGTGCTGAAAACCATTGTGCTGAACCCTAGCTGTTAAGAAATAAACTTTCATCATAAAACTAATCTCTTTCCTCACTCCTTTTCCTCCCCTAACACTTGCTGGTTACCACTCATAAAATTTAAGCCTGTGGAGCGATTTTTCAGGATTTATGAATAGGATTTTCATGCAAATTAATCTACGTCAGAAGGCTTTGTTTTGTTTAGACTTCTTCTCCCCCTCCCAAAGAACAAATGAGCTATTTCCTCCTCAGCACTCAGCCATGGAGCTTGATGATATATAACATCTTTAAGTCTAAGTCTATTCTTTACCTTAATGCCGCATGTTTTTTGCTATAGGTTTTGATTGGGCTTTGGGTTTGGGTTTTGTTTTTGTTTTGTTTTGTTTTGTGGTTTTTTTCCTTCTCTTTAGGTTAGAAAAGTGATATATATCACATTTGGATCATTTCCAGTCTTACTGTTGTGTGCCATACTAAGTACCACAATGATCCTTAATTGGCAGTAAATAGAGAAAAAGCAGTCATCCTTGGAAAGCAGCTGTTCTGTGAATATGTAGTATAACAGTAGTGTGGACGCTGTGGTAGGAAGGTTTCAGGTTACAGCTAGCTTAAATGGAGGACTTTGACGTCCTGCACTAATAATAACTCCACTATAAATATGAGGGAACAGGATAGGCAGGAGAATCAGACAGACAGTCTCACCCTTGGACAGAAATGAGACCACTCTGTTCTATAAACTGGGATTTGTTTCTTTTAGTCCTTCACTGTGTTGATTGGATAAACTTTGATGACTTGAGGGTGGACCATTATGCTGACTTTGTAACATTTCACCCTAAATACTTTTGATATTGTTTTAGAGACCACCAGGAAGAGTGGAGCAATGGGACCTGGATCTGAAATATATTTTGTAGTGTTTTGTTTAGGAAGAGTTTGGCCTGTATATCCATAGGGGATGCTCTCACTTCAGTGTTAACATGATACGAGAGTGCTACCATTTTTCGAAGAGAGGAAATAAATGTAATTTACTCAGTAATTTCTTTGTCTTATCACTACACAGAACACAAGTTATCTCCAAATTCAATTTGTTTGAATAATACTGTTAAAAGAGACAGAGAGAAAGGTATTCAACTTTTCTATATGGCTGCAAATGGGCTGTGCACTCCTTTAACTCTCAAATATAGAAAATCTGGAGAGCTTTTTTGAGTGAGCAATTGGAACCAGGTGGATGGAAATTCATTGCCCAACAACAAATTAATTTACTTAGGTATGATACATCATCTTCCTCTTTCCATTATGGTAATTGAATATTCATCACATAACAAGTGCAGTTAATTAGCAGATTACTCATTTACTGGACAAATAATGAACATCTTATTCTAAACAAAGAAGGGGAAAGGAAAGCCAGAGGGAGAGAAAAGAAAACATACATTTTTATAAGGCCATTATTTAAATTAGTCTTCTTTTAAATAAGAAGAGAAAAAGGAATCATGAAAAATATGCAATTAACTTTTTTTAATATTAGTATTTAATGATAGCTATGCTGTATCCAGAGATAATGTAGCTGAAGCTTCATACAGCACAGGGAGGTTGCTTGTCACCGTGGTCCCACATAAATCAATAGTAAACATCCCCTAATACCAGTGGGGCTGGACTTCACTCCTGATATTTCAAAAAGAAAGGAATATTACTACCACTTTAGAACAAACTGTAAACCTTTGTGACATGTCAAAATTGATAGATTCACATTTTCTTTAATTTATTTTTCTGTTGTTTCTGGAAGTTTTTTTCTCTGCTTGTCTGTCAGCATCATTCTTTTGTCTTTTGTCTAATGTTTGTTTTGACTGTAAAGATCTTTCGAAAAGGCCCTTTTTTTCTTCTCCATTTATGCACAGTGCAGTCCTCGCCCATAATTCAGGCTCTTGCATACTCCATTCTTGCTATCGCTAGCCAGGAAGAAATGTTTTATTGATATAAATTGGCATGGCTCCATTAAAGGGAATGGAACCACTAAATTACCTTGATGGAGAACGATTTTTAATATTGAAGTTTAATATTGAAGTTTGCTTACTTTTATTTGGGCGCTTTTTTGCTTTTTTTTTTCCCCACAAGTACTGTAAACTAACTTGGGTTTCTTGCCGATGATGTATCTATACATTATCTAGAAATTTACCAGACACTTAAGTGCAAAAAAGGCAAAATGAATCTCAGATATAATTTTGTTAATGTCAGTGTTCTCATGCCAGATTTAATTGCAGCCATCACCTTTAGGGTCAGCGGTGAGAGGAAACAGTTCAGTTCTTCTAGATGAAGCTAAATCTATATTGTGTAGAGCTACATGGCACACACCATTTGTGGGAGGTTTTCTCACATTGTGATAGTTTATTGTTAAACTACAAGCAGTTAGCACCTGTCAGAATGGTTCTGACATTTGCTAAATTTCACATCTTCATGGCTGTGTCAAAGAAAAGATACCAGACCAAAAAACATACACTTGGAAAAAATTTTTTTTACAAATTGAGGGTTTGAAACAGAGAGCAAAGAAAGAGGAGGGAGCATAGAAGGAGAGGGGACAGAAGAAAAGGGAAAAAAAAAAAAGTTTCCAGCTGTGCGGATCCAGAACCCCAGGGCAGAGGAAGGAGACAGGAGGTGGCAACTGCCTTATCTTAACAACTGCCCATTCCCAATTACACCTGCCCAAGAAGTTCCTGTGTCCAAGAAATGAGGATGAATTTTATTGAGAGACTGGAAATAGATGTGTCAGCCCCTAAATCTATATTTAGCATTATTGAATGATTGTATATTAGTAGCTTTAGACCTCTGCTAAACTTTGTATTGTTATAGAAACAACTGAAAGATATGACATGTTTCAATGTCTGTAGGCTTTCAGTGGTGGTGTAAGAAGATTCTGACAAATAGTCTGAATTTGTCTGCTCAGTCTCTTAGTGACTATTTCCACTTGTCATTTCTCTTGCTGTAGGCTGGGCAAGGTCAGACCACTGTTCAGCTTTCTGTCTGTCCATGAATTTGTGAAGCTACTTGTTCTGGGTGATGTACAGAACTGGAATTGCAGCTGAGAAACGGGATACATGAAACCAAACCACCAACCAAATCACAGCTCAGACCCATGCTAAACTCCTAGGTTTGAGATTTATTTTCTCTGTCCCTCTGCTTCCTTCTCCACTCCTCCACACTGTGTTAACTGCAGTAGCAGTAACAGAATGTGAAATGGCCTTCAACAGTTGTTAAATATGAAAAAATGTTAAAAAAGTTGTGCCCATTACTAAGTAGAAGGAAAAAGAAAACCAAACCATTAAATCAATAGAAAGAGTGAGATTATTTTCTATGCTTAATCTTCCACTATGTCCCTAATTATCAAGCTTCTTTTTACTGGTCACTCAGGGACCAGATTAACTAGGTCAGATACTGCAGCCTTCTACATACAGGTGGACAAGTACCATTTCTGAAGGGAAGTCTTAGTCTCAGCTCAGGTGAGAACTGATTCTTGAGGCCATCATAGACAGACAGTCTGTATTCCAAGGTAAGTATAATTTTTTTTTTTTTTTTCCATGTCAATTCTGCCAGATAATCCCAAAGTTCTGTCAGGAAATCAGTCTGTATGGCACCACTCTCTGGTTTATTAGCCACAGAAACTTCCAGACTCTTGCTCCAAAGTTCTTCATTTTCAATGTTATATTTTTTTAAAAACAAAACAAAATGGAGCACTGCTCTTAATCTGACCTCCCTCTGCTTCTGTTCTGTTCTTCAAAAATATTTAATGAGGTAATGGACAATTGTACTGAATGGGTGATTATTGTTTGCATACTAGTAATATGAAATAATAAAAGAATTGTTTTATTCCTCAAGTAACTTGAATATTTTCCTCCAGTGAAAAAATAATTAATCCATAAATCAGAAAATGTTCAGTTGTTTATCTGTTGCATATTTAGTTCAACTGGAAAGAAGGGAAATTCACCCTGTCAAAAAATGTTTTAGAAAAAAGATTATGCTGCTAGACTTCTGTGCTACACAAGAAGAGGTCTAGATTAGTCTTACCATTTTATTTAAAACACTGTTTTTGCTCCAAGGGTAGATGCTGGCTATAACATGTCAGAACATGCTTAACCTAAGGGTTAAAGAAGGAAGAATAGGTTGAAAACCGTCCTTAGGATATTCCTTTTTGAGATAATAGCGGTGAGCTTGATCATGCTAGATGTGCCCTCTCCATCTCTAGCAGTGCTTTTGGCTAGATCAGGACATTACCAGCTATGTCCTGGCATGCCACATGCTGGACTTGGAAAAGGCAAATTACAAATGGCTTATAAAGGGGAACAGGCAGTCATGGTGAATGGGTTCATTAGCAATATAAACACGGTGCGTATAGCTGACCTTCAGTGAAGAAGTCCCTGAACTGATGAATGCTGCTAGCTGGCACAGTGCATTGGGGAATGAACTATTTTGCATTGGCATTGTTTCCAAAAGCAGCTGCTCTGAGCCTTAGCCAGAGACAGGCTAGGCAGATATTTGCTCGTCCCTGCCTTGGTCAGCAGGGGTTCGCCACTAATACTGTATTATAATATTAATTGAGTGAATCACTCAATAAGAACTGTTAATGACTTACTTCAAACTTGCATCAAATGTGTAACCACAAGCCCAAGCCTTCACTTAGCATGCTGTTTCACCCCACCAAAATGGTCCCCACCCATAGCAAAGGATTGCAGAGAGTAAAAAAAGAAGTTTTTGAGAAACATAAGGAGGGTGTTACATGTTACAGCCAGAAATTAAATGCCACTAAAAACATGAGACAAAAGTACTTTTTGAACTAATACTTTACTTTCAGTTGTAATCCACCACTCAGTCTGGCAAATTCCAGGAGTTTCAGGATGTAATTAGTATCCTACATCTATCTGCATCCAGAAGATGTAGAAAACTCTCCTAACAGGGTGCAAGTCTTGCTACACATTTTCACATGCTGTTCCTTTACAGAGGAGTAAGCTTAAATGGTCAGTTCTCTGTCAGAAAACAAAAATTCCTGATTTTTTTTTGTAAATAAAAGAATAAAGCAAACCAGGTAAGTGGGCATGTCATAGTACCTACCACCCCAACAGTTGTGTGTTCACCACCTTTGTGAGAATGGGAGTCATACAAAATATAAAATACACAGGTCTGAGTCCCAGCTGCAGAACAGTAACTTGAACCCAGCTCACAGGGGTGAGAAGTGGTTTGCTCTCCACAGGGCTGTGGGTCTTCCTCAAGATCAGTCCAGAAATTCCACTCTGTTAAGTTAAGACACTTTTCAAACAGAAACAGTCAGGAAAGTACTGTCTGGGAATATTTTCAGGAAGTTCTATATGCAATAAAACATTCTTGATTGCTCCTTTAATTAGTAGCCATGCTCTTTCACTTTCCATTTCTGACCATGATTTCCTAGTGCCTTCTTCCCATTTTCCACGTCAGCTTTGCAAGCAGCAGGAAAGCCTAGAAGGGGCTCAAGACAGCTACAGAATGGAAAGATGGAATCAGTTCAGGGATAGAAGGGTTAAAAATATAGTGGAATAGTTTTCCCACAGTGGTAACAGCTACTGTGAGCAGGTCAATGGAATTAGTGATCTTGCCAGGTGCCTGTCTGAAAGGGGAACAAAACACCAGAGGTGGAGCCTGAAGGAGAGATTTAATGATAAGGGGTTACCATGAAATATGTGATTCATATCTTGTCTGTTGAAACTCATACACATGTTGGTTAAAGTTTACATTAAATCCCGCCGTTTTCTCAAAGCCTCAGTTATTGCAGAGTCATTTCAGAGGCTGCTACACTGGCTAATTGCTATCAGATGTGCTATGTGAAACTCTTGCCAGTTCAGCTAGGTGAAAATCCGGGAATGTAGCACATCCTTTAGATGAAAAGAAAATTCTGGCACACAGTGAAATATGTGAGTAATGCACCAGCTCGAATATTTAGAGCAGAGTGCCATATGAGAAATTCAAAGTGAAACGTTCGGTACCTCAGGATCCAGGATAAGGACTGTATGCACAGCGTGAAAATTAAAGCTTCTGCTTAGCAACTTCACTCCAAGGAAACTAAACTGTGAGACTGGGGACTCCAACTTGGGAGAGGGGCACTAGAAATATATAATGCAGAGGGAACAGCAGCAGATATCCTAAGAAATCCAAAAAGTAAAAGGGACTGGGTTTAAAGACAGCACCATCTTTACCATCCAGAAAAAAAGGCAACAATTCAAACAAAAAAATCCTTCCTGTTTAATAGTTCAGTTATTTTACTGATGCATGTTACTATCTGAAGTATTATTAGTAGGATGTGAAAAGTTCAAGGGCATTTCCTATGCTAGGGATTGCATTTCTTTTCTAAACAATAAATTAAGTTAATAAACAGAGATGATTTGCAAAGAAGAGATTGTTTCAAATGCAAGCCACGTAGCGCAGATGATCAGCCTGTCCTCTATTAATCTTGCTATACTTCATATATCTGAATCTATTATTTGTATAGTGTTTATTCTCTAATAAGATAAAATCAAAACCTGTATGCCCAAGAGCTCAGGGAGGTCACCAGTGTGAATTAATCACTAACCAACTAAAAGAGCTGTACTCCAAGGAAATTGTGATCAATTCTGATCTGCCTATTAATTGATGGCTCACTCAGGAAAGTGTTAAAAAGCAATTTTCAGTCACACAAAATGAATTAATTCAGTGGAAGTGTTCCTATGATAGATACATAGCTATCCAGGTTGGAAAGAAAAATATTAAAAGTCAAATCTACAAATATATTGCCACCAAAGAAAAAAGAAAACCACAACTATGCTCTGCAAAGGGAGACTGGTCTGAGCAAACACACATGCACTTCCACCATCATATCAAAGAAGGCTAGTCCAAACAAGGGAGCACTTGGAATAACGATGTATGAGTGCTGCAGGATGTTACCTTGAGGGAATGAATAAGCAACAGAAAACTCACACAATTAAAATCTGCTGGGTAACAGGAGTTGCACTTTAACCAAGCAAGCTCCTGTGCTTGTATCTGCAGAAGAGGACTACATTTTGAGTGGGACAGTTTAATTCTTTAGAGTAAGGCTATTTTCCATTAAATAAACACACCCACAAATCCCTAGCAGTTCTCTGTCCTGGACTGTATCAAACATAATGAAATTCAGGATTAAATAATCAGTACTTTCCAGTGTACTGCAGGTTCCAGGTCAATGACTCAAGTGGTCCATCAGCCCTCCATCTCGAAAGCTAAGGCCTCCCAGTGTATCCAGGGACTGTCAGAATCAACTAGTTTCAGATCAAGAAAGGTGTGTGCGTGTATGCATGTGCGTCAGTCTAGTAAGCTACAACTCCTTGCTGATGCACACCCTGGAGAGTGCTGTGCTTGCTCTCCACTTCATATGGATTGAGTTTCAGCTGAAGACATTTGGTAGCACCAACCTCAGAGCATAAATTCTTCAGAACAGAATTCAGAACATCTTCAGGGATATTTAGGTCCACTTACACACAGGCAGGCAGCAAACTAGTGTGCACTGCAAAGCACCAAGTGTTTCCTTTAAAATGGTCTGCCTGGGGAGTGGGATGCTGGGTGCTGCACCAGCATCTGTTTTGTGGATCGGCTTAAGGGATATCTCCAGGGAAAATCTATGGCCCTATATAAAAATTGGAATACAAACGGTCGTTCCGGGCCCTATGCTGTACATCTCTGTCAGTAGTCATTAGTGAATTCTAGACAGATGATGTAAGGCATATGAATAGGCAAATTTCTTCCAGCTATTCACAGGACTTGCTGAACTAAGTGGGGTACGTTGTTGTGTTTCGTAGATGCTGATCGGTATACTAATCATACTCCGTAAAATTGTCGCTTTCTGAACCAATTTACAACTTTGGTCTCTACCATACTATCTATCAATTAATTCCATGTCAAGCTATGCCTTCAATGACAAAAAATTGGGTTTAAAACTTCCGCTGGATAATTTCAGCAGGTGGCCATTACTTCCTCAATACTATTTTGCATTGCACTTTGGGCCAGTTCTTATTAATTCTTAATGTTGTATTTGTTTTTCGGATTGCTTTGACACTGAATTTATTGAACACAGAAAAATACCTGTTATAACTTCTCAGTCTTTTGCTTAGGTGGCTATAGCTTAGCTAGAGATCAGCACAGTGGACAGTATAAAGGAATTTTTTTTACGCCATAAATCTCATGTGTCTTTTTATCAGTCAGTCATAACTGAGATCTGTCTGAACTTTGCAGTCAGCTTTAACTGGAGCAATTGCAAGTAATTATATATTGGCTTCAAACTTTGTCACTTCCCTTATTTATGTTTTTTACAAGCTTTTTTATGGTAAGGTGAGATAGCCAGGTCCTCACACAGATGCTTTAAAGACTTCCCTTAATTGTGAAATTGACTGTGATTCCTGATTTTCTATAGCCTATATTTTTTTATCCCTCATACATTCATCAAAGAATGTGAAAGACTTCAAAATCTTTTGAAAGCTATGTGTGCAAAAGTGATCACCATAACCCACAGTCTCATTCATGCCTCCAAAGAAATCTAATGGGCTTTTTGGAGATAAGAAATCCCATTTTTTGGAGATAAGAAATCCCTTTTTTGGAGGGATTACTTCTGTTTACAGAAAATACTTTGAGTTTTCCCCAATATATTGTGCTTAACTATGAATGGTTAGTAACACCAGTTTTATCACTTTCAACAAAATGAAATAATAGCTCACATTTCCCAGTAACTCTGGAATCCTTTTCTAAACATCAGTATCACATTCTCCCTCTTCTAGTCTTCTGCTCTGATCTTGAAGTCATATTGCAATATATGTTGTGCTGAAAAGCTCATTATCTATTAGATATTCAGCAGTTCAGTCATGCAACCCACAAGTCAGAGCTATAGGAACAGAGCAGGGTTTGAGACAATAGGGTGATGGGAATGTCCCTAAGAAGCAGGACAGAATAAGTATATGCAGATTTTTGCAGCAAGAACCTGAGCAAGGTAGCAAGATCTGAGAGAGACACCGATGTGTGTCAAGGTGGAGGGCTCAGTGTGAAGGTATAGTAGCTATGTTGGGAAGATCAAATGCTTTCTGTATCCCAAAGAAAAGACTACAGTCACCTAAATGACAATATCAGAAAATTTTCTCTGTGAGTAGTAACAATACTGCCAAAATGTGTCCATAGGATAGACATTCTTCTGTCTCCATAAAATATTTATTAAACGTTTTAACCAGCTAGCTCACAGTCATTTCTCAAACATTACCAAATAACCAGATACTTTATGGCTAAGCAAGGAAGAAATAGGTGTGGGGCAAGGAAGAATAAAGTCAGCCTACCAAAAGGAGTCTCAGGGCTTTGAACAGAGGGTGAGACCACTGGAAGCACAAGGGGCTCCTTGGGCGGCTAATAGAAGGATGCCAAGCAGTTGCCTAACATCAGTGTTGGGAATGCTCAACCTGGATAGAAAAAGAGACATTCAAACCACCTTCAAACCTTCACGAGTCCACAAGAAATATTTATTCCTTTTCCTTGGAAGAGGAAAGTTAGTTTTTCAGATACTGAAATAAATAAGGGTAAGTACGTTTTTAGAGCAGTCTGCTTTCTGGCTGAAACTTTGCTTTAGGTTACACCCTCCTTTTTTAATTTTTAAAATAAACAGTATTGTAGGGAATCATTAAAATTAATAGGGGATTAATGTCTCTAGTGCTAGGAGGAGTTTGTCTGTGAGTTCTGTGAAAGTGTTTATTGCACTGAAACTCCAGCCTACACCAAAAAAAAGCACAGTTTAGATCAATCCACTTTCATTTGCAAAGAAATCAGAACTACCTTCAGAATAAAAGGGACTGCTCAGTCACTGAGACAAGACTATACAAGCTGTTTATCACTTGAAAGAAATCCACTGATCAAAACTTTGTAGATTTTTCAGAGATAAAGAACCTGCTGCTAGCTTTCAATTTTGATATTTGTTAGTTCAGCTTATACAGCTATAGTACAAAATAATGTGTTATCATTAACACTGTATTACTTCGCTCAAAAGAATGATGCAGTCCAATGTACAGTATTAAGGGTGAGTAACTTTCTTCAAGTACATCTGCTCAAGCAGTCCTAATTAGAAAGCAACAGATTATAAATCTTTCTTTAGGCTGAGGGAGTCTTGTGCACTCAGAGCAATAAAGAAGGAGCGGTAGGTTAAAAATGCTTAGTAGGGCTAGGAATGTGACAATTGTGCGAGTCAGCTTTCTCAACCAGATTTTGCAAGTCTGGTTTCGAAATGAGAAGACACTTCAAATGGCTACCTAACCCACAAGACGGCCCTTTACACAGGGCCTCGATTCTCTTTGGCTGTGTTTTTCTCTTCTCTTCTCCTGCAGTTTTCCTCTCACCATTCTGTAGAAGAGTATTGCATGCATGACTGTCAACTCAAGGTTAAGGATGCTCCCCAATTCATCTGTGATGCCTGCTGGATATCAGTTACTACTGTTTGATACTCAACAAATAGAATATTAATCTTTATGCAGCATAGCTCTAAGATCAATCAAGTAGGCTGCTGGGGATTAGAAGAGAGATATTGCAGTCTCAGATCAGAGTTGTTATCCATCTAGTCTGGAAACCTGTCACTGACCAGATGTTTCAGAGGAACGAAGGAGAGAGAGACCCTATGGTATATGCACACTCTAAGGTAGTCAAAATCAGACCAAGAAAATTTGTGAAGCAATTAGAAAAGACCTGTATCCCTCTCTTAAACCACCACCAAAAATCAGGATTTCCTTCCTCTCTTATTGCACAGAAAGGAGAAATGGGAGATTTATCTGCTCTAACTTAACTTGTCTTCCAATTTTCATCAGTTTGTAACAAATAAGAGTCATTATTTAAAAATGCTTATTTCAAATTATGTTTTAAAGTGTTCTGTCTCCCTTCAGCAATTATAGATACTTGAAAAATATTGAGGCTTGTTGTAATGGTTTAGATCAAATGAGGAAATTGCACTGATAGCACCATATGATTTAGAGATAGGAAGTTCAAACTCGGTGGGAGGTGTGTTTCAATTCAAAATGCTCTTTCTCTCAATAGCAAAAGAATGAATAAATGTTCAATGGATAATTATATTTATCACCCTAAAAATATTGAAATATTGTTTTGCTCAAGAAGCAAAACCAAATATGCAGAATTACACCAAATTTGTATTAAACTTCCTCTGATGTAGATCGTGTATGCTGATAGAGAAGTATTTTGTTTCCATTTCCTTATGCTTATAAAATCTTGAGTTTTCTTAGAAGTCTTACAAATAAATATATAGTTATTAAATTTAACATACAGAGATACTATAAATCTCAGTTTTATTTAGATTTTCTTCTTAAGTGTGAATAAGTAGGTTATAATGGATACAATGTATTATTCTAATATATAATGAGTGTGAAAAATGCATTTAGTTTACATATAGTGTACACATCAATTATTTCACTTTATTAAAGGTGGAAAGAGAGCAATGCTGTGACGTGCTTATTGTATGGCACCTGTAATTTTTTTCCTTTGCATGTAACAAATGTCATAGCCAAAAGTGGTCATGGGTCACGCAGAGTACATGTCTCAGATCTGAAGTCGTTCAGTCTTTACAATCTCAGACCACAGGCAGTACTATGGTTGCATTCTCACTGAAGCTTTTGCAACGATATCAAATCTTTATTTCTTAAAGTCACAGCTGCCGTACCATGTAAGCACCCAAAGTTTCTGGTGAAGTAAAGGCATCTCTAAATGTTTGTGGAATTTAGATAAGGTCAAGGAACTGTGAGGCCAAAAAAGTTCATCAATGAAGATTAATATTGAAAACATGTGACAAGAGAGGCTAGGTCACAGAATTTGACTATTTAGAGGGTTTAGTACTGCTATGTTCTTTCCTTTTATATAGAGAAAGATACACTGATTCAGATTCTATTTCCAGCTGGTCCAGTATCCTGTCTTCTCTAATAATAATAACAAAACAATAATAACAATGTTAAGAATATGAGAACAGGGAGAAAAATAATTTCTCTTCTCATATAATGCTTGGACACTCACAACTCGGATTTTCAAAGCTAGAAGTAGTATCTTTGTTCTGAATGCCTTTCATGGATATTTTCTTATTCATTTCTCTGTTTTATTGCATGACTTATCAGATCAAGTTTGAACCACTGTAAAACTTTACTATTCACAACATACTGTGGTAAGGCGCTCAAATATCTCAATATGTGTTGCAGAAAACAGTACATTGTTTTGCTTTTTCTGAGCCACGTTGCCTGCTAGTTGTGTTTGGTGCTCCTTTGCTCTTTATTGAGAAAGAAAAAAAAACCATTCCACGTTCATGTTCTGCGTACCATTCATGACCTTATACAGGTTTCAGTAACATCCCCCCACAGGTATCTTGTCTTCAGTAGGAGTCCAAGGCTATATTCCTTGTTGGGAAAACCTTTCAGATTGCTGAATGACTTTGTTTCCTTTATCTATTCCTTTTAAGTCACAGGTTATGTATTACAATAGCTGAGACATTTCATCCCAAGCTCCCTAAGAAGTCTTACATAAATGCTATCTGTTCCCATAGTGTTCATTTTGTTGATTTTTAAAGTGCTTTCCACCACTATTTCACTGTAAAATGCTTCTTCTACCTCATATGTATCACCTCAGAAGAAAACACTTCCCGAATAGGTGAACATGGGTCCAATATATTTTCCGTTTTCTACTGCAGCTCTGTGTTTTCTAAGCATGTCTTTGGTCATCTATTGACATTATTAACCCTGTTTCAGGCTTCCTGCTCCTGACAGGTTTCTATGCTGTTGAAATCAGCCTTCTTAGGCTGCTACAGCTATCACTGGAGATTCTTTTCCATTTTTCCAGATGGCCACACCTTTGGCTTTCTGAAGAATACATTCTCAACTGAACAGACTCCACTCCACCCTTCTTCTGAAGCAGAAAGCTTTAATATTAGCTTTCCTTAAGTCTTTTTCATAAGACTGCATACATTTTTTCTGAGACAAATACATATGTGCTTTAACACCCACCACGCTGCCTCTGTACATTCCACTCTTTTGACTGTAATTTTTAATTTCTTCTTAAAAAAATTTTTCATTTTTTCTTAATTTTATCTTTTAGCCAAAAACTATTGCAGTGCATATTTTGAGTTTTGTTGCTTTGGTAAGAGTGGTAAAGGTAAATACACTATAATCATGGACATATTGACAATAAAATTTTGAATCGAGCTCTTCACTTGGGTCATTTCTTTCTTTCCTTGTAAATTTACTTGCAAGAATACAACACTGTTCCATTTCAGGTGTCCAAAAATTTGATTTTCCTATTATGTCTTAATGAGTCTATGTAAATTTAACTGTCTGTGACTCTCTGCAATTGAACGCTCCTTTTACATTCTGTCCTGATGTGATTTCCCTTAGTATGTTTCAGCTGCTCCTGTTCTCCTGGATGGCTAATTTATTGTACTAACCTTGTAGTATGTTTTCATTTTTTCTGTTTAGGATTTGAAACTACAGGGATTCATTGTTTCCAGTAACACAAAAGTCTTATTTGTCTACTTGACTCTGGGCTTTAGTAAACCTTTCCCAAGAAGAGGGACCTTCTTGGTCTGAAACCTTCTTCTCTGTATCCTGTGTTAAAAATATCTGACTTCCTGGGGATAGCTATCTTCTAATCTCATTGGCAAGTGACCATCAAAATGATGAAGATCATTTTGGGATGGCCATGGGTGTGGTAGCACATATTCACCCTCCCACACACCCCACAGTCCTTGCAAGGAAAAGGTATAAAACTATACAAAATCCTGAGCTCCTACTGATATGAAGACTAGACAAGATTTAAGACAGCTTTTTAAAATTCTAAATAAACAAGGGAGAATTTCCTTTGAAATAGAAAGCATTTTAAAATAACTATTTTCTCTTGTTTGTTTTCCAAAAAAATCCCAGTTTTGTACAAGAAAAGGTAAAGTCTTCAGCAGTACTAAATAGCAGCTTTCCCTCATGACTAAAAAAAAAACCCTTAAAAAGTAGGAACACTTCAGTGTTTAATTTTGGAGCATCTCAACAGCAATTATGTATGCCATAGTGCAAGGTGAAAATGTTAATATAAAATATAAATATAGGAAATAATACAAAATTATACTCAAACCTTCTTCATTTTCCAAGATTAAAATGCTATGACACAAAAAAGAACAATCCATTTTTAGTATAGAATATTTCTCCAGAACAGGCTTCTATGACAGGAAATGATTTCAAATAATGTTTCTTGACTAAATTTACCAATGATTCAATGAGTAAAATTCATTCTGACCAAGGGGTCTTAGTCCCATTTTTGCTGTCCTCTCAGGCTGCTACAAGATCATGGCAATCTTTTCTGCAGAACAGTTGGAAAATTGTTCTCAGTGGGAATTATTTGACCAGGTCAACAAATAGAGAAAACTGCCATTCACAAGGACACGTACCACTTGGAACAATTCTGCTTGTTGAGGCTTTACAGACACTAAGGTGAACTACAATATGATATTTCTCAGCCTGCAGAATGAAGTGCCACAAAACATGTGTTGTACGCAGATGCAATAAAATTGTGACTCACAGGAATGCTGGAAAGATGAATTAAGTTTATCATGCTTGGGCAAGGAGTGGTTTAGGGAGCTCATTATCCCTTCTGTGTGACATGGGTCAGTATATATCAACTCGGAAATTATACACTTACAATGAAGTTTTGGAAGCCTTAAACAGACTGGAACAGAAGTATCTAAACAAGTTAAGGTAGTCCCAAAGCACTGGGAACAAACACAAATGTCTCCAGTTGTTCACTGGAGTCTCAGCATTTTTTGACACTGTTAAGAAAACTTTCAAAATAGGAACTGTGTGGGAAGTATTAGAATAGGTTTTTAGTGTAGATCTCTCTATATTTTTCATCCTACATCTGCAAAAGCAAAAAAAAGCAAAAAAAAGCAGCACATTTTTATAAAGTGTAATTGTGGTATGATTTGAATGCCAGAAAGCTAGTGCCTAAGTGAGATGTTTGTTTCAGTTGTCCCAGCTGTATGTTGCCAATGTAGACTTCAGTTTAATTGCACGCGTTCTTTAAAGTAAATCATTATCTGTCATTGTCATTCCAAAATGATAAAACATTAAAATAGATGCAACATTCAGCACTATTTAGACAGATCTGTAAACAATTTAAAAGTATGTATTCCGTAGTCTTTAGATCACAGAATATTATGCATTTACTAGAAAGACCTTTCAGATCAAAATATAAGCCAAATTACTCATAAAATATTGTAAGCTGGTAGTGGAAAAGAGGATAAGACTTCTCATTTCCACATTTATCTGAAATTGGAAACATTATAGAGATGTTTAATTATTGTAATTTCATCAGGCTATCTCTTCAGTCAATGAATGGAACAAGGATGATGAGATACCAAATAACTTCATTCCAACAGGGGGAAATTCAAAGGTCCCCAGCAAGGTGTGATAAAGTGAATGTGACATGCTCCATGGCATTTTAGGAGAGGCCTATGTATAAAAAAAATATTCTCTAATGATCAAGAATGACCAAACTCAAAATTAAAGGAACTATATTTTGGTGCCCTGGGAAAATTTTAAAGTTCCTTTGTGTACCGTATAATACAAGGATAACATGTCACAGAATTGTTTGGATCTGACTATGTGTCAGACAAATTTAACATTAACTGATACTCCTTCCCGCTTCTTCTTTGCCTTTCTTCTGACTCAGTGGTATAGTTTATGTACCAGAAACTATATTCTGCCCAGATATTCTTTTCCACTGCTTCTTTGCTACATGTACACTTGCTATCCATCGTGGGAGCAGCTAAAGGACACAGTGTGTGCAGGGGCACAAGACAACAGAGTCACTTTGTAGGAGAGAGGTGTGGAACAGCAGGTTGCAGATGCTGAGCGCAATAAGTGGATTCATTCAATGATCATGGGATTTACATTGAATCTGTGTATCACTCTGGCTTAGTTCTGACACTTTGTTCCTTACAGTACCTTGTTGATGATTTAAGCAAGTTTCCTCCGTTGCTGGAACTTTGCCTTAAACCATTTTCCCTGTTAAAAATCAGGAAAACCCCCCCACCTTTTTCCCTGGAGGAGATCATTCTTCATCTAATCCATCTGCAGATTCAAATATAATGCAGCTCTGTATAACATTTTAGAACCAAGATGTACTAAAATAAATTTCGTGACAAAGGAGCACCACTGCCACACCTACCATCACTCCCGTTTCTAAGACTGTGCAGCAGAAGAAAGTGAAGGTATGAGAAATGTATTCCCCTTTTCCATGTAAACACAATCACTTTCTTATAGTCACAAGCAAGTTAATATCCATTATCACTTAGCAACATAATTTATACAAACTGCACTCGGGTGGAAATGTTTATGCTTTGCTCCAAAAATATATTGAATATTTTCAAAGCACATCATAGTTTTTGAATCATGTTACTTAGAAGATGTTTGTGTTGTAGGATTCTAAGAATCACAGAATCACAGAATGGTACGGGTTGGAAGAGACCTCTGGAAATCATCTAGTCCAATCCCCCCGCTAAAGCAGGTTCACCTAGAGCAGGTTGCACAGGATTGGGTCCAGGGGGGGTTTGAATATCTCCACAGAAAGAGACTCCACAAGCTCTCTGGGCAGCCTGTTCCAGTGCTTTGCCACCGTCAACTTAAAAAAATTTTTCCTCATGTTGAGATGGAATTTCCTGTGTACCAGTTTGTGCCCATTGCCCCTTGTCATGTCACTGGGCTCCACTGAAAAGAGTCTGGCCTCATCCTCTTGGCACCCACCCTTTAGATATTTATAGGCATTGATTTAAAACCCAGTAGTTCCTTGTCTTTCTTGAACTGGGGAGCCCAGAACTGGACACAGTACTCGAGTTGCGACCTCACTGNTGTTCCAGTGCTTTGCCACCGTCAACTTAAAAAAATTTTTCCTCATGTTGAGATGGAATTTCCTGTGTACCAGTTTGTGCCCATTGCCCCTTGTCATGTCACTGGGCTCCACTGAAAAGAGTCTGGCCTCATCCTCTTGGCACCCACCCTTTAGATATTTATAGGCATTGATTTAAAACCCAGTAGTTCCTTGTCTTTCTTGAACTGGGGAGCCCAGAACTGGACACAGTACTCGAGTTGCGACCTCACTGGGGCAGAGTACAGGGGGAGGATGACCTCCCTTGACCTGCTTGCTACACTCCTCTTGATGCACTCTAGGAGACCATTAGACTTCTTGGCCACAAGGGCACATTGTTGGCTCATGGTCAACTTGTTGTCTACTGGGACTTCCAGGTCCTTTTCTGCAGAGCTGCTGGTCATCCCCTAACCTGTACTGCTGCATGGGGTTATTCTTCCCCAGGTGCAGGACCCTACACTTGCCTTTGTTGAACTTCATCATGTTCCCCTCCACCCAACTCTCCAGCCTGTCAAGGTCTCACTGAACGACAGCACAGCCTTCTGGTGTTTCAGCCACTCCTCCTAGTTTTGTGTCATCAACAAACTTTCTGAAGGTACATTCTGTCCCCTCATCCAGGCCATTGATGAATATGTTGAACAAGTCTGGATCCAGTACTGACCCCTGGGGAACACTGCTACTTACAGGCTTCTGACTAGACTCTGCACCGCTGATCACAACCGTCTGATCTCTGCCATGCAGCCAGTTCTCACTCCACCTCACTGTTCATAAGAAGGACGTAATTAAGACTTTTTAACTGTATCTAGGGACACTTTCCACTGAGATCGGTTTTCCTATAGATATCTGATACTGGGTACAATTTGTTGTTCCATTGCAAAGACACAGTGATTATTCTGTACAGTGCCAGTCATGCTAGATCTGATCTGGTTGGAAACAAGAGGTGCTCTTATCATACAAATAGTAATTTACTTTATGAGCCTTGAGGATAAGTAATTTTAAAAGGAGGAGTGATTTCTCTGCAGCTAGGATGGGCATAAAATCTGCCAGTTAAAGCAGGGAAATCAGGTCTACCAAACTGCTCTCTGTGTCCGGACAATTTCCCAACAAGCTACTGGAAAGCAGTCTGCAGGAAGAAATGTAGTCCCTGCTCCTACTCCATGGAGCAGTGTCTTTATGTGCTCCTCCTTCTGGACTCAACCCAACTTTGCTCTTTAGACTGATATGCCAAGCCCATCTGGTTTCACTAAGATCCTCTAGGTTTTACAAGGCTCCAGCCACATTCTTTGGCTCCAGCTTGCAGAATACGCTTCCAGGGTAGAGGATCTCTGTCTGCTATCACTTTTTGGAAATGGATCTCTGGCTATAAAAACAACACTGACTCCCCCAAGGATACCTCTACATTCTTGAAAAACTTAGCACCCCAGTTCATTCACAGGTCCTGACACCCTGGTACTGAGGTCAGAGTAGATAGTTCTAGCACACTAGACATAACCTAAAACTCTATGGTAAGGGCTGCACGCTTCTTTTTCCTCTGCTAGTTGAGACTCTGAATTGTGCAAGTGCATGTTATCTGGAGAAAGGAGATGCAAACTTTTCAAGAGTCTTTTAAACCAACACCCCTTCAGTTTGGATAACAAAGAGAATAGGGGGAGCAAAACCAGTAAGCATCTACTGACTGTTTTTTCTTTCATTGTTTTCATTCTTTGAGACATAATCAAACTTTTTAAAAAAAATTAGAAGAGCGTAAACTTTTTCTTTCTCTCTCTTTTTTTTTTTTTTGTTTTTTTTTTTTAAAGAAAGGATTATCGCTTACCTTCCATATTAGAGCCTCTACTTTAAATACAGTTTCCTCTCTGGTCCCTGAAGGCAGCATCCCTCCTCACATCTGGGCCAGCAATCAACAGATCTCCTCTTACACAAGACACACTCTCCAGTGAATTCACCTACAAGTTCCCCTTCTCAGCTGCTGAGTTTTTAGACACTTGATTTGGCACAGTTATCTGCTTTTCTTCCTTTTTTTTTTTTTTCCTGACTGGGGACTTTTTACTCCCTAAAGAGTAAGTTCCCTGTGGAAGAACTAGATAAAATTGTTATTGCTGAGGATGCTGTCAATTTCTTTGTCCGGGAAAGATATACTCAGGTGCCAATGGCCATCAGCAGGTGTTCTGAAAGACTCTGTTGTGCCTAATTTATAAGTACTTAAGTCTTTTATTGATTATACCTATGACACATTTGGGAAAAGGAAAATTGCTTTTCCCCAATAATTTTTTAATACATATTTGTGCAAAGTAATGACCTCAGCAGAACATAGAAAATTTTAGGTAATCCCCAATTTACCTATACTTTGCAGAACAGAGTACTCACATGGGATATGGGAAGAATACAGGCATTAATATTTGAATTTTTGTAGCTCAAATTCCAGTTATAGTTGAGTTTCTGTGATGACATGTTTTAATTTCCTTCTCAAATATTTGCTTTATTCCATGACATAATAGAAACATTTTCAAAACTAACTTAATTTTGTTCCCTGCATGTTTTAATGTTGAATATCAAATTGCTTTTGAAGCCTTTCCTAATTTTCTAAAAAAGACGTCTATATTCTTGGAAAAGATATACTTTTTTTTTTCCACTGAAGCAGTAATATCAAGAACAGCCAGAATGACATGGACTGGTAGTTGGAAAGGTATGTTTACAATAACAAGCAGAGTAAAATATATTGTGCTGAGGATGTAATGTCCCTCCTAGATCCATTTCAGAAGTTTATATTTAGGTATTACTCCAGTCTGGTCGCATTTACTGAGTTTCCATTTGAGATTGAACTGCACCAGGCACACTCCTAGAGAGCTCCTTCCAACTGAGAGAAACCTGGAAGGAATTCAGTTCATGCACTCTGAAATCTCTCAAGACCATTGAACAAGATGCATAAGAATCAAAACACAGGTCCGAAACACAGAAAATGTTGACAATCCTGCTTAGCTTCAAAAGCACACTTCCAATCTGAACTAAATAATCATGTAGATGAAACCAATGACAAAACTTGCCCAGCAACAGATTAAGAGCTATAGGTCATTCTCAAAATGTTTTAACCGTCTCCTTGACTACCCTCATAACAGAATAGAAAACATCACCCCTTTCACCTTTTATCACCCTACCTTTCCTTAACAAATGAAAACATTCTTGATCTAACATCTATGGGTGAGAGGGGAATTTTTATTTATTTTCTGATATGTTTATAATATGTCTGACATCATAGACAGATCAGATAGTGCCTAACCATGTCTCAACAGATAACCCAAATCGAATATTAAATGCCTTTCCTTTATGATCTAAAAAGAACCAAGATTCCAGGGAAATAAGCAGTGTCAAAATTATGCATATTATTGCATCCAAAAATATATCAAAGGAACATTGTTAGATTGCAGTGTTAAATACCTTCTATCCATTGGGTCCTATGGAAGGAGCAAGAAGGGTCTGATTCTACTGGACCTGCGAGATCACAGCATCAACTGCCAAGAGGAGCAAAGTGGGAGAAAACAAGAAATGTGTTTAAGGTCCTAGAATTTTAGTAGAACTTGTAACTATGTGGGAAAAATGTGAGACCATTTGTCCAGTGTTAATCACTCTTGGTAGGTGTTTTTTGGTATGAACATTATAAAATATACAGATGTATTATTTTCATTATATCTTCCTATAGAATCCCTGTTCCAGTCAGTGTACAGAATGCATAATGCTCTCAGCCAACATTTTTCAATGTCTTACTATTTACTGTTCAGGGTGTACTTCTATAGGTCATCTACTGCACACTATTTTGATTTGTTCCTCGTGACTTTTTCTATATACGTGACTACTTCATAAACATTTCCTTTATCTTCAGAACACCTCTGTGAGAGGATTACCTCTTTTTTATGCACAGAGAACTGAGACACAGGGAGATAAAGATGAAAAATATACACTAATGCGGAGCGGCTAATCTGAGATGTTCTGAACCTGATTGCTTGGGTTTTAAGGTACAACATAGGATTCTATTAATGCAAAACACAGCGTTAGGTGTAAACAAGAGTGCTCAGTGCTTCTGCAAAGCAGACCCCAAGGAGATGGAAACTAAAAAGTGATGCAAAAGAGGTGTCTGAGCCTGTGGGGACATATGAGCCCTTTGGATGTACTTTAGCTCTGTGGTAAGACCATTCTTTCCCTCCTCGCCTCAGCATCATAGCCATCCTGGGGAGGTAACAAGGGAATGTGGTCTAGAAGGAAACCATGTCCCATTCAAACCAGGTGCCTTTCTGGACAGCCTGAACAATGTGACAGCAGGGAGCAGAGCAAATTTTACTAACTCCCTGCTTAACATCAGTGACTCACTATGAAATCTTTGTGAAAGGTAGTGATAATATTCCTTACAATCAGAACGTAAATTTGCAGAATAAATTCCACACTTATTAACAGATCCTTGGATGTACCACCCTGGATATCAAAAAAAGCATGTCTGGAAATCACTGGAAATTGTGGAGGCAATAGTCAGAGTAATTCCTGATTGTTTAATGTTACATCCCAAAGCCTTAATTTTCATTTACTATAATACATTTACATGAAAATATCAGTAAAGTATAGATATTGGTTGCACCAGACTCCTTCACTAGAACATTTGAAAAAGGATGGAAGTTGAAAGTTTTTTTACACAGAAGTTTAAAATAATAGCTGATGTTTCCCTCAGTGTGCATACGTTGGGGAAGAATGTACAGACTTTCTTACAGGAATCCTCAAGAGCCTACATCCTCTCACTTATGCACAGCAAGTGGTGCAAATGATGTGCATTTAATTTAGCAACAACATCCCAATTAAAAAAATGACCTTCAGAGCAGTTGTGAAAAAGCTATTGAAATGCTTTGAAAAACAGAGACTGAAAAACGACCTTAGTTTTCAAACACTCAAATCTGGGTCTGCTCTGTAACGTTTTTATGTTTATAGCAATAGGAAAATATTTCTGGTTTTCATTTTCAGTCCACGAGGCTCATGCTGAAAATGGTATCTTGCAGAAATAGGCTAATTGGTGCATGATCACCTGTCATTTCACAGGAACAAGATTACCTAAATTATAATTGCAAGAGAGGGAGAAGCAAAATCTTGTAGAAGTGCTGGAGACCCAAATCATTTGTGTATCTAATTTGTGACAGCCACAGAGGCACCCAGCTTTCCGTGCTTCCTTTGAAAACCCCAGCCTACATCTGTGCATACAAAATTTTTTTGGGTTTCAGACATATATTAGCACTGTTCAAACCCTGTGTTTATTTGCCACACTTTACATAATTTCAAAGTATATTTTAGAATCCCACCTGCCTTAACTGCGGGTTGCCAGCTCCAGTACAGCATTCACCCATGAAAGCTGTTTTGAATCAGTGAAAGAGGAGAAGTGAGCAGTATGCAGATAAGCCGGGCATCCATGCAGGCAGGCTGGGGAAGGTCATTCTCTCTCAAGTGCTAGGGACACGAAAATGCAAAACTCACAAAGGGGTGCTGCTGGTTACTGCGGGAGGACAAGAGTCACTAGGTGGCAGAAGCACTCCTTCTGCTGCTCCCCCTACCTCTTGTGGTGTGGGCTGTAATTAGGTCAGTGTATGGTAAAGTAGAACTGGGTGATAAATAAAGTAGGTTTTCTCTCCTAATACACGCTGCAGCTTAATTTCGCTTCTTTTTAGGTAGTGTTACAAGGTGGATTAAAACTTTTAGAGGCAAAAAAAAAGCCCTCTTGCCAAGGTAAATGAAATTTAAACTCACTGAGGAGTAACGGCAGAAAAGGAGGAGAGAAAAAAAGGAAAGATGACTCCTCTCTGGTGACATTGATATTCTGTTCAGAAGAACACTGAGGAGGGGGAGGGCTGTGCAGAGATGTGTGTTAAATCTCAAATCCAAACGGGCAAAATGTGCAGTTTTGCCAGCTCTGGTGCAAAGCAATAGCATGCACGTTTTCCTTGAGGTATTTTTGTAATTTTGCTATGAAAAAGGCAGTTTTAGTCAGCAAAACATGACTGATTTTCCCTTTCAGAGTTCAGAGTAATGTATCTCACTATGGAGGTGGTACTGAAGGTCAAAGATGAGATAACATCTCCTGCATCACTTAATCTCCATCTAACTGGGAGCCATGTTACCCCAGAGCTCAGTGTCAGCTCGTGGAAAGGAAGGTACAAGTTGTCAGAACAATTATTACAGAATGTGCTTAATCAGATTCACAAAGCTGTTCTTTCTGGGTTAAATCATGTTAAGGGCTTGATACTATTTCCAGTGAAGTCAATGCAAACCTCCCTTTGGCTTCAATAAGAACAGATTTTGCCCTCAGTGCAGCATTTGACTTCCCAAAAGACATGACAGAGAAGGAGTTTTCAGGAAGAGGAAGACAGAGGACAGGAATAATCCTCTTCATCTTTCTAGGCTTTCCACCCCTAAACAGGCAGGGAGAAAAATAGACTTACTTAAAACAGAAGATGACCTGTCTAAAAGGAACAGATGCAAAAATATAAAGAAAATAAACAACAATATAGGTGCTAAAACATGATTTAGGCAGAATCTGAAATTCTGCCTAAGGCTAAACCAGTGATCCTTAAATATAATATTGCAGAGTTATGCTAAGATCAGGAGCTCTGAAAGCTCAGATCACTCGTCTGTTCACTTCTCCAAGTGCTTGCCAGTGCTGTTTTGGCTTGGGGGCTCGGGTAGTTAACTCCTGCCTAAAACCCACTGGGAATTTAAGGTAGGTAGTGTGCTGTATTAAATCCCCAGAATGTACTGATTTGTTCAGTTTACTTAATTATGGGCAGCTTACAGGATCAGATGTTAACAATGTGTTTTTATTTACTTCAGTTTTTACACATGGTAAAGAGTAGTGCCTCTGTCCACTGCTAATATACTATCCTAGTGATGGGTAACCATAGTGGGAGCAGAATTTTATTGGCATAAGATTAAATGCATATTAAGATTTCCAGGAAATCTCAGTTCTGGCCAGTGGGAACTGCTGGAACCAGATGTGTTTTGTAGTGGAATAGTATCTCCCCTGAAGAATCCTTGTTATCTGTTTACAACCACTCCTGGAGTGGCTTCCCCTTGACTTTCTAAGGTGAAGATTGAAGATTTTTTTTTTTAATGTGCGCAGCTAAGTGCATTGGTCATTCTTGACTTAGCTGTTTGCAGACTCACTTGGAAAGAAGGAGCCCTAAATCCCACCCTGAAGTGAGTGTGGTACTTACATCTATACAGTTATGCTTTTAATCCCATTTCTACACAGCACTTGTACGTATCAGCCTATAGCTTAGGGCATTCAAGTGAGGAAAACCTCAGCCCTCTTTTCACCTTTTGTTGCCCAAATCTGAGCAGATCTCTGAATTTCCAGGTGAATTCTCTAACAATTAAGCTGTTCTGTAAATGGTGGGCACAGGTCCTATAAATCATCTGGCTTCTAAAAGCAATGTAGTGAACTCTGCTCTTTGCAAGGGTATATGAAAGCAAACATTTAATGGACTCAGATTTCCCTTATTCAAGTGAAGTATAGAAGCTAAGATTCCCCTTACTTAGTGTTTTTCAATGATACCTAGTAATTTTGGGAGACATTGCATTGCACAGTATACTGCATAAATCCTTGCGTATGCCAAATCGGATGTCAGTACCTAAAAGACACTGCTGTGTCTCTTTTTATGGACACTGAACTCCTATATTTGACCTACAGCTATAACTTTGTTGTTTATTACAGCTATTGAATTTAAGTAGGGTACAAACTACATTAGCATATAGATTCTGCTGTGAAATTCAGAGGTTTGAATAAGTTTCAGAGAAGAAGTGAGAAGAGGGAAAAACCCAAGATGGTCCTGGTATCCTTAACACCATTCTCTCCTTCTAGATGTGGGTGAGTGTTCTATGGTGGGAATAATAATTATCACAGCACAAAGATGTTGTGAACCTGAAAGGGTAAATGTGTTAATATTAGACACATCATTCAGACCTCAGGTGGAGACAGCTATGAAAGAGCAGAGTGTTAAAATAACATCCTCCCTCAGTCCTATCATCTTTCTTTCACATGCATGTCTTATTACACAAGTATAAACTATAACTGCTGGTCTCAGAGAAATTCAAGCTAAAGACACAGTACAGACAGACAGGCTTTCCCTAAGAGGTTACCAAATTTGTTTCATGTTTGTGTGGGTCACCATTAAGCATCTAGTAACACCACAGAAAAATATTTTGTTATCTAAAGACTTTGTCAGACATAGGAGAGATTGATATCACCTGTGTCTCTACAGCTTCCCATCTCCAGCAACAGCTGATATCACCACCGACTTCATCTACAAGCTGCTGTCCTTGTGTTTGATCTGGAAATCATAAAAATCTAGTTGACTAGTTTGACTAGTCAACCCATATACTTGCTTGAAAATGAACTATGTTGAGAACTAGATTACTTTCAACAGGTCTGGTTTTACCACCACCTTTAGAGGCATGAGAAAAGGTGAAAGTTGGTGGTGACAATAGATGTGGCTAGTGGACTCTTGCGTGCATGAGTCTCTCACTGATGACAATACCAGAACAAGAGAACCATCAAGATTTCTTTCTTAGAAATCCTCAATGTAAACAAGACCTGACTGTGGATTTAGAGTGCTAAACTTACTCTTTGACAAGTTAGATCCCAAAAGGATTATTTTTGTTACTACTAAGCTTGAATCTGATATAGAACGAGGGCTGGAATATTTTTTTTCTTGGTATTTTTAACTGCTCTTGAAAACATTTTGTTGAATAGTAGGAGTGGTTGGTACTTTTCCAATTTGGAACTGCTTAGCTCATGAGTTCATAAAATAACTGCTACAACTGAAAAGTACTGCAGCAGAACAGAAAAAAAAAAAGATAAAGAAAACTGCAGACTTTCAAACACATTATTTTCTCTTTCTAATTGAGGTCCAGATGTTCAAAAGAAAACACATGGACAGAAAAGAATTTTTGGGTTTACTTTTAAACAAAACCAATACATTTTACTTCTTTCATTTGAGGAATTTTGGAATTTCTACTTTACAATTGTGTTATGTGATGCACACTAAGGGTTAGTGCTATGTTTTAGGTTGCAAAATCAGTGGCACAAAATAAGATGCATTTAGTTTCATCATAACTATTTTCCCATAAGAATAAAATCATTGTGGTAAGGGAAGAATGTATGTATTGTTTACTCAGTGCTCTGCTTCCTTGTGAGAATCAACTCAAAACAGAGATGCTTAATCTTTTAGACAGTGCAAGCCACAGAGTCTGTGATGGGACCATGTCGGTGCCTCATGCTTTAACTTCTCCTCAGCAGTATGTTATATCTTGCTTCATGGTCTGGTGTACACATGTGCATGCCAGACATATCACGAATACACATGCAACACCTTCCCTCTCGTGATATTTTCCAAATACACAAATGCCCGAATTATCTATCAGTTGACCAGCAGTGCACATACCCACAACTTCCAGTGTCATTGCTGGATGTGTAGGTCTATGGCAGAGGAGCACTTTGAAAACTATGTACAACAGGGAGCAGGCACCAGCTCACATGCCAAAGCCGAGCTGCTCCTGACTTAAGATGCACAGATGTCTATTTCCACCCTAGAAAAACTGTTCAGTGAACAAACATTTTGGGATGGCATGTTCTGACTGTCACATCAGTTTAAGCAGATGTATTAGTTTCCATTTGTAGAACAAATGGACTTTTCTGATAAAAGATACAGTTACTTGATTTCAAAATCAATTTTATTGTGTGCTGAACAGGTGAATATCGGCCATTCATTCATGAACTTCTGCATGGGAATGAGATTGTTTGTTCAGCAGAGATATCAAACTGTGGTGAACAGGTTGCTGCAGTTTTAGTGATGAACTTAATTGGCATCCAGTGACAATAAAATAACAGAGGGTACTGCAGGTCAAACTTCAACTCCATCAGCAGAGCTCTGTGGGGAAGCTTCCACAGTACCTGCTGCACTATTGTTCCCTCTATTCAGTACTATCAGCATCTCTCTTTCTGATGAACACTAGGCTTTTTATTTTAAACCAAAAAAAACTCACAAGGGGTTCTATGTGCCAGGATGGTGTAATATATGATTTGCATAAGAAAGGGTAAATAGACTCAAAATACCTCCCTGAAAAGCAAGGAGCTGAGCTTTCCTTTTTAATGATACAGAAAAAGTCTCATGTTACACTCTGTATCTCATTGTGTCTCCCACAAAATCATTTGATTAGAAAAGCAGAGGATAATTGGCATAACAAAAACAAGGACACAAGAAGTGAGGCATTATGTGCTGTTTCCACAAATATTACTGCTAATTGTGTCAATTAAATTATCTAATTAGTCTACAGTAAATCACTTAAACACACACTAGCACAAATTCAAAGCATATGTCTCTACAGAGAAACTAATAGTTCCTAAAGGGTCAGAGTTTAGGAAAAGCCATCAGACATGGTATGAGCAAAGAGTAACTCTGATTTGAATTTTGTTAATAATCAAACATACCTTAGTAGTGTGCAGGTCATACTGCTGCCTGGGAAATGATCTGATAATGAGCATTACATGTGGCATGCCAAAATCAGACCTGGACACATCCTGATCATTCTAGGAAAGAGCCCAAAGCCATGGCTGTGACACAGCAGGGCTGAGCCCACATTAAAAAGCCTTTGGGAAAGGCAGGGTATGTGTGCTGGCCTGTGCTCTGCAAGCTTGGAGCAGGGCGTGCCCACCTGCAATATTCTGCATAGGCAGACCAGTAGAGGAGAAACCTGCACTAGTCAAGTAAATGTTCCCAGGACCACTATCTCATCCACTGAGACCAGCTGACAGGGAACAGCCCATGCCCACACCTTACATTCCCTTGCAGCCCCAGGCAACATGCCCCCAAGTTCGACTGCCTGTTGGGAATGGTCACTGGCCCATGCTGACTGCCAAACAAGGAGTTTGGGAGTTGTTCAGCTGCGTGCTAGGTCACACAGGCCAAAACTGCCTTGGGGTGTTCTGTCACTTGGACAGTTCAGGCAGTCTGGGGCTTCTCCAGCATTTTTAATTTGTATGGGCACAAGCAGTCATGACATCTATTTTACCTTCTGCATGACGTACTCTTACAGGGTCACCACCATTTTTATACAGAGAGCATAAGTAGATTACGGACACTGGGATCATAGGTTTGACTAATCTAGGAACTGAATTCTTCTCCTGACTAAATCCTTTATCTATATATGATCTTTATTTGTAGCTACAAATAGAAGCCTTTAGCTAATGCCACTCTCATACTCTTCCTACACACATACATGTCCCAAACTGACAGGCCAATAATCAGCTTTATTATCAAGATCTCAACTTAATCTTTGGCAACATCCCTAGTAAGATGCGTTGCCATGTGCAGAGAATAAGAATGGCCATAGTACACTAAGGGCGATGAAAAAGTTGTATTCTGACGTTTGACACTTTCTGGAAATAGCTCTTTCAGGACAACAGTACATCAGTACAACACAGAAAATAAACAAGGAGCATCCAAAGAGTAGTTAGCCACAGAATCTTTTGGGAAATCAGTGTCTGGAGGAGCCTTCTGCAAAATAATGAACGGCAGGCTGTCATTTTTCATTTGGCACCATTTGATGTCATTGTTCATTGATGTTTCATTTTTCACATTTCACATGTTTAATAAGAAGGAAACTAAATTCTTATTAGTTATGGTGTAATAAAATCACCTGAAAAACACAAACACACATCTGCATTTTAAAGCTGACCAAATTAACTCATTCATCTGTCAAGGTGTCTGAGTATGATATGATCTACTGTTTTTAAATATAGTTGATCTTTTATACAAGCATGTCTGAATATAAACTCAGAAGCTGAATCTCCATAGAAGAGTATTTAGATTGCATCAAATGGTAATTGAGAGGAGATTTTAAGTGTAAAAGTGGAATATAAGTACCAAAATAATTTAGATTCACCAGTCACAAATTACATTTTATTCAACTTTTCAAGTTGCAAAAGTGTCCCCAGTAGCTGTAAAACTGAGTCTGGAAGAAAAATGTTAAAACCCATGAAGAGCAGAACTGAAAACAAGTTTTTTGTTTTGGGAACTTTTGTCTTCCATTCAATAACTAGCAGCTCCCCGCCAAAAATTTTTACATACCCACCATATAGAGAACTTCTTACTCTCTTCATAACAGAAATTACTTCCTCATTTAGCATCCTCAGTGGACAGAGCAAAATTTTGGAATTAAATTTAATATCTTTTTTTTTGCCTCTGAGCCAAACAGATTTCCCCTGCCCTTCACCAGGCAGGGATATTTACAGTCTATAGAGATTCACAGTAATTTTGTGAATTGTGCAAGGAGTTTCTGTCATTTTTCCAGAAAGCTGTAATTGTGTGTGTAAGTGCATCTGTCTGTAAGTGCAGGAGGCTAGTTCACAAAAATATCAGTGTCTAAATTAAGCGCTTATCTAACTTCTCATTATCTAAATGTCATTAAATTATATGAATTAACAGTGATTAGGTTTTAGTTCACATTACCTTTTTCTTTCTAACTGAAGATATTATATTACTTAATGACAGAGTTGTTCAGGAACAAGGCATTTATTAAAACAATATTTGCAGTTGTGCTTCCAAGGATTGGGTGTGTCTTGTAGAAAGAAAGAATGAAACTTCAGTATCTCGGTTGCCGGAGAAACACCCTACACTTTCATCATGGTCAGTTGTCTCAGAATAGTGACAATAATACTTTGTTTCCTTCTCGGTTATGTTGTTATTGCAAAGCTTAATTTTTCATTTATTATTTTTACCTTTCTTGGTATTCTAATTGTAGCAATGGAAAAGTGCATGCATCTTTTTTGTCCAGAACAGAGAAGAAAGCAGATGTTCTACGGATGAGTCAATACTGAGGGTACTGGTTTTAGAAAGTAAGCCAAACCTTTATTAACTTAGCTGCATACTGGTCAGTCAAAAATAGGGACGGCCATGGGACAGTGCTTGGAACCATAGCTGGCAACATCTTGGTTTTTGCTACATCCCCCGCTAGTTTGGACTTGTTAAATGGTATCCAAAAGACTGGTCCAGTTTTGGGTGCCCCAGTACAGGAAGGACATTGATAAGCTGAAGCAGGGTCCACCAAGATGGTTGAGGCTGGAGCACTCAGCTGGCAAGGAGAGGTTGAGGGACCAGGCCTGGTTCAGCCTGGGGCAGAAATAGATTCAGAAGGACCTAATAGCAGCCACCCAGCACCTGGGCAGAGGACAAGAGAGGGCAGGGTTCAGCAAAAAAACAGTGTTGAGCTCTTCACAGTGGGACTTTGTGGGAGGATGACAGACGACATGCGGAAGTTGGGAAAGGGGACTTGACTGGCTATCAGGAAGCACTTTTTCACCATGACAGCAGTAAGCAGTAGAACAGGTTGTGCAGTCCCCACCCTCAGAGGTGTTCAAAGCCTGACTGGATAAAGCCCTGAGCTACCTGAGCAGCTGACCTTGTTTTAAGCAGGAGGTTGGAACAACGATCGCTCAAGGCCCCTTCCAACATGAATGATTCTGTGGCCCTGTCATCCTATAATTGCAAATAAAAATGATTTACATATATTTATCTGTTAAAAATTGATGAGGAGAGCCACTTAATTTAATAACTACAAGTTGAATCCTCACTCCTAATAGGTTTGGATGTTTGCACATTATACTGCAGTATGGATCACTGTTCATAGGAAATAGCTACCTCTTGAAAAAAAAAATCACTGTACCATATCAAGACAATGTTATCATAACCAAAAGGGTATGCATTTTATACTGTGATATCTTGATGAAACATATGCTACAAACAAAACAAATGACGTTTTTGCCTTGATGTAGTTGACTACCTTTGATGCTACGAATAACTTGGGCTAGGCCAGCTGTCTTGTAATGAAAAGAAAGTCTTTGTTTTGCTAGACCTCAGATTTTATATTATTGTAAACATCCTTCATGTGTCAATAAACATAGCTAGATTTTCAAGTTAACTTTCAACTGAGGGATAGGGAGATATTTCCTTCTCTCCTAGTTTCCTAAATTCATAGGTTAATCAGTTTTCACTATGTGTAGAGCTATTTCAACAATGACCATATTTCTCTTACATTGTGAGAAATTGGTCTCATGCCTCCAAAGCATAAGTGATCCAAGCAAAACAATCAAGGAGGTTATATCTGAGGTTTGGGACCACTCTATCTCTCCCCATCCAATAGGACTGTCTCCCTTCTCACACATCAGCAGCTGCCAAACGCACTGGTTTCTGCATCTCCCACAGGGAGCTCTGGTGGACAGAAGGCAATGCTTCACTGTTTCTGCAGTATCTGCTCATCCAGAAGTTATTCTCATTTGCCTCTTGCAGAAAAAGCAATGGGCTGTATTCATCTTGCAGGCCGTGCCTGGATCATGCTACTTTCCTTTTGTGAAAAAATCTTCTTGTATAAAAAATATTTGGAAAAAAAATTATATAGGCTAATATAGTCTTTCCCTATCATTCTCAATTCTTCTTCCTCATGCTAACTCAGTTAGTAGATTACCAAGTAATTCTGCTATCGAGTACAAAACATAGTTACTGAACAGAGGTAAGCCTCGATATCACAAGCAAATGTCCACGGCTGCCTTTTAGAGACAGACTACACCTATAAATCTTGCAGTTACGATGCTGTGCAGAAACTTCCTCAAACACAGCTGAACTGCATGTAACTTAAAAAGAACATCAAGGTCAGTAAAGACAGAGAAAGGAAGCCAGGGTATAAAAGAAGAAACAGATCTTTATTTTTCTTCTATGAGACTGACTTTTCCCTCTTTTCTCTAGTTTTAAGATATTGAATGCCCCTGGCATATGACCTTTATCAGGTACATCATGAATCCGTTTTGACTTTCTATTTTATTTAAAGGTAGATGTCATTGATTTTATTGAGTACTCTGCTTCACAGCCAGTGCAGGTGTTCTAATGAAACTCAGCACAAGTGTTGGAGTCTTAAAATTTGCTTTTTTTCTAACTACTGGTTTGCATAATTCAGAAATAATTAAGCATTCATGTAAAGGCATTTCACAAAGCAAGCTCAACTACAGTCATAAATATACATACAGGATTTTTTTTCCTCTTAGAAGGAAACAAATAGTCTTACAGTGATGGATTTAATTTATTCATAATAATCATCAGAAATTTGCATGTGATGAGCAAATTTTCCAAATGCAACATGTTGCAAGAATTGCACTATTTTTAAAATGAAATTGCTGGAGCTTTTAAACAAAGGATTTTTTTAATAACAACTAAGAAGTATTTACTAAAAAAAATTATCGCTTTTCATGAAGATCAGGAAAGGACATTTGTACAGTATAAGCCACAGAAATGTGTCCATTTTCTGACAAGAAAAGGCTTTGTTTGCTGGGAGCATTTGTTTAATATGGATCAAGGGATTATGTTGTCTTTACTTGCCCTTTAGCATAAAGGTCCCAAATTCAAGTTTCACTCTTTGATGTGCTAAAATTTCTCCATTATAGGTGGAAGAAATCCTGATGATGATGATGAAAACCTACGTCCAGAAAATGTCTGAAAAGGTATGGAAAAAGTTTGGAACTACATACCACACAAAATTATTCTAGACAAAAGTTAATTGTCTTCCTGAATGTCACTTAGTACTGAGTTTGACTAAGGAGGAGCCATCCAAAGGGCTGCCTTCTAAAATGATGGTGAGTAGCCACTGATCACAAGAGGTACGAAAGCAACTGATTGCATGTATGTGTGTGTTCTTATGGGTTTCTATGTGCCACAGTTCATAGTTTGCTTTGCTATCATTCAGGACTACCCCTTTCTTTCACTGGATTTTGCAGAAAGGTTACAGGCCCCAGGCAGCTTCCTCATAGCTGCATGCTTCAATTAAGTTACACCCATATGTGAGTGTCTCATACTGCTTCTGACCTCAGAGATCTGTGTGTGAGACAGTATAAACTTTGGAAGAAGATGACTGGAAGGGTAGTGGTAGAACAAGAACTTTGGCATTGGTTTTAGACACAGTGTACATGTGCTAGGTGTAACTTAAAAAAAAAAAAAAAAGATAGTTCCTTCCCCAAAGAGCTTATAGTCCAAATATAGAACAGCAATAAGAAAGGTGGGTAAGCAGGAGGTAAAAGAGGAAGATGATCACTATTAGGTGGAATTAACGTTATGGGACTTTAAGTTCACTTCCTTCCTTAGCTGCAGCTAACTATTTCAAATATAAAGAAGAACTATAATACTGCCATTGCCTACTCAAGAGTAGGGAGAAGGACTTATTGCTAAGATCTTTTCAATTCTTTCTTATGTTAAATATTTGTTGTAAAGTTGGATTATTTTGAGGTTGGGTGGCACATGAAATAAAATTAAGAAATGAGAGAGCAATGCATTTAAGCAATGTGTTGAGCAATGAGCAATGCATTTAAGCAATGAGTACAGAGAATGATAAAATTATTAAAAAGGAAAGGTAAAAGGAGAGCTGTGGGACAGCTAGGAGAAGACACATGAATAAATAAGTGGGAATAAAATATTTTTGTGACTGGAGGTCATTGGACTATGTCTCTCTCCCATCCTGTTTACTAAAAATTGTTTCTGGAGCAGGATTTGCAATGTTACCCAGAATGTAAGAACTCCAGCTGCAAAACCTGGTATCTTCCTGTATCAGGGAGCTTGCAGGAATGTAATGGTTGTGTTTGGACCACACTGATAAAATAGTGCATTACAGACCTGTAATAATGGAAGTAATAATAGTAATAGCAATAGTAGTAGCAATAGTAATAATGATGATGATAATGATGAAGAAGAAGAAGAAGAATGTAACAAGGGTAAGTCATTATTCCTGGCTGTATTATAGATTTGAGTTGACACACTTTTTTTGAAGGCCTATTGCATCTTGCTGAGGTAACTTCTGCCTACAGCACAGCACATTTAGCCAATAATGAAAAACTGCATGTTGGGAAGCAAATACAGTGTTTGTCATTGTTGGTAGAAGACACAACTACAGCTTCCCACTTATTAGGCTGAAAATCTATCCTGTACTGTATTGCTTTCGACTTTGTCAGCATACACAGTGTGCATTTCTGATACAACACAGGCTGATCTAACCAGACACAATGTGACCCATGTAACAAACAACACTAAAAAGAGATTTGCTTCTTTAATGGATAAAACCAGGCAATTCCTTTGACAGCAGAATTTGCAGCTGCCCTTTCATATTAAAGATAACTATGCTTATTAATAAGTACTTGACACTACATCCATATTGAATTTGTGCTTGTTTGTTCATTCGGAAACCAGGAACATCACCAACATGATGTTTCAGAGACATTTACAAGCTTCATAGAACACCACATGTAGATCAGACTCTGCCTATTGGGATCTACTGAAACATCAAGGCAGTTTTCAGACATGCAGTTATACCTTGTCCATTTTGTTCTCAGTAACAGCAGCGTATTGTAGACATACACAGCCATTAAAATCAGGAATTGCTTTCTGCATACTGGAAAAAAACTGTTTGTGTAGTCCTTTTTGTATGAAGAGAAATAATGTCCTGACGTAGTCAATGCACTTCTCTGGTGTCAACGGTTCTAGTTACAGACCTGGCACTACAAAACGCAGTGCTGAATTGTGCTTATTGGACAGCAGTTGCCAATCCAGCCATCCACTGAGTCAGCATTTCTCCTCTTGCAGAATAAGTACGGTCACAGTACTGGAAATGAGAAGAACTTGCTCTCCTAGCCATTGCAACTTGAGATGGTTGGAAAATATTCTTCAGTGTCTCAGAGATGACACCTCATATAAACAAAGTTACTTTTAGATTTGTCTAGTCACAGACAAAGCTCTCAGTGCCTGCAAGCGCTGATGGAAACAGGGGGCTGAAGTCTCCATGAGCCACCAGTGAGCCATGTAGCCGTTGCTGTTGGACAGAGCCAAGAGCTTAAGGAGTGCTTATTATGCATAGAAGCATAATAGGATACAGTATGAGAAAAAAAGGAGAAAAAAAAAATATGGCAGTTGATTCATGTACTGTTCCAGCTCCTGGGAGTTTACTGCTGGCACGATGCTCCCAGCTGAAGGTACGCTGAGTACAGCTTGCACCTAGTAGAAAGTATCCTGCCCAGCTCTCCTGTGAGCCAGCCATTCTCTTGCTCAGACTGCACGCTGTATTTCACAGACATTGTCCAAGGCCACTTAAGTCAAGGACAATTTTATTAATCTGACAAATTACACTGGAAACAGAAGTTAGAAAGCATTAATTTTTATTCTTGTCCATGAGAAGCTGTTGACTGTTTTGGTTTTGACCTTCTGCCTTGCAAATCAGGGAAACCTGAATTTTAGCAGGGTCTTGGGTACCTGATTCTGAAAGGAAAGATTGCCCTAGTATGCAAAAAATGTCAAAAGGCAGTCCTTGATTTTAGAGTCAGGTACAGTCGTGGGTGACATATGTCTTCATTTTATGGGAATTTATTGTCCATAAAAGTGGGCTTAATACGTCAACACAGACCATAAGCAGTTTGTGGACACCCTTTTCTTAACACAGATTTGTAAAAACCACACAACCCAGGCAGGCAGTGAGCTATAAACAACATTTCACTGTGAGCTTCAGTACCTCTTCCTACATTTCTTGCCATTATCTCTGGTGCCATACTGTAAGCCTTCTTCCACAGTTCTTCAAATACTGCCGATATAACCTGGTATTTAACATACATTAAGATTGACGCATTTGCTGTTATAATCAGAGTCTTGTTATTTGTAATTGCTTAATACTGATAGAATAAGAAAGATTATCCATGGTAGAAGCACAAAGGGATAATGTTCCTATAAACAACTATTGAGAGGAAAATGCTGTGTTTGAGGAGGATAAAGGGTTGGATTTAGGTCTTGAGTCCTGTATGGTTGAATAGCTTCTTCAAACAGTCACAGTAGCTTCAGTCAGTGAGGCACAGTTTAACATTGTCCCAGTTAAAGGGAAGTTTTCTTTCATGCTGGGGGAAAAAATGTTGTTTTGGGTAGAACATGGGCTGCTTCCATACACTTTGCACCAGAGGACAAAGTCATACATTAACTGTATGGTAAAACTCCAACAGAACATGTAAAGGTCATATTTAACGGACTGAAAAAAAAAACCAACCGAAGGAATGTAAATGGTTGGGACTAGAGAAATAGTATTAAAATCCACTGATGTCTGCATATAGCCTTGCAGAGCTCTGTAGTCAAGAGGAAGAACTATGCATTGGGACTTGGGTAATGTTTGGTCCTTCTGAATGTGGCCAGCACTACAAGCATGGGGTAAGTGGAGGAGAACATGTATGTAAAGGAAATATTAATATAGAGAAAATAGCTGTGTTCCCAAATGTTTTGTATAGTTTATGTTTTCCAACTGTCAGCATGTCCTATGAAGTAGAACGTTTCCTATTCTTTGAACTTCTAATTGGAAAATACTGTAAGGCAATAATGTTTGTTGCCGAGTTGCAAACCATATTACTGTGTTCACAAAGTTCAGAGTTTGGAAGGTGATTTGGAAGCCACTTAGCTGTCATCATTTATCCTGTTCCCACTATCTGGTAACAGAATTCTTGAGCTCTTTTAGAACTTTTTCATTTTGTTTATGGTTTAAAAGTTTCCACTGTAGTTTATGCTTCACAATTTTAGTCATTTCTTCATTAAGATTGTGGTTTTAGATGAATTCTTACCAAAGGGTAAGTATATAAGCCTGTGTTTGGAGCAACACTAATGTCAAAAAGCATATCTATTTGGTAGTCCAGGCACAGTAAGTTTCCAAGTGCTTAAAATTCATTGCCTGGACCTATTTTCTGTAACAGATACATCTATTCAAAATATGTAGGCACAGGTTAGACTTCTGGTTAGAAGATGCACAGGCGTCTTCTAAAACCAGACATGACAAAATCACTAAGCATAATAAACCACAGAAAAGTTACAATAACAGGATAATACTGTTAATTGACTGAAGTTTAGCATATTGTTTTATCCAACATTTGTAGTTACATTAGGTTTTGTTGATGAGGTTGAAGCAACTTTTTAGGATAAAGTTCTACAAACAAATGAGTTTGTGGCACAGTGGCAGAGGCAAGAAGAAAGAGAGGGCAGTGCTAGGCTTGAGCCAGAGACAAGCAGGCGACAGGTCCAGTCCTCTTTCTTTTCATTACTATGTAGTTAGATGGTGACATTCTGCATTTCAATAAGTAAAAAAAATAAAATATTAAAAAATACATACATTTATATATGTATACAGACATACATACTTATATATGCATATAGTTGAAATCTACTTACATTTTGTTTTAGAGAAGAGTCATTTGGTATTAGACCAGCAAAGACACACTGAACTGTAAAACACTGTAATTGTAACACTGCTTGGGATCTAAAAAGAAAATTGAAATATGTGAGAAACTACCACATTTTTTAGGCATTCATGCTTTTGCACACGTAATTGTACAGACAAATGAGTGTAGTGCTCAGGCTAGTTTTTCCTCTCTCAGCTATTTGTACCACAGCAATCATAGTATCTAGGTGCCAGTTTTGACAAAGTTTCAGTGGGAAAGAAACAGTTATTATAGGTTTCATTGTGAAATAACTGGTTATGTGTCAGCAGCTGCTGTAGAGAACTGCAAATACATCAGTGACTGTACAGAGTGAGTATTAGAGAGATTTGGAAACACATCACTGAGTGCCAGAGAGACAACAGACACTGTAGAAGACCATACTGTATTCTTATTCTGCAGAATATGTATTTTCCCAGGAAACACCTTTAGAGAGATCCTCAAATGGCAAAGTGCAATACAAAGAAAACAGATTCCTGAAAACCAGCATACTAGTATATTTTTATGTCTTTCAGAATACACGACAATTAAATATTCCTCATTCAATTACCTTTGAAGGGTATTATGGGTATTATAATCGATTCCTGAATTCTAGGAAAGACTCAAATTGAGATGACAGTATTGACTTGGCAGAGACAACTACTAATAGGCTGATGCAGCAATTAATATTTTAACAGATTTAAATACAATAGTTGCATTATATTGTAGCTACAACTAGTGTAATCTGTAAGTTTGATGCTGTATTAATTTGCTGAAGTAGGTAGTCATCTGATACTTGTTTTGGATATTGTAAAAATGGATCATTAAATCAATTGCCAGGTAGTACATACCACAATATTTACAAGTACAACCTATATGGGTGTGTATATTTATAGCAGGACATCCGTAATTCATCCCTGGTAATTCATGCTTCTAGAATTTCACTGCTCATTGATATGTTAGGAAAGTTAAGATCTGCATTTCTCCTTCTTGTGGAGAATACTATCCACTCTAATTACAAGTTATGCAGCTAGGTATGTCTTTATCATCCAGGCCTCTTTCTACTGTTGGACTCATTAAGGAAACCGTTTACTGTCTCACATATCTCTTCAAAATTTTGTATTTAATTCTTCTAATAAAAATACACATGTTCTGCCATGAACTGTATACAAGGCAAAAGAAAAAGTTCATGTTCTTATCTGAGCCATCAGCTTGTGCCATACCTGCATAGGCAGAATGCCATTGTTTCTGTGGCCGTGATCCTCTAGAGTATTTTAAGTAATTATTTTCTGTCATAGGTTGATTTTCTGAATGGAAAAAACCCCACAACCCATTGAATTTTAAAGCAAAACTTCCACAGGTAGTTTGAAAGGTCTGAGGAACAACAGCAGTGAAGATGTTCGTGGTCTAGAATGGTCTAGAATACACTTGCAGCCACAGCTCATATTAAGAGCTTGATAATCAGGAAGTGTGCTGAAGTCCTGATGGTATGAGTTTGCCATTCAGCTATTCCTGTTAAAACCATGTTGACATAATTTTGCTTATATTCTGGGTAGTTTTGAGTAGCTTATCAACTACCATGTGTTGCTTTTCACCTTCCTGATTTAGAGTTTTTAAACACACATGGCTGGATCACAATGGATGTGTCTTTGTGGTCTTTTGTGATTTATTAGTTAGTTTAATTTTCACTTGGTTGGGTTTTGGTTTTTTTTATATGCAGGCAATTCAAGGGACATTTTTACTGTTGCTCTGACATGATTTTCATACCTCTGAACAATATCCAGAAAATCCCTTATAGTTTCTAAGCCACGTCTAGTGATGTCAATTTTGTGGATAAACACAAAGTGAAAATCAAGAAGTTTTCGGTGTGCAACTTCAGCTGTCTGTGCCAAGTGTAATTTTGAATGATACTTTCATTCAAAACATTCAAAAACATTCAGAAATTGTTCTTTATCTACAATAAATATCCCCATGTTTTGGTACATTGTTAACATTCATACGCATAAAAGGAGAGCTTTAGTGAAGGTGGGACTTTCGAGTTCATACATACCAAAAGAAAAAACAAGGGGGGGGGAAAGAAAGAAAAAAGGAAAGAAAGAGAAAAAAAGAATAAAAACAACATAGAAGAAAAGTTAACTTTAACAATCATTTTTCTCTTCTATTCACTTCAAATGTTTCATTTTAAGTTTTGGGCACATGTTGGGGTCATTTCTTATTTTATCAAAACAGTTTTCCCATCTTAATTAAAATCAGTGGACTATGCAATTCTGTTAGATTAGAGGAAAGGAGAATTTGTTAATTTACATTTAAATAAAACTGATTTTCTGAACTTCTGATATAGTAGCATTTTTAATATCTTGTGCTTCATATTATATTTATAAGTGGTAGCACTGGAATTATGGGGAGTCTTGGCTCACATTTCTGACTGTTATCCTTCAGCAATAATAGTGCTTTTGTAGCTGCGGTAGTCTAAGAACAGAGTCAAGACAAAATTTACAGTTCAAGGTAATATTTTTTTATTAAATCTACTGGTATAAATGGAAGAAAAGGCAATTTGAAGAAGAACTTTTCTCAAAACATTGTTCATTTTTTCCAACTGTTCTGTTTTGTTTAATTGAAAATATCATTCATTACAGATGAGAATATATTAATTCTGTTGTGATGTCTTGAGTGACAACTTCCCTGCGTTGATATTTCATGATCAAAGAGTTTGAAGTTTAGCTTCCTATTAACAGTTTCCAAATTTTTCAGTAACTAAAGTGACCAGGAGTATTTTTTTTTCCTTTATTCTTTTTTTTTTTTTAATTTTCTTTTTCTGTACTACTTGTCTCTAATCTTCCCTCTAGACTTCTAGTCTTCATTACTTGTAGTTTAGTAGTCAGGGCATTCCAATATATGCAGTCAGAGACCCTTTATAGTACAAATGAAGCAGTAAAGAACTTCAATTAACACCTGAACTGTGTGTAATTAACAGGAAATCTCTGCAGTACAAAAACGTGTAAGAGTTACCTATGACACTGGTGCACCATGAGATAAGTAGAGATGCACAAGAAGTTCAACAGTTTAAATTTACTGCGTTTAGTATTCAAGCAGGAATCACTGGGCAAAGAATCTTCCTTAATGATTTTCTATTTTATAGTTCTTTTTGCATGGAAACCTGAAGAGGCTTCCTCATATTTAATTTTGTGCTGTGATATGTCCAAACAACTTCATTCGAACAGCCCTTTTGGACTTAGCACAGTTTCATATTGAATAATGCTTAAGCCAGTTTGCAGGTGATAATGTATATTTATGGGTTCAGCATTAGTAGTGACTGGAAATGCTTCGCTGATCTGAAGGTAGTGTAACATTTTTGAGAATGCTTTTAGTTTAGATTCAGTTGCTCTTACTGAATATGGAATTAGAAAGAAACAGTTTTCCATCTGTTGAAAACAGAAGGAATATGGAACATTTTCTAACTGAATTGTAATAGAAAGTAAAAAAAGGTTTTGTGACAAAATATAAATAATTTGGAAATATTTTATTCATTACTAGTTATTATTAATGATTATACTACAGTTTCTCAGCTGAAAGTTGCTTTAAAAAATGGAAAATCAGGTTTCCTCTTAAAAAGACTGTCAAAGAGAACTTTTTGACAATTTCAAAAAAGGTTTTGAATCACAGAAATTAATTCAAACTGACCTTTTTTAGAGCTGTCAGGCATACATTTTTACCTGATGATCTGGAATATTTATCCAACAAAAAAGAAGGTAGGTATTAGTTTGGTTTTCACAGAAATTCAAGTTAACTGCACACTTCAGTAATTTTGTTATGGTAAGAGCCTATCAGATTTACAGTAGAGTTATTGACTCTCTTTGCAGTGAATGCACAATAGACCAAATTTCTTGGGACTATTTCTCTGGATGAACAGATAGGAATTTTTGTTTTTCCAGTGAAAAAGTTTTCATTTTGTCAAATTGCGATTTCTTGTTGGTGATAACATATAATAGATTTGCTAATGATGTGCCTTTTCTTTCCCATTCACATCCTCCTTTGAAGCAATTAACCAATCTAGGGGAGTTGGTTGCTTGATTTGCTCATTGTTTGCAGTCAATGTGACTCTGAAGTCAGATAGTAAAAAAAGAGACAGTGAGTGCTTCATTTAACACTATCAACATCAATTATACATGAGCTCCCTTTACCTAGGAAAGCTGAATGCTCAAACTTGATCTTAAACTCTGGTCCCAAGAGAACAGGCAAGCAGTCATTCTGCCTAGGATAAAGATGTTCTATACAAAGCAACAAATGCTATCTGGGTTTTCCTAACACTATATTGTACAAATATAAATGTTGCTCAGGTTCAGAGAAGTTTTTCCACCATATGGAAACACTTGAAGGTAAGCTTAGATTCTCAATGTTATGCCTTAGATTTAATTGACAGCTCCCACTAGCTTAGTGACAGTTCTGCATCTAAATCTTGTATCATGCCCAAGCAATGCCTCGTGAAGGATGATATGCATTTAAAAAAAAACCAAACCAAACAAACAAACAAACAAAAAAACCCCCAAAAAACCCAAACCACACTAATTAAAAAAAAATTGAAAAAAGACGGGGAAAAGAAACCTTGCAACTGAACTCTCTTTGTGGCTTTAGGAAGCAAAGAAAGATATAAACTTAATTATCTTGATGCAAAAAAGACAATGGCCCCATTTTAAACATTTGGGGCCAGAAATCTAACCCCTACAGTCTTTTTTAAAGCTGCTAAACCATTACAGATGCAGCCATCCATACCAAAGATAAACTCAGTGATAGCTTTTGCAACTGTGAGAATTATGGCCTTAGGTAAGGTTGATTTTTCTCTTTTTCTGCAAAATAGCTTGTAATTTATTTAAATTTCCTCAGCTTGAAATTTACCAGAACATTGTGTCAGGCCCAGTTACGGATTGATTTAATTATGCTGTGCAACAGAACTGGCCAATAAAACAAGGTGTGAGGTACTGTTACTACAATAAGCTTGGAAATTTTAGAGAGAAATGCAAAGCACTTTAAGTTTCTAGTCCCCACACACTTATTACCTATTAATATTGTATGAAAATTCTTGACAAACATTGTCATATACAGTCTGTTTGTGTGGGTGTAATACTGGTCAGTTACGTCTAATATAAAGTTAATATTTACCTATTAGAAGAGTTTTACTGCCTTAAAATTGATTCCCATTTGTGTATTGCAACTATACATGTATCTAACATCCTGCTGAACCTACCTGTGCATTCATGTGTACAATACAAATATTTGTGATTCTTTAAGTAGGATTCTCACAGATATTGTAAACATTTTTTTTAGCTAAACATTGTTGTCTTCTATATTTATGAAAAGCTAAATATTTGTTAGTTTAAAAAATATTTTCCGTTTATCACTGTATTAGGGAAAAAATTTTGAAAGGAGTTATTAAATTCTGTTAGTGAATGTATGTTTCAAGAAAGGCAGTGCAGAGCGTGGCAGGGCAGCAGAGGTAAAAGCAGAGCAAGGTGAAGTAAAGAGAAACATTTGGAGTTTATTTATAATTGTAAACAGGAAAGAAATGAATAAGGTTGAAAACAGATAGATAAATTATCTGCCCAGCTACACAGAAAAGTATTGACAGTGTAGTATAGACACTTTATGTCAAGCATACTTCATTTTCCTCTGTCAACTCTAATCAATCTTTTGTTGGTATCTGTGATACTGCATTTCAGAAATGCAAACTGGATATAGATAGATCCACTCTATACAAGAATGCCATATACCAAAAGATGTACCTACATAGCATATTTAGTGAAATCATCGAAGCAGTGTCCTTCAGCTGGAAGGATGGTGACAAATATTAAAAATGCACCAAGACAGAAACAAAAATACTTGAGCTTGTAACAGATAAAATATTATCCAAAAATGCCCTGTGTCATCAGTATAAGAATTTCACTCCTTTCCTGAAGGTGTGAGTCCTGATCTTGCAGAGACTTCAGTACATCGTCAGGAAAGTACCACTGGGTAGTTGGTAAAACTGATTGTAGCTGAATGAGTCCGTTTTTTAGAGGTTACAAATAAATACGGCTGCCATAAGAATGTTATATCCATCAGTGGTTTAGTTTTGATACAGCTAATGAGTACAAATGAGGTTTACTTAAGGACGAAGGTATTTAACTTAAAGTAGGATCCAAGAACATTGTGAAGGCTTATATACTCCCTTTATAATGTACAAGAGGAATGATATGCCCTGAAATGGGAATGAGAAGATCAGGCTGCTGAGTGGAAGGCAAGCTAGGGCTCTCCTAGGAGAAACAGCGCTAAGAAGAAATGTCATAAGACTTTCATCCCTTCAGTTACTGGAGCAACAGTTCCATTCTCAGTGTCTGGTTTAAAACTTGTCAGAAATTCAGGAAAAATTTAGCTTTGCCACTTCAGCATGAAAAGTCAGGTAAAGGTTGATTCCACTACAGAAACGACAAGAGGAAGAAAAGCTGGACTAGAGGTGTCACACAAGGGAGGTTTCCCTTCTATTGATTCCTGTTGGTGCTGGCAATGGGCAGTGGGGGATAATTCCCAAGACAGAGACCAGAGACTGTCCCTCCTAGGATGGACCCTCTCTGTCCTACCGCAGTTCTCTTCTTCTACAGTGGTAGCCACCTTCCCACACCCTCCAGCCTATCCAAGAGTGGCAGAAGCATGGCCCAGCCTAATTTTAAGGACTGGTGAAAAGCAAAGCACATAGAAGATCTGTGAGCATTCTTGTTGCTGTAGCAGTTGGTAATTAGACAATGGCTTATTACCTGACCCCTAGGACCCAGCATCCTCCAGGCACTCTCATAAGAGAATGGCCTGTTATTTATAAAACATAAGAATGTTTCTACCTCCAATTGAAACAAAATATATATCTCAAATTTGAGATTTCTATCTGTGATGGAAAATAAAATCTTTAGCAATTTTTCAAGTACTCTTTTATTGTGTTGACTTGAAACTGTTAAAAATTAATGTGACTTTTGAGCTCTCATTTTCTGAGCAAAGAATCAGTTTCAAGACATCTGTAGCTATTTTAGTCACTTCTTGTTAGTCCATATATATCAGTAAATCTGGCAATGAAAATAATTAAATAAATCTGTTGTGCTTTCTCTCCTTTTCCTTTTTCTCTTACTACTATTGTTCTCAAAGTTATGTGACTATTAATGAATTATTATAATAAATTTTATGATGACTAGCACAACTACCACTGCTATGTCTTTATTTTTCAGAAGTCTTGCCTTTATAAGGATGAGAGGACACAACAGAATTTAGAATGAAAATGTGAAAGCCCTGACACTTTTTTCACACTTGTGGGTCTTTTTCCCTGTTTGTAAAAAGTGCACTGGGTTTTCTGAAATGTTTAATGAGTTTCATTGTAGTAGAAAATACTCGCAAGTACTTGCCGCTGGGTAAACAATTTAAAATATGTACTAACTGAAATTTAAAACAGGAGCAATTCATTGTAACAATTCTGCTGAAGATGTGCAAAATACACCATTGTGCTACAGTTGTCTTTTCTCCAAAAGAAAGGAATGACATTGTAAGAGAAATATCTGTATTAAAATATAACGCTTATTTGTTAAAAGGAACAGATAAAGGATGAAATATTCATGGTTACCTATCATGTTGAGGACAAAGGAGATATTTTACTGAAATAGACACTTTTTCAAATTGCTCTGATTTTATTTATTTATTTTTAACTCATAAACAGAAAAAATGCTGAGGAAAATTCTTCCACACCAGGAAATATTGAATTCAATATTTTTAATGTAATTCTAATGTAAAAGTTACCCCATGATTCAAGTCAATCATAGAGTTTTTTCATGTACATTTAAAGTTTTCTTCTTGAAAATTAACTTATAGCAATTTGCCACAAATACTGCAATAATATTGCATGCTTTTTATTGACAGTTTAATTCACTCTTACAGAAAAAATATTAGGAACTCAAAGTCTGGAATAGACGTGGTGGGGTTTGTTTTTTTTTTTTTCAAAAAACATATCTTAAGTTTAATTAAATAAATTCAGTCAAGATGCACTGTTCTATGTACTACTCTGCAGCACAGTGTTGTAACACATGACAGTTTCAGAGGGATGAAATTCCTTGCTTTGGATTTCATGAGGACTGTTGTAATGTCCATTAGATCTTTTTTAGCTGAAGTGTGACTTTTACTCTCAGTAAACAGGAAATTTAAAATAAACAAATAGATCAGGATGAATAGATTGTATAGAAAAGTGCCAAGAGAAAGGAAGGGATTACAGTTTTTGTGCTTTTGAAAATTACTGGATTATAGGGACTGGCAAACAGAATAATAATTTGCATAGGTACCTGACATATGATTATGCTTCAGATGATTTATGTAAGGCCTTGACAGGCTACAGTGATGAGCATGCTAGAAATACAATAGATGGATGAATGGAAGGTACTCAGTGAGGTGAATGTGAATTGGAAAGTCAATATCAATTTGAAAATCAATCAGAAGGATAAGACTGTTCGGTTTGTGTGCACAAAATGCTGGGCTAAGGGCTGTCCATAAAGACAAGGTGCAGAATTCTGAATCCTACAGAAAATATTTTCTCCAGCAATGTTCAAATGTCTGCAGTAAAATATGGGTGATTCAATTGTTTATAGCTCAGGAAATCACAATCTTTTCTATACCAGAACCTTCTCTCCCTGTGCCAGGAGCTTGCCCTGTCTATCTAGGATTTAGAGGAGACTCATTTCCCTTTCAGCATCATAAGAAAGGCAGGGTGGCTGTAACTTCCTGACCTCTGGCTGAGAACCCCACCGTAAACCAATTCTTTAGATAGCTGTTTTGGTGGAGACACTTGGCTGCCCTCATCTCCGTGCCACTTTGAAAGGGTTAGCAGGAGAAAAAGCCCCATTGTTCTTATTCCAAAGAACCCAAAACATATAAAACACTCTCAAAAACCTGCACCTATTTATACAGAAAACTACTTAAGGGCAGTCATTGTCTCTTAGTGTTTTTGTACAGCCTTGTATAATAGGACCCCACTGACTGAAGCTTTTAAGATTACCTTTAACAGAATGCATCCATAAATATATTAAAGAGCATTAGGGTTAAAAGCCAAGAGCTCTAAACCTAGGAAATACAAGAATTAATGCTGATAGGACTTAATTTAGGATATACATCACCCATTCATTAAACACTGTGCTATTTCTGATTGACTCCTAGCTTTGTTCATTGCTTGGGAAGGCTTATGCTTAGCAAATGAGAAACAGTTCAGTATTTCCTTCTATGCCCTTTGTTCAGGGTTTGGCACCATGCTTTGTTTACTGTATACCATTTAATTGAGCCTCTGAATACAGAATTATTAATATTCTCATGAGTTTTTCTATGACACCTACTGCTGTAGCATTTGAATGTGCCAAAGGAGTAATTTATTCATCATCTTGGTATTTTTGTGACATGAAATGTTACTATTCCCATTTAATAAGCAGGGATATAAGATCAATGTCCACTTTTTTCCAAAAGATTATAGTAATTTTGGATGCCCAACTGAAGATGATCTGATTTGTTAGACAACTTATTGCATCACAACATTATATATCCAAAATACAACTTATGTGCAATTCAATAACAGATGGAGGAACATAGTATTTCTGAGAATCAGATATTAAATCTTTGTGGGCACTAAAAAGAACATTCATTTGAAAATCAAGTTCTAGGTGACTTACCTAATGCTTCATTAGGACATTTTCATGGAGATGGGGATAAATCCATTTCTCCTAGGCAGTTCTAGCTGTCCAAACCATAACTCATACTTTCTTTTCCTAGAATTCTCTGCTTCATGTATACACAGTAAGTAGGGGAAGAGTTCCTGCAACAAAGCCCTACTTAGAGCAATTGTAACATATTCCAGGGAACAGAGGTAGAACTGTTAGGCTGAGGAGAACAGAATGAGAAAATGAAAAAGTGCAAAAGCCGTATTTCCAAGAGGAGCTTCATGAACTCCAGGATGCAGCAAAAAGAATGATAAAAAAGGAAATTATAAGCTTACAAGGTCCATTATGTTTGTTGTCATAAATGGTAAGTAAATAGAACTGGAATGAGAAACATGCAGAAAGAAGCTACTTTCACATGCACTCACAGAAGTAGGTGGCTTCCTTGCCTTTCTACAAAAACACAAGGAATAAATTCTTCACATTTTTAATATGGAAAACATGCCACTTACCACTCCATTTCTCCTGAACACCCATCTTGTAGTGTTTGTGTAGTAAAATGGAATCTCCTTCCTAGGGAATTTCCAGTATGAAATACCTTTCCTGCTGTAATTATCATTAACTTAGTGTCTACACTGTGTTGCTGGCATTCTTTTCATGCTGAAGAACACATACACAAAGGTCTGTAACACCTGTTGATCACAGCGGTAAAAGCATACATAGAGTACCTAGGTGCTCTGTGGTTCACAATCTTATTTTGCTTTCTGTTCAGAGAGCCAGATACAACCCCAATCTGGGCAGGAGGAGAAAGTGAGGAGTTGACCAGCCAGCTCAATTTATAGCACTGGCTATAAAACTAGCATGGTATCAAGAGGGATACACTGTTAAGGTTTCCTTCGGACCTCTCTCCTTGGTAGACAGAATTGGCTTCCCAATTTTAAGATGCCTTTGCCATCTTTAATCTGTCTTCTATTTGTACTTTTGATTTTTTCCTAAATCAATTTTTTTCCCAAATATAGAGGCTTCCAAATGGAAATACTGTATGTCTTTAAAAGTCATTTTATTTTCATCTATCCTGCCAGACTCCAAGTTTGGAGTCTGATTTGAGTTATATCAATACTATACAATTTGGAATGCATGTGTGTAACTGTTTCACCAAAGCCACTGTAATTTGTACTGAGGGATAATGACTAATGAGGTCACCAGATTCACTTGCATCTTTTACAATTTTAAATCTAGTTGTTAATGTTTACAGTTTACTATGCTTGAATTTTTTAATGTAAGTGCTAAAACTACAAAAATGATTTCTTGAAGACTGTGAACAGTCTTACTGTAGTTCATACTATAAATTACAAGTGGACTATGCTAAGACTATTAGCGTAGGTAACCAATCCATATCCTGTAAGAGGGGATTTTTCTTGTTTGAGTGCTAGTCACTTTTTCTAAAAATTCAGTGTAAACTATAGACATAATACTGCTCTGGATAGTCTTCAAAGCTGCCTAGGGGCATCAGCTTTTAAGGGAGTTGGTTTACAAAATCCCTAGACATTTTTGGAAAGTCTAAACTGTTTTTAATTCCTACAGTGTCCAAATAGCCATTATTGCAGTAAGGTATTGTGAAGGTTTCTGCTCTCGTGAATTTGCAAAACATTTAATTCAAGCAATGATACTCAATAGTTGATATTACTAAAATTCCCATGTCAGATAATAGATAGATACAACCCAGAATATGGGCCTGTTAGCTTCCTTCCTCTAGGTTATACTTCCCCAGACCATCTAAAGTTACTCTTTCTAATGCAGCTCCCGAAAGGCATTTTAACAGCTATAATGAAAAAAATGCTTTCTCGCTTTAATTAATACATGTGCATAATTTCAAAAATGACTTAGTTGTTGCTTTCATTAGTCTAATTTTTTCTGGTCATAGTGAACACTGCCTATGCAATTTTCCAATTAAAATTACAATTCTGTGACTGTAATTGAAGCTTTATCTACTGATCCATCAATTCAGTACAGAAAATGATCTGAATGTTACAGCTTGATTACTTTTTTCTAAATAGCCATCAAGGTTATACATTCTATTCTAAATATATCTGTACAAACCTATGTAAAGGAGATTTATTTATTATTTAAACAAAATGTTAACCAATTACTCCACAGCACATATATAGAATCTCTCAAAAACTAGACCCATTTTTCATCTTTAGAATGTATACCTCAAATCAGCCTCTCAAATATGCCTTAGAGGGCAGCCCATGTTAATTCCTCCCCACCCCCTTTTTTTCTTAGTTGACGATACACTGACAAAAAGGGTATAATTACTTTGTTTTCCAAATTCAAAAATTTTATTCATAAATCCAGCTAGTCTAATCAGAGCCATTCTTTACTGTTTTCCAATTTTTTCTGTCCTCAAATTTACTAACACTTGGAAAAGCATTCCAGCTTTTTTTTTTTTTTTTTTTCACAAAACTGGGAGTTATTGACCCCTTGCACTTAGGTCTCTTCCATTTGCTGTACTATGTAACATAAAAACAAGAGCTCATCAGGGCTTGAGACACATTATAAAGCTGAAATAAGTTCTTTGTTGCTTGGGGTTCTCAGTTCAAAGTAACTATCTATTTATTTGTTTATTATCATTCACATGAACTTACAAAAGCAGGAAAGCATCTTTCTGCCACTGTAACTGTTAAAATGCCATTTGGGGCTTTTCATCAGAAAGAACACCTTTAGGTGATCTTGGAAACTGTACCCCAGAGGAAAAAAGCTAATAGCTTATACTATTAGTAGTACTAGTGTTTTGATATAATCGTATTTCAGCATACAAGAACCTCTAACAGGTACTGTGAATACATTCATTTTTAAAGAATATGAAAAGCATGACAGATATTGTCTGTAAAGAATTAGAAGATAATAGATTATGAGAGAAATATGAACTAAAATAGGGAGTTTTTTAAAAGAATGTGTTAGCATCCAAAAAAGTATTGGTTCCATAATCATGAAGAGCAATGTTTCATAATAGCTCATTTGTAAAATATGGTAAGGCACGAGACAGAAAGGAAACCAAAAAAATATTATATATATTGCTTATTTTATTTTATTTTATTTTATTTTATTTTAATCATGTATGGTATGATATGTCCTGTTCAATGTATTCATCAGCGACCTGGATGAAGGCATAGAGTGTACCATCAGCAAGGTTGCTGATGACATGAAACTGGGAGGGGTGGCTGACACACCGGAAGGCCGAGCTGCCGTTCAGCGTGACCTGGACAGGCTAGAGAGTTGGGTAGCAAAAAAACTAATGGAATTAAACAAAGGCAAGTGTAGGGTCCTGCACCTGGGGAGGTATAACCCCTGTGGAAAGGGACCTGGGAGTCCTGGTGGACAACAGGATGACAATGAGCCAGCAATGTGCCCTTGTGGCCAAGAAGGCCAATGGCATCCTGGGGTACATCAAGAGGAGCGTGGCAAGCAGGTTGAGGGAAGTCATCCTCCCCCTTTACTCTGCCCTGGTGAGGCCATATCTGGAGTACTGTGTCCAGTTCTAGGCTCCCCAGTTTAAGAAGGGCAGGGAACTGCTGGAGAGGGTACAGCAAAGAGCTATGAAGATGATTAGGGGGCTGGAGCATCTTTCTTATGAGGAAAGGCTGAGGGAGTTGGGTCTTTTTCGCCTAGAGAAGAGAAGACTGAGGGGGATCTCATGAATGCTTATAAATACCTAAAGGGAGAGGGCCAATCTTTTATCAGTGGTGCCCAGTGATAGGACAAGACGTAACATGCGCAAACTTGAATATAAGAAGTTCCATCTCAACATGAGGAGGAACTTCTTCACTTTGAGGGTGGCAGAGCACTGGAAGAGGCTGCCCAAAGAGGTGGTGGAGTCTCCGACTCTGGAGACATTCCAAACTCGAGTGGACGCCATCCTGTGCAACCTGCTGTAGGTGGACCTGCTCTGGCAGGAGAGTTGGACCAGATGATCTCCAGAGGTCCCTTCTAAACCCTAACATTCTATGATTCTATGTACATAAACATGATTTGATATATACATATATTTCTCATATATATGAGAAACATAGAGGAAAAAAAGATAATAGCCAGTGCAACAACAATTAGAAAGTATGAAATTCTGAAAATTCATAAGGGAACATAAGGATACTATAATAATTCTGTGTCTGAGAGAACTACCTGAGAGCAATATGCATTCCAAGCTAGATATGACAAAATTATTAATAACAGTTATTCCATAAAATAAAAAAAGAAAAGACTCATTAAGTACCCCTGCTTAGTATACAAACCAACAAGTGAAACGGGAACATAAAGTATAAACTAGCACTGTAGTGATCGAGAAAGATGTCAGGCACTGTCTATTATCAATTCACAAAGAGGAAGTGTAGGGAAAGGCGGTAAGATTATGATTCCAAACTCAGCAAAATGGCAATGCTGAAACAAGATAGTGTTGAAAAACTGAGACTCCCTGTTGTTTCCAGAGATTCTTCCAGAGTAACTTAAAACTGCCGTCTTACACAAGTCCAAGTTAAATTCTCATCTTTGTGTCGGCAACAGAGCCTGACTCCTGCTGAGAGGACCTGATGCCTATATCTTGTCTCCCTGTGAGGTAGTGACTTCATTTCTCAGAAAAAATGTGAGAGTATATTTTACATTTTAGGATATAAAGCTGGTGGAAAATCACAGCACTGCATACTGCTAAATTTCAAGGATCATCTACCATGAATAAATATATTCAATTAAGATATTATTCAAGAGTCCTTAAAAATTGGCTGAGGAAATGTCTGTTCCTCTGATGTTCATTTTAATAAGTCTCCAAACAAGAATATTCCAGCAGCTTGAAGAAATGTTAATCTGCCATATTCAGTAGCTGGTAAGGCGTATATCAGTCCTAAGCAATAATGGAAATGCTGGTATAAAATTCACTGATAAGGAATTCAGTGATAGGAATACAATTAATGCCAGCCAAGCTGGTTTTACATAAATTAGATCTAGTCAAATAAACTTGATTCTAATGTTTGATTAGATAACAAATTTGGCTGAAACAGTAAATGTGCAGGTGTCATATATTCAGACTATGATAGGCATATGACACAGTGTGGCCCAGAACTCTGATTAACATTACAAAATACCAATAGATCAAATAAGAAATTGATCCAACAGATGGATCTCAAGGGAGTACATGTCAACTGGCAACAAGCACTGAATGTGTGTCTCCAGTGTAGCTCTATAAGGATTAGTTTATTTGACATTCAGCTTTCATGTAACATTCTTAGCAATGGTCCAGAAATAAACAAAAATCATGGATAAAACTGATGGATGATGCACAGAATGGAGTAATGAGTAATAAAGATGAAAACGAGGAAATGGGTTTGATGCATGATTTCTCATTAAGATGGGCCCACTTACACACAACCAGATTCAACAAAATCAAATAAAAAGTCAAATGTCTTGTAGCAAGTGGTGCAGGAAATTTCTACAGAAAACAGGGCTGTATAATGAAAATCAAGATTCCAGAGAGGATATAAGAGCCATAGCGGACAAACAACTTAATGTCTCTTGTCAGTGAGATGCTGTGGCAAAAAGACTAATAGGAAAAGCAGGAGTGAGACATCGAATTTCTCTCTCCCTTATAAGATTTAGAGAGGTTCAATATTGGAATGCCATTCACAATTCTTACACTCCCACTTTTTAAAACAATGGTGCAAAATTTAACCATTTACACAGAATTCAGCAAAGCGACATAAAACCTGCGTGAATGATGGAATTCATAAATCTTTTGAAAATGAGGCTTAAGTGCTTGTAGGAACAAGGTGGAGATGTGAGCTCATCACATCTTAGCTGCTTTTCCAAGGGAAGCAAACAGCATGGATCAACAGGTTCTTAATTTAGTAGGCAAAGGCATTCAATTTTGTTATATCCAGAGCTAGTGCCTAGAAACTGAAACCAGCCAAAATCAAGTAACAAACAAGGCAAAATATTTAACTGCTGGTGTAGGAATGATAATTATAGATGGATTCTAAATAGGAATCTTCTTACTATGAATAACCTCTTTCTTGGTCCAATTCCATCGATTTTTTCTTCCTTTTCTCCCTCCTCATCATTTGGTTGAAATGCTGAAATGTTCCATCTGGGAACATTCATGTTCTTGTATTTCCATCCCTATTAAAATAACAGAAAACAAAGTTACCTAGAAAGCCAAATCAAACTAATCTTTAAGGTAAACTGCTGCAACTCAGATGTAAATATTGGAGTTAATGATGACAAACTTTTGAAACCAGTAAGCAGTTTTAAACATATTGAAAAACATCAATGACTTTTTTGCCTCAGTCTTCACTGGCAAGGGCTCTAACTGCACTGCCCAAGTCACAGTAGGTAAAACCAGGGGCTCTGAGAATGGAGAACTGCCCCCAGTAGGAGAAGATCAGGTTCCAGACCACCTGAACAACCTGAAAGTGCACAAGTCCATGGGACCTGATGAAATTCATCCCCGGGTCCTGAAGGAGCTGGCGGACCAAGTTGCAAAGCCACTTTCCATCATATTTGAGAAATCGTGGCAGTCTGATGAAATTCCTGTGGATTGGAAAAAGGGGAACATAACCCCGATATTCAAGAAAGGGAAAAAAGAGGACCCCGGAAACTATAGGCCAGTCAGTCTCACCTCTGTGCCTGGCAAGATCATGGAGCAGATCCTCCTGGAATCTCTGCTAAGGCACATGGAAAATAAGGAGGTGATTGGAGACAGCCAATATGGCTTCACCAAGGGCAAATCCTGCCTGACAAACCTGATGGCCTTCTACGATACTGCCACGAACTTGGTGGACAAAGGCAGAGCAACGGACGTCATCTACCTGGACTTAAGCAAAGCATTTGACACTGTCCCGCATGACATCCTGGTCTCCAAATTGGAGAGTCACGGGTTCGATGAATGGACCACTCGGTGGATAAGGAACTGGCTGGATGGCCGCACTCAAAGGGTTGTGGTTAATGGGTCAATGTCCACGTGGCGGCCAGTGACGAGTGGTGTCCCGCAAGGGTCAGTACTGGGACCAGTGCTATTTAACATCTTTGTTGGAGACATGGACAGTGGGATCGAGTGCACCCTCAGCAAGTTTGCCGATGACACCAAGCTCGGTGGCGCGGTTGACACACTGGAGGGAAGGGATGCCATCCAGAGGGACCTGGACAGGCTTGAGAGGTGGGCTAATGCAAATGGCATGAAGTTCAACCAAGCCAAGTGCAGAGTCCTACACCTGGGACGTGGCAATCCCAGGCATAAATACAGGCTGGGCAGAGAATGGCTGGAGAGCAGCCCTGAGGAGAAGGACTTGGGAGTGCTCATGGATGAGAAGCTCAACATGAGCCGGCAGTGCGCGCTGGCAGCCCAGAAAGCCAACCGTATCCTGGGTTGCATCAAAAGAAGCGTGGCCAGCAGGGCACGGGAGGTGATTCTCCCCCTCTACTCTGCGCTTGTGAGACCCCACCTGGAGTACTGTGTCCAGCTCTGGAGTCCTCAACATAGAAAGGACATGGAACTGTTGGAACAGGTCCAGCGAAGGGCCACTAAGATGATTAGAGGGATGGAGCACCTCTCCTATGAGGACAGGCTGAGAGAGCTGGGGCTGTTCAGCCTGGAGAAGAGAAGGCTCCGGGGAGACCTGATAGCAGCCTTTCAGTACCTGAAGGGAGCCTACAGGAGAGCTGGAAAGGGACTCTTTGTCAGGAAGTCTAGTGATAGGACAAGGGGTAATGGTTTTAAATTGGAAGAGGGGAGATTTAGATTAGATATTAGGAAGAAGTTCTTTACTGTGAGGGTGGTGAGGCACTGGAACAGGTTGCCCAGGGAAGTTGTGGATGTCCCATCCCTGGAAATGTTCAAGGCCAGGTTGGATGAGGCTTTGAGCAATTTAGTCTAGCAGGAAGGAGGTGTCCTTGACCATGGAAGTGTGGTTGGAACTAGGTGATAACTTTAAGATTCTTTCCAACCTAAACCATTCTATGATTCTATGATTTAAGAGTCTTAATCTGGAAACGAATACCAGTTGAAATCAGTATTACTATGAAATCATCAGCCTGTTCAGATTAAATGTGTAAACGGTGAAACATTTTTGATACATACAAATTCCTTCAATGAGTCCCAAAATCTTTATGTATGGAGTCAGGGACTGGGAGGTAGTTAGATTGACTGTCTGAGCTACATCTATAGGTAAAGTATTATCCAGGTCTTGCAGTCCTGAGACTGAACTCCTCATGAAAATAGAAACCTCATGGAATAAGACTGCCTATCTGTGTCAAGGACCCAATAAGCATTTACAAGTGGATGTTTCAGAGGGAAAATTCTTCCCTGCTTGGGGAGACGTCAGATATGTTGTAAGATCTTCAGAAAATATGCCTTGGTGTTAGCATTCCCACCAACAAACAGCAAGTCTTTACTTCTAAAACTGTGCTAGGATGTTTTAGTGAAATTCTTGCACATTTCTTTTATTTATTTTGTTCACTCCGTTTCATTCTGAGAAATTATAGAAGAGTTTTTGTTTTTTTTCCAGGAAGAAATAATTGAAGAGGAAGAAAAACAGGCTCTGAAGGAATATAACTATATAGCCATCAGCATATACATGTACTTATAAAAATAGTGAAATACATTAAAAGTTGTTGGGAAAGGGAATGTTGGAATACAATCCCATTTTTACAAACCTCTTGCATTCTAAAGTCACTGTGCAAAAGAGAAACCTATTCACATGAGTTCTCATTTGCTGTTCTTGTGCTAGCACATTCACAGAATTATATTTAAAACTCATTATTTTCTGTTCCACACAGATAACAATATTATCCAATTGCTTTTCTAAGCATTGCAGCTATAGACAAGCTTCAGTTCTGTTACACAATTCTCTATTTCATGGTTCTTCTTGAAACATCAACTCATGGAGTCGTGAATTTGTAAAAATTGCCACTACCTTTGAATCAGCATCATATCCTTTATAAAAATAGAAGAGTGGACAGAACTCTTCACTAACTAAGCTGCCATTGTTGAATAGAATGGTTTGAAAAGCCTTCTAGCAATTGTAACACTGCAATTGCTAAAAGATAAGACTATAAAACATCCTGTGATTGTTTAAGGCTGAGATCTGAATTGGGAGACACATGAGACACCTAGGTATTGTAGAAATTGTGCTTGAGACTTGAAATACTGAGTTTTTAATAGTGTTTTCTGTAGGCTTAATAATTCTAAATGAATTAATTAGCGTATCACAAATCAATTAGTAGAAGTCTAGTTGAAAATCAACCAGACTATAGTTCTACACTGGGAAAATGTATACATATATTTTAAAGCAATTTTCAAATAAAATCAAAGTTACTTTTGTGCATGCAAATTTCTGAATAGTTGGACATTGATAAAGAACACATTTTTGAATATTTTATGTATTACAACACTACTGAGTGTGTGAAAAGCCTCAGTTTCTGATTTTTTTGTCATCTAGAAACAAAACTAAGACCCACAGTACAAAACACATTTTAATTAGTCATACAAGAGTTTGACAACTAAGTTTTAATAGTAATGATGACAGTGTAAGAATTTCAGATTACTCTGCTTTGGGTTCAAAATTCAGTGCAAAGAAATGTCAACTTTGCCGTACTTGGTTTTTTTAGCAAGGTCATAATGAGCAGAAGCCAACACATTCTATAATATTAAAAACAGAGGAGGCAAAAGAAGCTCAGAGGTTTATATCCAGAGTAAAGAGAAACAAAGGACCCAACACAGGAATTCTTCAGAGAAATATTGCTACCATAACTACCAAGCACAGTATGCACACAAAAGCAAAATGACTTGGGATGACACATCTGTGGAAATAACATTTCTGAGATATCATTACTCATGTCACCTGTATTTTTATTAAAATCTTAGCTTGAATGCATTTGTGAAAACTATGAAAAAAAGTTAATATTCTGGCAGCTCTAAAAAAAACCACCTAATGTCTAGTTTCTAGTAATTTAAGAATACCAGCATAAGAAACAGATGGCAAAATAGCTCAATATCCTTTGGAAAATCTTCCATTAGCGTTAAAATCTACACCTGCTGAAATGTGTGATCTTACTTTAAATGTAGAAAAGCATTAATAGGAATGTACAGCAGTGTGGTTATATCTCTTAATTGGTATACCCTAGTGGAAACAAACATGCTAATTAAGCGATCATCCTGATTATAAGAGCCTGATAGGAATATACAGTGCTTGGAGACATTCGTTTCTATTTCAGCAATCGCTTTAAAAATAATTATAGTAAGATGCTTGAAATATTTAAATTATATAAAGGTAAGTGACTCATTACAGAGCACAGAATGCACATAAAGGGAAAAGGCTTTCAGAAAGATAAATTTGTGACACTGAACAAAGCTACAGCTCTAGTTTCCTGTAAAGAGTATTGCGGACAATACCAAACAGTCACTTTGATTTGACTAGGTTTGTCATTTTTCTACTTGTGAAATTTATTTCACGACAGTGAAATTCATTATATTCAATGTATTTTCTGAACTAATTTGGTTTAAGGCTTTACTTAATCCAGGTGTCAATCTAGAAATTAATTTCAAAGTCCTTGTTCAAAAATCTTACTGCAACATCAATCCAGAACTCCTGGTTCAAATTCTTCTTGTGCTCCTTTGGGGTTTTGCAACAGCATTCAATGACATTTGCCTCCATATTGTCTTAGTTTGAGTGACACTGGACTAATTTATCTTCTAATGCTAGGGAAAACTACACTTTTAGAAGACTCTAGTGTCTGAATTTGTGAAAATATTTACTTTATAGCCAGCTATGGTGTGTGGGTTTCAAGGTCTCAGCGTTTTTTGAGTGTGCCAGATGCAGGGGTGAAGAGCAAGACCCAGGCACTTCACCCAAGCTGACCAACAGGATTATTTCATACCATGAATGTCACATTCAATATAAATTAGAAAGTTTTCTGTGAAGTGCTCTGTCCCTTAATGGCTGTGATCCTGAGAACTTCTTGTCCTGGTGCTGGACCCCTGAGGCCTTCCCTTCCTCCTAAACCTGTAGCACTCTCTGTGTCCAGCATTTGCTGTCCACCGCTGGGAATAAAGTATATACTTTATATTGGTATTGGGATCAATATTAGTTCTTTAGCAATAGTAATGTTATCTAGTCCTACTCTGTTAAATCTGTATATTTCAACCCCTGGATTTCCTTTTTTCTCCCCATTCCCCTTCCCGGGTGGGGAGGAGTCATCAAGTGATAGAATAATTGCCTAAACAAAAATAAAGTTCTGTGGGTTTCTCAAACTATAGCAATATTCAAACATTCTCGGGTCACACCAAATACATTTCTTCAATTTCATAAGGCTGGCACTGTCAAACTCAAGGTAGCTGGTGGTTACAGCAGGCATTGCAGCTCCCAGACCCCTGGTCTTCAAACACAGCAGATTCTGACAGCTAAAGAGGTGCTTGAGTCCTCGACGCCTTCTGGTCTACTTGTGGATCCAAAGAAACAGAGGTAAAAAAAAAGAAAATTGAATTGGAAGTAGAAAATGGGGATAGAAAGCAAAATGCTGAGTATTTTCTCAGGGAACACCTTTTTTGTGGAACTATAGACCATTTCCTCTAGTCAAATCCCATAAGAGCTAACAACAACAAATGTTTCCCTTGACTGAAGTGTGTACTTTGATTTGAACCATATGATTGAGGACAACAGGATTGACATTTATCTGATTCTTATGGTGGCATGTCTAGCTGTACAGAATAGATGACAGAAGCCTACAGGAAATTACAGATGCTGTCACAGGATCATATAGCATATGGAATGAGGACTGAAACAGAGGATTACTTCACATGATACATTAGGATCTCCATTTGGAGATATGCTTATTCCTAGAAGAAAAAGGAAAAAGAGACAAACAAAACATACACTTGCTGCTAATTTTCAATCAAGAGCCTATTAAATCCAGTATTTTGTAGGAGGTTGAACATACTAACACAAATTCAGTCTTAAATTCACGTAGAATCAAGAGAAAGAGGAAGTTTCTGCAATATTATTAACAATATTAAGCACCTGCTATTACAAAAAATCCGGCAGTTAGCACAATGTAACATTTCTGATAGCAGTTTTATTCCTTACTATAAGTAGAGGAAAATAAGTACAGCCCTGCTTAGCCTTTTCTCTGTTATGTGTCAACAAATAATAAAAAACTGTATTTATATCCAATACATCACAAAACACTTAGCACTTACCTTTGTGGTCAAGAGCAATAGAATTTCTCATTAATTGGCATAAAATAATACCCTTTTCTTTTTTTTCAAGTTGAATGAATAGAATAAGGCTCTAAGAATCCCAACACTTTTCTTTGGCAGCACCTTTCCAGTCCTACTCTATCAGCCCTCTGGTCTTAACTATGTGTCTCAACCGTCACCCCAATGCTTTCCAGAACTGTAGGAAATCCACTCAGTACAGCCTGAGATTTTGAGAACCTGCTGGAAGCTTCTTCTTTAAGATTTCAGGTATAATGTACTATAAAATGAGATCTGAGTCTTTACATTTCTACTTAATTTGTCTGGTATTTCTATTTATTTTAAGCGAAGTGGCAATAGATGAAAACACGAACAGAATCTTACTATTTCGTTACCAGGATTGGCATATAGAATACAAGATACACTATGTATGAGACTGCAGAGATATGGGATTACTCCCCACTCAAGTAAAAGCATGAAAGATCTCTGAGCAAAAAACAGTTGTTGAATCACCAGATGTAAAGGCAGTCAAATAATATAAATGCAGAACAGAAAAGAACCAAACAACCCTCCCTGATACCCTTGTTTTGTAATTGCATATCAGACCTCAAGAAGTCCATAATAGCTTTGAGGTTCTTTTGCTGAACTTCAGGTCTAGAAATCTCCCTGTCAAATTTTTGCATGTTTTCCTTAAAAGGTATTCAGAACACCGGGTGATCAGATTCTGTCAGTCAAACCTTCATGTGATTTGTGACCCCTTAACTTTGCAGCATATATAAGTTTAAATGTACATGTATGTTTGTCTCTCTTTAAACATACATATACCTACACATATACACGTATGTATATCTATAGGTATACGTGCATACAGAAAGTTGAAGCTCTTAGAAGCTAATGAATATACCACACCTACAATTTAGGAGTACTAAGGCAAACGGTGCAGGAAAGAAAAAGTCCTACAACAGCATCTGTGCTCACAGCTTGTGTGTATCATTCCAGCCTGTTGCAATGTAAAATGCCTGACTCTTTCTGCATACCTAAAAGACAGGGTTTACAATGAAAACACCACAAACCTTTGGTACATGTGTCGGGAGCAGATCAACAGGGCACTTGCTTTAATAAGAAAACCAATTGAAGAGACTCTTTGTACAGCTGAATGGTGGCACTAGAATTTTCAGTGTTCAGATGTAATTAGAAAACAGCTGTGAAGGAAAATCAATTGTTCCTGGTCGTCAATGGCTAATTTTCCACAATCAGAATAAAGAATGCAATATGACATCTTTGAAATGAGCAAGTAATTGTTTTTCCTTTTTTTATTGTTTTAACATTTCTTTATTTTAACGTTTTTCTATTTGTGCTAGCTATCCTTTATTCAGGATAAAGGATATTCAGGACTACTCTTAAAATTCTTAGATTATCCTAATTGTATTTAGACCCTGTTTAGCTGTAAAAGCCAGTCTTTTACAGAGTTTTTTTAAGGTGATAATTTGTGATTCATGAAGGAAGAGTTGAACAAATGCTTATAAATTACTCTGTGATGGTTTCATAACAGAAGACTTGTTAAATGAAAAAAGTTGAATCTTATCAATGAAATTGCACACTGATTAATATTAATAAATATTTAACCCATCAGAGGACTAAAGTAGTCCGATTCTTTGTCTTGATCTTTGAAGTGTCTTTGAGATACAACTGTATTCCAATATGCTCATTTTCTTTCTGTTGACATTACCATGAAAAGGGTAGGAGGTGAAGAGAATTGTGTCCATCACGTAGTGTGAGTAACAGATTGTAGGAAGAACCTCTGCAATCCAAATCATGAAATCAAATTACAAGGAGTTTGAATTATGGCAGGAAAATATGAGTTTTAAGTTATTATTATTTGTATTATACCAGTGCTGTTAATATTGATTTAATCTTTCACAGTGACAGAAATTGAAATGGCAGGAGTGATAGCTGTGCTGAACTGTTTTGAGCATGTAAAATGGTGTGGTGTTCGATTAAATCACCCTTGATTCATTTGTTTATCTTATGCTGCCCTGTAAATTTAATCTCTCATTACATGATTTGGAACTTAATTTACATGGCTTTCGAGTCAGGAAAGCAAACCACACCCATTTGCAGCAATATTCCCCATGACCCCTTGTTGGTTTGAGGGAACGGTCACTCAGAGAGAGAAATGCTTCCGTGAGTGTGCATTTCAGAAGGCTACACAGCTCTGCGGGACAAACCCCAACCCTGCTTTTGCTGTGTGTTTGTACGGTGCTTAGCCCAGTGAGGACCTGATCAATAATTTGAACCCTGAGGAGCTACTTCTGTGCAGCCAGCTATCGAGACACCACGTTAACAGCGCTTTGGGAGCCATCCAGGAGCGATGCCATGCTCACTGCCCTGTGCTGCTGTCGCAAAGGCTTCCTGCTCCGTCATGGCTAGCAGCTGCCGGCGCTGGAGTGCTGGCTTTCGGCATTAACACCCAGCTGCATGTTGTAAAACTGCACTCACCTCTAGAGGGTAAGCCGAGGCACAGGCTCATGCAGCAAGAGTGTCTTAATCACATTTTTAACTTTCTCCCTCAGTCATTAGGGCTGCTGTACAGACCAAGGGCTGTGATTATGCCTTCAGCCCTTAAGTCAGATGCCAGGGCCCCAGACCTGGACCTATTTTGTGTCACTATCTTAAAATTAGCTTGTTCATTTAATGGCTGTAGACAAGATTCTGCTAAATACTGACATTCTGAAAGAGATATTTAACTACAAAGGTGCTGAAACCACCTTGTAGAATAATAATAAGGAGCTGCAACTGCCATATTTCTTGGGGAAAAAAGCAAAATGTTTTCACAGCTTCCAAACTAGTCTGCCAGAAAATTTCCTATTCATGACTTTAGGCTTCATATAGGAAATATTATTGTAACAGCATTCATTTAAACAGTATATTCCTTCAGAATTTTGGGGTAGTAAAATCTAGAGAGATGCTTAGAATCCAGACAAAACCATAAAGTATTTTCAGAGTATTACTCAGGACAGATATACTGCCATACGTAAGTTTCTACCTAGGATTTTTAAGAGACTATCTTTCCTTGGCAGGATGCATAGAAATCAATGAAATAAATCTGAGGCACAATGTATTCATGTACTCAGAATAGTGGGACTGACTTTAGAGAGTACATCAAACACTTGAAGTGCAGTTACTTTTTGGATAAAAGCTCTAAATGTCGTCTCTCCTACTTATGGCAGTTTTACATCACTGGTCATTCTGTAATTGTGATAAGGTTTCACCTAGTTTACATCAACATAGACAAAATGAAAATAAGGGTCAAAGGGTTTCACGGGTTGAGTAATTTATTTCCCTGTGGCAGCCTCATAGTCAGACCAGGCAGACAGAGACCAAAGGTTGCATCATCCAGCAGTTCAGCAACCTCCCTTAAATGAATGTGGTGATCTCAGTCCTGTTCCCAGTGGATAAATGTTTCCTGACAATAAGTAAGCAAACAAACAAATAAATAAATAAAGAAGTGCCACCACAATTGGCACTCTTGCTGAGAAGTCTCTATAAAGGGGTCAAACAGTAAGGCCGAGGGCTGAAAGGACACAGAGAACAAGTTATTGTACCTTCTAGGCAGTTTCTCAAGTTGAGGATAGTTGATGAGGCAGCAACGTGGCAGCTCCAGTGGTGGAGCTGCCCACAACTCTCTCTCTATCACCAACAACTTTTTATGGACATTGAATTTACATGGAGATTCTTTTCAAGCTGAAAACAGAAGAGAAAGAATTCTTTTAAATGAGTGCAAAGAGCTATTCGAAATGCTTTGTATGAGATTAGTAAATTGTTTACCTGATTGGCAAGGTAGGAACTAACATGAAGGTTAAAAACCCAGAGAGGGCATTATTTGTAGGAACAACAGTGGCTTTGGGGGTGTGAACAGGTGATGAGCAGCAGCAGAAAGTGGTTCTGATCTGCAGAATTTGAAAGAGAATTTATTAAGACAGTGTTTTGCAATTAAAATATAAAAATCCTGTAGAATACATATGCAACAGAAGAGGTCAAGAAGGAAGAAACGCTGCCCTGATGGCTTCCAGTGAGAAGTGCAAAAAAGTGAATGGGTTCAAGTGGGTATGATCTGATACGAAACATTTAGAATTGAAATAAAGAGCAGAAAAGGTAAGCTCTAAGAGACAACAGAAAAAAATCACCTGGAAACATAGAAGTTTGGATGGATTAAATAAAAGGATGGTTATCAAGCCAAGCAGCATTTTAAGTAAAATGCGGGATGTCTTAACTTCAACATTTTCCTTGATCCTTATATTCCACAGCGCTGCTTTATTTCCAACATTAGCACAGCTAATGTATCTGACTAAAAAGACATGTTACTGCTTGTAACACAATTAGTAGCACAGGGGGAGGGATACTAACGGTTGAACAATGAAGTTTGAACAACAAGTGACATTCTAGAACAGAGATCCAGCCCCAAACTTCTCCAGATCAATCCATGTTAACTCTTCCTTCTTATTGCTGTGCGTTTCCGACCTCTGAGCCTTTTGCAGGTAACAGCATTAAGATTCCAGAAGGCACAGGGGGCATTGAAATTCCCTGCAAGCTCTGAATCTCTCTCCATTGATCAGTGTGTCAATCCATGATGCAGTCATGCACAGATGTTACACAACAACAGCAGCAGGTTATAGAGCTCTAAAAATATTTGGATTTAATTGAAAGAAAAAAAAAGGTAAATGTTTTAAGCCCTTTATTTAATGCCACGGCTTCCTCTTTGGTGTAAAGCAGCGGCTGTTGTAGCTAGATGGTGGCTTATTCTTTTTGGAGACTACAGTTGATTCACAGAGAATTTGAAAGGGGCAAAAAAGGAACAGAAAACATGGCATCTGAAAACACAGTGTTGACAGAAGAAGAAGGGGGAAAGCAGACACTTGAGAAATTTTTCAAGCATGATTCTTTGTCTTCTTGAACTCTGATTTAAAGGTTGCTTAGCAACAGTGGCAGTAACAGCTGGGACACCCTTGATCTTGTTGTGTAAACTATTAAAAATAGGTGATGGGAAGTGGCACCATGGAAACAATGACAATTCTGAAGCAGGTGTCTGCAGTGCTGCTTTTCAGCTTAATGTCAGAGGTGTAAATTACAGAATTACTTTCTCCTTTTAATCTGAATTTTTAGGAAGGAAGGAATCTTTATATCCCAAAATTCAGTAAGACTGAAGATAACATTAGCCCATTCTGTGGCACTGGCTTCTGATTACTGCTTTATATAATTTCTTGCCACAACCTTTAGAGGATCTTCATTTCCAGAGACTGAGGTCATTTCACTCCACTGAATTACCGAAGCAGTCCTTCAGCAAGGGGCATAACTGGTATGTACAGTATTAACCTCAGCTATGAAAGGATCGTAACCTTGATCTCAGCTGGACAGTTCAGCTAAAGCCTCTCCCCGAATTACTATTATTAAAATCATAATCTGAAAATGCTTACCTTTTACGGGGCTGATAATCATAGCTAGGATTAATAAACATAGACAATGGAATTGGCAATGCTCATTCTGAAAACATTTAGAGACCTGGGGTCAAGATTTTTTTAATATGACTGGTAAATCTAGTGCATGCAGAAGAGGACCAATTCTCAGAAACTCTCATTGTCTGGCATTTGAAACAGGCTCCTTTTAAGGCTCTTAAATTCAATGTCCATTGTAAAGCAGGCAAAATTTCTTTAAAACTGTGGGACAAAACCTTTTATTAGCCTAAGATTATTGAATGTGAATAAAACACTCTGTTTTATTAGTGATGTTTTTATGCATTATTAACTTAAAATATTACAAAAGAGAAAAATTATTCCTGGCCCATGGTATAGTTGTATTTTACATAGATTTACTTTTTTTTTTAGTTGTAACAGGAGGTAAAGAGAGTCAAACTTTCAAAAAAGACTCAGAGGTCTATGCTATTTTGACATCTCTGTCCTTATTCTGTCATGGGGGTGCTTGCATTCTGATTGACTAATAATCCCCAATTGAACAACTGAAACAACTACCTGGAAAAAGAGCATAAGGAATTGTCTATCTGGCTAGTAAAACTGTAGCTATGAATCTAAACACCAACTACTTAGGATATTCTGACTGAAACAACTTCATCTCTTTACTGCAATAACTTTGAAGAATTCAGCCTAATTTTTTAACACTGCCTATGGTGTTGAAAACTATTGCATCCTCTGAGCATCTTTCCTGCTGCTAAGATTGGTACGTTGCTAAAGCAGCACCTTGTATCAGTCTTGTTTTTTCTTATCTTGGAATAGAGAAATTAGTAACTGGAATGCATAATTTTAGTATTATGTTGTATTACACTTTACTATTATTAGAAGTTATTCTGAACCCCACACTGAGACAGGCTAGAGCTGACATGTAATGGCACTGCTTTCCAAGGAATTAACTTCTACTGCAACCTGGCTGGAAACTAAATTGCGGGTATAAACCTTATACTTTTTGGGTTACAGCAAATTTGATAGAAACCTGTACTTCATTCTTGGTTGGGTGGGCAAACCAACAGTGTAGGGTAGCATGAAAGTTACAGACTGTTTCTTCTAATCTAATTTAGTCTTATATACTTTCACACATTGTGCGAACAATTACACACAGAGGCACATTCAAATAGTCAACCTGACACTGGGCTGTATTTGAAAGAATGTAATAGTATTACACCTTTGTTCTCAGCATACATTTCTTCAGTCTCTTCTGCAGTGTGCAAGAATGATGTACTACCCAAGCAGATAGACCTGTCTTCTTGACCTCCATGAATTAAGCTAAGTGCCAGAACTGACTTCATGGGAGCCTGTTCTTGCCAATAGTTTCATTGCTTTTTTGCAGTAATCTAATAACATTGAATTATTTATTTTACTCAAATTATTTTGTGAAATAATGTATTTGATTTCATTTGTCCTGCCCTGTGTGAAAATCAGCCTGTCCTCCTCTGCAATTTGAATGAATGGGGAGATGTCCAAAACTGTAGGATTTATTTTCAGTGTTTTGTCATTTGGTTCTTATTGGTAGCAGCTGATACACAAATAAAGCCACTTTAAAAAGTTTTATTGAGGAATTTAGGTAATGAAGCTTATTTTAATCTGTGGCATACCCAAAGGCTGGGCTGGCAGCTACCAGAGGGGGGGATGGAAAGGAGACTTCTCATTTTTAACCTGAATATTACTCTACTTTAAAAAATCATCTGAAGTCAATGGAATTACCTAAGGAATAAAACAGTATAATTGACTATCATATCTCTTTACAGATTAAGAAAACTTTTCAAAACCTACATTTGATACTGAGAAAGTGTTGTGGAAATTATGAAAGGTCTTCTTTAAGGACTTCAGGGAAAATAAAACTTACCACAAGTATGATTAATCTGTCTTCATGTATCTATTACACCAAAACCTTCCTTAAGCCATGCCAAAAGAACTACGCCAGCTTAAAGGCTTTACAATATCAAGGTGTTGCAAGTTGCCTTCATTATTTGCTAGTGTCCTACATTTTTTGAGGTTCCTGAATTTCTGTATACACAGGTACATTTTGCTGTAACAACAATGAGAGCCATTAGGGTTGGATATCACAGGCAGTGAACTCCACTTTGCAGAAGGTTTATCAGTTAGGAAAATATTGTAGGACTACACCACTAGCGTACCAAAGCACTAGAAATCACTAAGTATATAACAGTTACTGTCTAAGTTATGTTCTTTAGTAAGGGAAACTTTTCAGTTGACATTTTCTGATAAATATGTCCTCATTGGAGGATTTTGAGGGATAAGTATGGGGAGAGATATTCCCAGTGTTTCTATTCTTAGCTAAATGTTTCTTCAGATGTTTTTTCACTGCTTGCTGATGCTATGTTTTCTCAGGGATTGGTAATTTAGACAGATATCTTTCCATAGCTTTTTATAGGCCTCAAAAAACCTGTATTCGTCCTTCTTCCTTATTTGCCATTTACATAGAAAGCCCACATATTTAGGAGATAATAAATCTCTGGGGTCAGTCGGAGCCCAGTAATGAAACCTCACAGGAACTTAGGACCATCATTGATCTACCGGTAGGCTCTACTAATCCTTTCTAAGCACAAGGTATACCTGGTTTCTTCTCTAACACGCATATTAAAAAGCCCTACCACAACAGCACATTTCACTGAACAAGGTTTTCTGTATTTGAAAAAGCTGGGGAGAACAACTAAAGCTACAGAGATCTGTCATGTTGCTCAATGTACTGCTGCAATGGACTGAGATACTCAGCGAAGAAAAAAGAAAAGCAGTGTAACCCTGGCCTACCTGGTAGGGCCGAAACGTACTCTAATTGATCACCTTGTCTGGCAGAAGAGCTGCTTTGAGACTTTTCAGGTGGATTCTGAATCTAAAAGCTCTAAGACTAAAGACTCTGCTGTCTTCTGTGTTTGTATAACATCAAGCATAAAGTCCCTGATTTAACAAGGGTAACCTCCTGGAGCTGCCCTCCGCAAATGGAATAAAACCAAAATAGTAACAGTATACACAATATAACAAGCCTTCCGATATGCCTCCTCCACTTTGGCGATGTTTTTGTTACAAACCGTCTTTTTTTCTGTCTGGTGCTGATAAAACTGATGACTGAAGTGGAACAGAAATGTAATGAGGAGTCATAGGAAGGACGCTAGTCATCTTGTCATTCAAAAAATCCTATACCTTCAGCTGATCCCACTGAACAATTTGGGAAGTGGGGGAGCAGGAGCCGCTTTGGGTGTTGGGGTGTTAGAGGAGGCTGCAGGCTTGACCTGCCTCTGCATGCTCCCACCTCAAGTATCTGCAGGGTTTGGAGGTCAGCCTGAAGCTATGGGAGAGACTGGGGACCAAATTCCAGCCAGGGCTTGAGTGGCATCCCTGCACCACAGAGAGAGGGTACCTGGGGGAACTCTCAGGTGAGACTTCTCCAGTAATGTCTATGGGTGCACTCAGGGCCCTGACATATTTCTTCTCTGTCAGGAGAGAAATTTCCAATCTGTAATTCAGCCTTCTCTCCCCATCCTCCTCCACTCCCTCTCCTTCAGCCTCTCTGTCTATATTTGCTCGATTCAGCATTTTTGGGATGTGTGTGTGAAGCTGTTTTCTGTACACGCTAGCAAATCAACATATGGAGCAGACCAACAAGCCCATGCTCTTGCTGATTTCACTGCCTGCTGGGCAGTATAATGAACTACCAAATAAACTGTTTGCTAGCACTATTTTGAGATTAATGCTTTTATAAAAATAAGCCTAAGAATGATAATACAGGAGTTGAAAACTGGACTAAGCATATTCCATACTTCTTGGAAGAGATGTATTTCATTCTTGCTACGCCTTGACAGGTATCTTCCCACCAGGACTGTAGTTCGCAATGTAGAAATTAATCAGATGTTCAAGATAATTAAAAACGCATTTCTAAGTGCTTTTGGGAAAGAGAGATGTGGAATGAAGGGACAGGTTCTTAAATGGTCTTACAGACAATGATTCTACAGTTCAGTTCCCCTCAGCATCCCTAGTAAAATGAATCTTAAAATTACTTTCAGCCTGCCTGCAGATTTACAACATCAACACAACAATTATGAACACTTTTTTCTCAAATGAAATACACATTAAAAGGTTGTTTGGTTTGGGTGGGGTTTTTTTTGTTTGGTTGGGTGGGGTTTTTTTCCTCTCAGTAGTAGCATTTAAGGTAGGGGTCAGTGGAAACAAGAATATTTTATTCACAAGGAAAAGAAAACACAGATGAAAATGAGGGGATTTCATGAGGATGTATTGAGCATCTAGATGCAAACACGTGCAGTGGAGATTCCTTTTCCAGAGGGATACTGGGGCCATTAACAGTCTCAGAAACCTTAACTCAGTAGGCTTCCAGCAATACATTGGTGACCTGGAAGCCCATGAGCCAGCAAACTGCCTGAGGACTTTTGACAAGATAGATTTTGCTTCCCCTTCACATTAGCACAAACTATTGAAATGATGACTAGACTATGGGGTTTGCCTGAGAACTTCACCCCATCCTCCCAAAAGATGAAACATTTTCTGTGCTTTCTCTTTCTCTTGTGTGTTTTCCCAGTAGAAGGAACTATTGGAAATGTTAGAAGGATTTGTTTCCAGATTTGTTTCTTTGAAAGATTCATGTGACTTTTAGGAAAAAAATTCATCCCTTGATCTTTTTTCACTGAGAAGATAATGCCTTTTTAGTGCATGCATATCTGAAATTAAAATATATGTCTTCCTGATTAGCCCAAGAAAAGAAGAAGAAGTGGGGCCTTTCAAACCTAGTGGAGCAATTTATGCTTTCAGTAACATTATGCAATTTTGGCCACATGTTACATATTTATTGAAAAGATTTCTTATTTGTCTCTTTGGCTTTTTTTTTTGTTTGGGTTTTTTTTTTGTTTGTTTGTTGTTGGTTTTTTTTAGAATATCTTGCTCTTTTCAAGGCTCACTGTCCCTTCTGGCACTGGAACTACATAATACTGAATATGTGTGACACCACATTAATTTCCATAGCAGGGGATTAGGATATTACAAACATGGGATTAGGTCCACTTGAAGGATCAAAGCAAAAAGAGAAGTGAGATGTGAAGAATAAACCTTTTTTTTTTTTTTCCCCCAAGTAAACAAAACCCCAGGATAATAGGGTAAAAAAAGAAAGCAACTAGCCAAGTGAATGTTTGTAATTTAACCTGAACTCCTGATCCATGAGGATATTGGATTTTACCTGACATATTTTTTACCAGTAGAAAAATCCTGAGTTGTTTGTTTTCTTTTGCTTTCCACTGCAGCAGCGTTATTCATACAGAAACCAATACAGAATCTGAAACAATATCCTGGGGCCATTTTCATACAATTTAGCATCTTGTATTCACGTGCATCAGGGAACAGCTACACTTCCCATTCATGTTGCTAAGTTATTGCAGTACATTTGTGGTTGATTTTTCCATTGATGTTAGAGCAGTGTATAATTAGCAGTGAATAACTTATTCCATGAATTCAACCTCATTCTCCTCTTTGTGGAATGTCCACAAATAGATAAAAACACATCCTGTATTCCATTTCATTGTAGAATGAAGAGAAGATTTCTGTTTTAAACTCTGAAGGCTTGTGAGTATCATGCTGCAATTATTCAGTAATCGAATCTGGATATTAAATAGATGTTTGATAATTATGATTTTTCACCTAATTGCCACAACTTTTTATCGTTTCTTTCAAAAAGTGTTACAATTTCAGGATGAGAGATTCATGTGATACAAACTGGAATAAATTTGTTTAATTTAAGAGCTGCTTTGTGAGATGAAGGAAGAAAACTGCATATTACATGTAGAGACATTCTGGACAAAACAGAAAAGTATAAAACAAGTAAAGCCCACTGGGTCCAAAAAGTCCACCTTACTTCTCTGCAACAAAATGTTTACAAATATCCCCCAGCCTCCTTAAAAGAGGGCATGATTTCCTTCTTAATGGAATAACTAGTATATTAATCAAGAGTCTTGACAAAGTAAAAGAGCTTTAATACATTCAGAAAAGGTAGGAAGAGATACATAATTTTCACATTTCTTTTCCACATCGCTTTCCATTGTTAAGCCACACCAAATCCTATCTTTGTTGTCCAAACAATCATCAGTTTTGCTCTCACGTTTGAACACGATAAGTTAAACTACATGGAAAAATGTCTCATTTCATGAGAAATTTCCATAGCAGGTCTGAAAAAGTGTGTATTTACTTAAATATACTCTTTATGATCTTCCTCCATATGTAAGTACTGCTTTTCTTGAAAATGAATGAAGATGCCTGTCTCTTACATACTCAGAGAAAGCAAACTTAATGATTAATCCATTTTAGCTACCTTTTAATTTTCTGTCTAACTGTACATATTACCAAGGATACTCAGATACTGCTGTTTAGCTGGCGGATATTATGATGAAGGAGGCTTCTCTCAGGGAGAATGGGGTCAACAACAGAAGTGCTTACATATGGAGGAAGATCATAAAGAGTATGGTGACCATGCATGTGTGAAAAATTATTTTTGAAAATAGAAATGATGCGATATGTGCCACAAAGTATCCACTTAAGAGTTTAGAGTACTTCTTACAGTCAAACAATCAGCTTAGATAAAAACAAAGTGAAGGAAGCGTAAATTAAATTCCTTATTTGTCAAGACTGAACCCCAATCCCTAAAAAACCAAAACATCTCCCCCTCTTCCCTGCAAATTTGTTAAATAAAACTTGCCTTTGAATGAACTTTGCAAATCAAACTGCCATACCATGAGCAAATTAAAAGTAGGTTTATAGTGCTAATGCATGACTGACAGAATCACCAGCAAATCTAATTGCATATGGAGCTTGAAGGTCTCACTGGAGAGTTCTTCATTGAAAATAATTACGTGCACTCTAGGCTGTAGAGTCTAGAGAGCTTAAAATTTAAAAAAAGAAAAAAAAAAAAGAGAAGAAATGAAAAAGAGAAAGAGTGAGTCAAAGCATTTTCTTGCCAGACATATTTATCCAAGCTCACAGCTCAAGATTAATCCACAAGGGCATAGAGGCAGAAGATTAAGGAACTAAAGACAATCTTCATTCCTTGCTGAATTTTATTTTTACTTTGAAGCTATTTGAAGGAATATGTCCATAATATTGCATTCTGTCAAGCACAAGGCATTGTTCATGAAACAGATGTCCAATACATTTGTATCACCTGTGTAGTGGCACATACGTACAATTGCACAACGGAAGTTATATTCTCATGGAAGCTGCAGAGGAATTTTTCATATGTGAGTAAGACGTGAAAAAAATATCCTATTAGCTTTGTTTTTAAGCAGTGCTAGAATTAAGGCTATATTCACATTGAGGAGGGTATGAGAATTTTGATGAAATACAGCATTCACAAGGGGTTATGAAGCAACAAGATAAATTCCTCATCTAAATTTGAAGATTCAGGAACCAGAAAGCACAGGCAGTCTCAGTATGCACTACAGAATAAGAACAGAAAATTTAAAATTTAATAAGTGTTTAAGATTGACCTTAAAATAGGAGGAAGGCATCGAAAGATATTCATACAGACTTACATTCCACACCAAAAATATAGTTGAATAAAGTATTGATGTGTACATATAGACACCCAGAGAGTTCAAGGTAGAACTCAATGTGGCAAAGTAGTTGTTGCAAACCAGAAATTATTGCTGAATTCTAATATTGCACCGGTGGGTTTCCAGTCATCTAAGTTAATTTTTTGCTGTAATAGTGTATGGCTAAATATACTAAAAAATTAAACAGCTATTTTCATTTGAAATAAAAGTAAAATTGTAGTATATAAAAAACATCTCATGTACATTGCCAAAAAAGATATGAAATAGGCTCTGAAGGGAACTAAGACTTAAGAAAAGCAATGGAAGAGAAAAATTGCCATAAATAATGCAACAACTTGAACATGTCAGAGGAGGAATAATTTTCCACTCATTCATGAAATCAAAAATACCAAAAAGAAAGCATTGATTCTGGTAGTGGAAAAAGCACAAGACAGATAAGGCCCAGATGACTTAAAGGACTGTATAGATTAAGGTAACTTGCAGCTGCTTGATCACAGAAAAGTTATAGAAAAAGATTTATGGAAAGTGAAAATATACAGAAACACCGGAATGTGTCTTGAGTCTATGAGGCACTAGATTTCTACCTTGCCTTGCTTTTCAAAATTCATCACAGCAAGACTACTGCTATGCACAATGTATTATAACATTATAACATTATTCTTGTCCTCACATAGTTATTCTGGGGCAGTTTATACTTAGTTCTAGAAAATCAAGAGATTTTGGAAATGTCACAACTTAACATAGATCATCTCAACATGTCATATATGTGATTGCTTCCTTTAAACTTTGTACTACAAAAGCAAGGACAATTTGTGGTTTTAATCTGGAAAGGAGATTCAGGGGTGAATGAAACACATGTATGTTTGTGTATGTTAATTTCTTCAACCAAAATGCAGAATTTATCTCACCAAGGTGAAAGACATATAGGTGAAGTTATGAGCAACTCTAAGGAGTGATAAAAGCTTCTGTTAACTATGTGGAAACAGAATTTCACCCCATACAGCGCCAGTCCCTCTCTCACAGGACAATGATAAGCAGTTGCTTGAAAAGACCAAATATCCAAATATTAACTGCTATGAAAGAAAACTGCATACGTACAGCACACAAATGAGGGATCAGAAGAACAGCAACACTTTTGTTGTAAAACAAAACAGACAATCACAGACAATCTTTTAAGAAAAGCAATATGGCATTCAAGATGCTTTGCAGTTGTTTTTGAAGGAGGAAACATATAAGAAGGCTATGCTATTTTTCTACCCCAGGTGTTGTAGATCAAGAACCAAGGAAAACCCTTGGATAAAAGACATTTATCATTAGTATCTGGAATCAAATCCAGCAAACCTCTAAAACTATATCCATTCCAAGCACTGCAAACCTTTCTAATTCAGTGGAAACAGAAACCAAATGATGCTGATGTATTTGGAGTGATATGTCTTGATCTCAACATCAAATGTTCTTCTCAATCCTTGGAGCTCATAGTCAGAGAGCGCACTCTATCTACAATTGCCCCTGAATCAGACACAGGCCTCCAAACAATGTTTGTCTAGACCCTGATGAGAATTTTAGTATCTAAAATAAAAGTAAGAGCATAAAATTATTTCATTGCCTCACATGAATGGGATACATACTGCCAAATTACCAGTATTTTTGTGTTGCCAGTATCTCTTCTTTGAACCATATACACATATAAATGGCCTCCGCAACTCAGGAGATTGATATTTAGGACTTGGAATGTCTCTACAAGTACATCTGGCTTGTGCAGCACCCTCTCATTTCATCTTCTTTGCAACTTCAGGATCTCATGCAATGTTTCTTAATAGCTGTAATAAAGTGGCTCCAATGCAAGAAAGTGACAAAAGTGCATTCTGCCAGCAAACAGAAGGCAACTTTTGCGTGTGTTACCTTTGATGTACTCTGTACACTGAGGGACTGATAATTTTCTTGGCCCTGTGCTTTACAGTCTTCTGACAACTTTGGATTTTTGTGTCAGACCACAGCAAAAATTCCGTTATTATGGCTTACAACCAGTGTAGGAAGTACTGTAATAAGAAAATATATGCAAGGAACAAAGAAAGTATGCTGCAGTGCAAGTAAAAAATGGCACAGTGAGTCAAACAAGACAGACTGATTCCATAGCAGTTAAAATGGTCCTTACCTAAATATGTAAGACACAAGATATGCATTAAACAGTAGATATTTTCTCATTTCAGGCTTTGCATAACCTTTACTATGACTGTGATACAATGTTCTTTCTGTTGGTTTTTTTTCCCTTGTCTTTTTTTCTTCTGAAAGTAAATGAGAGCATTGGCATTTAGTTTTAAGGTTGTGCAAATTCTACCCAGTTAACTAGAAGTAAATAGCTCATCTAGTATTTTTATAGAAGTCTGAACATATGCAAGTCCCTTGGGCATTGCAAGGACAGGAAAAGTTCCAACTCACTTTTTAAAAAGTTCTGTGTGTATTGTGGGTGCACTCACAGAGCTAACTGTGATGTCAGAACTCCTATAGGTAGCACTGCCTTTCCCTCTGAAGGTCTCAAAGATAGCCACTCTGCAAGTTACTTCCTTGATTAGAGAGGGAGTTTTGTGGAGGTTTGCTCCATACATGGCCCCAACCTTAAATACAATTTAGGTGTCACCACCTGGGCAAGTTGTTAGCTCTATAAATTCTGTTTAAGGGCCTCTCCAAAACACACTTCTAACCCACTCTCTTCTTCACACATCAGACCCCTGACACCGCTGTGGTGTGTGGGTCATTAGAGGGATCTCTGGAAAAGGCAAGTGTCACTTTTCACAATAGTAGTGGTCATGAAGAACTTCCCAGGCTGAATTACTGTGTCAAGTTTTCTAGATCTTTGGCTTGCCAAAGATCACTTTTCAGGCTGGCATGTCCAGGTATTGAGCCCTGTGGGAAAACAATGGATGGAGAGAGCACTTTCTACTCTGATAACCCGTCAGGCTCTTGTTGATAAATTCTGGTATGACTTCCAATTCAACATAAAATGAACATAAAGAAAGTGTACAGAGAGAGAATTTTAAGGGTCTGTAACTCTGCTGCAGAACTAGATGCCAGAGGTAGTTTTTTGTCTAATGATTAGCCTAGATGAGCATTTACTCTTTCTAAAAAACAAAAAGGGTTAGAAACATAGACAGAGGCACTAACACTCATACAAGAGTAAGATTTTTTTTTACACTGGTAGTTGTAAATGGGCAGTGTCATACTTCCCAAAACAACTGTGAATCAGATGTAGGAGATGACAGGAAAAGATGACAGTAAAATTAATTAAACAATCAAAAAGATAATATACACAGTGTTGGAAATAGGAAATTGAAAAGCTAAAAAACCCACCAACTCTGCTTAGTAAGGGACTAGACATGGCTCTGGAAGAAAGTACTTGATTTCCTAATTCTGTATTGCATGTAAAACTGTTCCAGGAGGAGAAACTTTCCAAAGGAAGATACTAGTCAAAAAAATAACAGTGCATTGCAGAATTTAGCAATATTTTTTTCAGGGTAGTTTCTTGCTTGTGTGACAGTACCATGCAGGTTGCAAAATACTGACCAATTTAAATTACTGCAGACACTATGTCTTAAAATCTCATGTTTTCACTAAGGCTGAATTTTAGGAAAATAAGCAACTTCTAATGACATTATCATATATAATTATCATGTTCTCTTTTTTAAAAAAATGGTTGTTAATGAACAATAATATAAAATGTCTTTTGAAATAATAATACCATATATTTTTTAAATGAAAGGTAGGTGCCAGGGTTTCAGATGAGTTTTTGAACTTAATGTGGCTAAACAAATATTTGATTAAAACCTTTTCAAAAATAGTAAAACAAGAGACGTTATTATTAAAGAAAAGGTTGTCTTCAAAATATAAAAATATTCAAAGACCACACATCTGAAAGCTAAAGTCAAGCAAGCCTATCATTGCAGACATCCTAGTATTGTTTTCAAATATATCCGTCCAATAAGATAATTTTTTGAAAACAGAAATAGTTTATTTAGCAGGCATTAAAAAGCTTGATAAACCAAAACTAGGGCAAATTCTTCAAAGACAATTAAATAACCTTTACCGTCATACACAGGCATACCAATAAATAGTTTTGTATGCCAAGGTGCTCCACTTTGATTAATTTACTGATTTTTTTTAAAAGCTAGAGCATGCATGATAGTATACTTACTAAACAGAATGCTGAACCTGAGAAGTTACCCAGGTAAGGCAGCACTGATACTTTGGAAAATCGCTATCTGTTTAGTGTTCTGGAAACCCCAGGGAAATAACTGATGAGCTTTGAGTTTATTGCCACAAGAAAGAAAAGGATGTGTCCCTTAGTTCTAAGTGACAAAACCCCACTGATCTCACGCCTGAACTCCATATTCAAATGACTTTCTCTTTAGTGTCAACAAAAGTGTTGTTAATTGGACCTTTCATTTTTTAAATTAGGGGATAATCCTGCAAAGTTCTGAACAGTACGAGTGCTACTGAGAACCCTGAATTTTCAATGGAATTGAAAGAAAACGTCAACTTTCAGTATCTATTCCTAAACTAAAAAATGTATGTTAAACATTTAGATTTCTGTACACATAGTGAGGAATTGGTACACACAGTTTATGCACTGTGCTTGTGCTCACTCAGCTTAGAGGAAAGACACAGCTGAGTGGCTTGATTTCCTTCATTTTACAAAAACTACTAAAGGCAACTAGAGCATAACAGGCTTCAGTATCAACTTGCACCTACCTGAATAGGCGCAGCATTTTCATTCACTCCCCATGCTGTTTCTGGGAGCCTTTTGGGTGATCAATGTACATTTCAGTCCATGCAATACAATAAGATTGTGAGATTAAATCTGACAAGTGAACCATTTTTTTTTCAAAGAAAAAACATCTGCAGACAAAAGTTGTATTAGGAAAATGATCATGAAGTCTGTTGCAAGTGTCTTCTCCATAAACAGTAAGAAAAGCATCCTAAGTAACTGTGAGTTTCATAATAGTTATAGCAAAAAATCCATCTTTTTATATATTAGGTGGTTGTACTGTAATAGTGCTATATACAATAGGACTGATTGCACCTGCCATTCACACAGAGTGCCAGAACAGCATGCAGCATTCCATCCTTAAATTATTTTAAACTGTTTTGTATTGCACACACTTTTACAGAATTTCTGAGCACTATAGTGAAAACAAACATACATCAACTAGTATTAGGATACTTCTATGAGTTTAAATAAAATACACAAAGTGCCTGTTCAAAGATGGAGAGGTGAACAATCCCCAGCCTGGAATTGATCTGTATAGGATTATTCTTTTTAATTTTCATTTTGGAACTACTGTGATAATAGAGATTTCATAAGGCGAAAACATCTCATGGACTTATCTATCACTTATTTGCATTATGTTTAATATAGTGATTTTTTTCAAAGTTTGACTAGTTGGTCTCATTCTATCAGTATAAGGCTTTAATATTAAAATATACAAGTAATATTGACTCTAAACTTTTCAGGAAACTAGTGAAAGCAATGGAGTGTAAGCAACTGAAAGCAGAAATTTTTTTCCCGAGGAGAAAGCAGAAATCACTGGCTATTGACCAGAGGTGTAAGAAAATTGATTAGCACTTAGTAATTAATAATCTGTTCTATAAAAGTGCACCTAAAGAAAAAGAAGGATTCTACACCCAGATATTTACAGAATTTAAAGAGACACTAAAAAATGTGTTCGCTCATGTTTGGAACAATCAACACAATGATTTTTAGGCAATGTTAAAACCCTGAACTAATTCTTTAAACTTGATCTTAGATGGATTAGGGTTTAGAAGAAGGAAATTTATAATCAATTTGAAATTAAGCCACACATGGAGAATAGTTGACATTTCTGATACCAGCTATTTCTGATATTTTTCAGTTCAGGGACAAAATTTTAGGCAGTAGCTTAAAAGACCCAACCTACCTGAGCCCAAGATGTTGAGTAACAGTCCTCTCATAAACTAAATATTTGAGCTAAATTTGAAATTAGTATAAACTTGAGAAGTGTGTATACTAAAAAAAAATGCTCCAGAGTCTTTAATGCATATTCTATGGATGTAAGATTTACAAAATTCTCTCTCCCAGAGTGAGACTTTTTGCTAAAGCCTGTGGTGACTGGGCAAGGGACGACAGTTTTAAACAGAAACAAGGTAGATTTAGATTGGACATAAGGATGACATTTTTTATGATAAGCATGGTGACACATTAAAGCATGTTGCTGAGAGAAGTTGTGGATGCCCCGTCAATGGAAGTGTTCAAGGTCAAGTTGGATGGGGCTTTGAGCAACTTGATCTAGTGGAAGATGTTCCTGCCCGTGGCAGGGGGGCTGGAGCTAGATGATCTTTAAAGGTCCTTTCTGACCCAAAACATTCTGTGGTTCTATGATTCTATGAAATTTTTTTTGCTGTCATTGATTATTTCAGTAATTTCTTCTCTAATGTGCTTCTGAAAATCTGGATAACAGCATTTACCTAGAATACACATTGTTGATCTAAACACATTAAAAGTCATGAAGAACTTAACTTCAAGGACAGCAGGGCCATGCCATGTATATTATACAGTATTTCTGTTGTAACGACACTTCATGAAAACTTTTATAGAAACAGATCAAAGGATGCAAGCTATATAAACAGATAAAAATTATCTGCTTTTGGATATATGATTGTTTTAGCTGGACTGTCTTATAGCCTGACCCTCCATTTGAAAAGGGCTTCAGCTAAATTTGATTTAAATTAAAAACAAACAAACAAAACCAAAACAGAAAAGGATGAAAGTTCAAGGGCAAGGCATAGCTATGTTGCTATCTGGAATGATTTAACAACCGCTAGCAGGCTTGCTGCAATAGATAGATTTTTCCAACTTTAGGCCGGGGCTTTCAACACTCTCCCATCTCCCACATTCGATTGCTTTCTATGAGATGAGGGAGGGCGTTTCTGACAGCACTTCTTGATTTAATTTTATACTGTTGGACAACAACATATCAGCCGTAGTGGACCCCTGGTGGATTTGTACAAGCTGGGGGATATAGCAATATCCTATTGGATTTTTTGCTATCATAGGCAGGATGCCAGACACAACAGAGAGAATTAATTATTAACAGCACTGCTATCTTTCTAACGTAGCTTCAAGGCACCGTTGTGTTTGCCTCCACTGGTGGTGATCATTCCTCAGCTGTTCCATGTATAATGAACTGCATATGCCTCTTAGATTTCAGCCCTTAATCTAGCAGGTTATCTGTTATAACCAGAAATCTTGTCATTCCTTCAGTATTGCAGGTATTGGAGTTTGTGATTTAAACTACAAAACTCTCCAGTGTGGCAGTAACATGCACAAGATTTCACTGAAGAGCATGTGCTGGGCAGATACATGCGACACTGAACAAATTCATGGCGTTTGTCTGTTGGCAGAATTTATGCTCATGTATTTCAAAATAACCAGCTAAATTCAGTACTGCAACTAACACAGAGAAGTACGAATACATCGAATACACTTATTTGCAGGTGACAACTGTCATTACATAGAGAAGGAGGTGACAATTCTCTTTTAAGTGTACAAATATTTTAAAAGTTAAATTATTGTAACGTTCAAAGGCATACCTGAATAACCTTTTTTTTTATCTGAAAATTGCCATTTCCAATGTCTTCATAATTCAGCGCTGTAGCATTTTTTTGCAGTCAAAAACACCTGCTTAGTGTCCTATATAAACAAAAACTAACAAATCCTTGTCAATATATATGATAGTCTTTATATCTTCAGGAATGTATATACTATCACTGTTGCACTCCTAAATCAGACTACAAGTCGGCTGAGGAAAGTGGGAAAATGAAGTGGGATTAGGAAGGAGATTTTCAAAATTACTATAAAACAAGCAAACATATTTTTTTCACTAAAACAAATATGTACTGAACCAAAGGAAAATGAGGTTAAAGCTATTTGTTTTCTTAATATTTATAAAACACGAAAGTTATTAATGTCACCAAGTAGTCAAGAAAGGGGCAAATGATTTCTTTTTAAGTGACCAAGGGATGGTTTTCACCATTCCAAATATGAAGAGTTTCTAGTTTAAGCCTCTGTTCATGCACAAATTGAGAGTTATGTAGAAAATCTATTATCAGAAGAAGTTAAAATTTTCAAACTGGGAGTCAACAAGTCTCCATCTGAAGAAAGAATATTGCTTAGCATAAAATGACTTTTTTGTCATTTGAGAACTTTGACAGGATTAATTTTTTTTCACTCTTAAATGTTTGTTTATTGGATTCTTTACATTTATTCTTAAAATATAATTATTCAAATAATACTAAAATAATTTGAAAACAAAATAATGCTGAAGCATGAGATGGAACTCCTGTGGTATTCCAACATTGTCATAACTATTTTTTGAAACAAAATTCAACCAAGTTCCTTGAAAACTTCCCACAGATAGTGAGGCAATGAGACATCAATCAATTGATATTTTCAAGAGGAAAGTCATCATTTGCAAAAATGTTTCTCATAGTCTCTTGAGACACTTCTGAGAGTCTTAAAGACAAACCTGTTTCATTAGATTAATGGTAATATTCAAATGTTTGCAAAGAGAGGCTAAGGGAACACCTTCACAGAAGAAACACAAAGATTTTTTTTCATTTTGCATTTGTCATTTGTCAATTCTTTCTGCTTGTGTATAATTAGTTAGTTAGATACATAATTTGGATCCTAGATTGAAAGCCTGCATTTGAATAGTGTTATAATAGGTTTTGTTTTCTTGTTTAAAGTCAATAGCAGAGAAGTTCAAATGTTGTACTTAGTATGACCTAGATTGAATTTTTAGCAATATTGAATTAAATACTTGCCCTCATTTACCAGAAATTCTACTCACCACTTTTGCTTGCTTATTTAGAACACAATTGAAAATGGGTCTGGACTGTTATTTATGAATTATTTTTTTAAATCATGGTTGGATAAGCTATGATTTTATGCATATTAGTATATACAGTGAGTGAAGTAGATAATCAAAGTAGATTTTCAGGGTCACTTAGAAAGCTATAATAAATTTAATACGGTGCCACAATGGACTCTATGGCCTCCTATAATCTGAAGATGATCAGGTGTAAGGCTTTTGTTATCTTCAAAAATTGATAGTATCTGAGCTCAAAAGATGAAAATAAAGAACAAGAGAAAAGTAAAAATAAATATAATTATTTTTCAATCATTGTACTCCCTTCACTCAACGTATGATTTCATAGCTTGATACCATGCCCTTTTACATAGTTTATGTTACATAAAGCAAAATGCTGTGGCAAGGGAAAACGTAACTTTTGTTCTCCAGAACTCAGGCTGAATGCATTGTATATATTCATCAGGTATCAAGGATGCATCTTACAGTCAGAGAGATAAGGAAAACTAAGAAAAAGTCTAAAAATTCATTTAACTAAAGAGTCTTCCTGCAAATACTCAGCTGCTCTATTGCAGGTTGTTATTTTGTAAGCGACAAATTAAATCATTATTCTATCTACAGGGGGATGGAAAGCACTTTCCTTTTTTGATTTTTTTTGTTTTGTTTTATTTTGGACCTGCTGATTCTGGGATACCTAGTATTATTATAAGCCATGCAGTGTTAGGTTGACTAGGTAGAAATCAAGAAGTGTGGAGTTCAAGCCTAATTTAGACGACAAATAATAAATAGTTCCTACCTCACAAATATTTTGACAAAAATAAACTTATTCCAGAGAATTTAAGCTGAACTTCTGGAGTTGATTCGAGATGTCAATTGCCATACCCACTTTTCACCAAATGCAACAGGTAATGTTTATGACACATATGTAACTTCAATTACAGCTAGTGATTCTTTCCTTTTATCCTTGCTTTGCATAAGGTTTTGAATTGCTGAGGACTGCTAGGACAGTTCAGAAAAGTAACCATACACTATTCTATTCAGTAAAATATAAAAATTCTGGAAGATATCAGAAAAATTATAAATATGGACATAGGTTGAAGAGGAAAACATGGAAATGTTGCACCAGGCCTGCAGCATGCAAGTATTCCTTTCCCAGTCATATAACTCTTTTCATATATATTACACTGATCATATTGGTTTTGCAAGCAGTTCCCTTTGAACCTCACCGTGAAAGCTTTTTCCAAGCTTTTTCCATATTAGAGGATTTTCTGGTTGGTATAATCTTGATACTGATAGTATTGACAGTCACTGTGTTTTAGTAGTTTGTGGAGCTGAGGTGCATACGAATTATGTCTCAGTTAAGCTGTGTGACTGAAGTCAAAGGGTAGCTGCATAAAGTGTTGCATGGACCTCAGAAAAAGTGTAGTTTTGTCAGCTGTAGTGACCAGCAGATCCATTAGGGGCAAAAGCTCAGCCCTGGTGCAGGGGTGACAATCATGGACTCACCGGGGAAGTCTGATGGGTCAACATCGTCCGCTTGGCAAAACCCAAGTTGCTGTACCTATTTCCTGCCCTCCTCCTACATTCCCACTACATTGAGACCACCTCTGTTGTGCTTCCAAACGTGAGAAGAAATAAAGAAATTCAGAACTTGGGTATTTCAAGGTCCCAGTTTAGAAGAACATGGGTAAATATGAAGAAGATTAAATTGATTAAAATATAATTGGTACTTCTGAAAAAATATTCTGTGTTTTGCTAAATAGGAATGGGACATACCACAGATATTTTACAGCAGTACTGCAAAGGCTGATGGTATTTTTTGAGCACAGCAGAGCTTTTGAAGGAGAGTACTATCTAAAGTCTTAATATTTACTGAGTGGAAGAATTGGATAGCCTTCTTTTCACTTCCATGTTTGTTGAACAAGCTTCGAGCATTATCACGTATTTTTATATTTCACTCACTTGTGTATTCATTTATTTTCATGGAACAATCCCCATAGAGCAATGGAGAAAAAAGTGAAATGTTTCAGCAATATTATCTGTTCTCAAATGTCCATACAGAAAGAAATGTAAATTGTAATTATTAACTATATTAAGTGACATCCTTTTAGTGTCTAACATTTATTTTGAATGTTAGAATCCAATTACCATGTGACAATAAAGACCCTTACAGTACAATATCTTTCAGCACAGGGGGTTTATGTCGCTAGTTTACATCCATTATTTGTACATTTCAAATTTGTTTAGTATGAGTATAATTAGGAATAAATATAAGATAATAGAAGGCAGTTCCTTTTTGTCAGAAATGTATACAAATACAAGACAGCAAAGAAGACAGTATGAAAAAAGAGAGGGCTAAACAAAAAACTTTACCTGCAAGAGAATGCGATTGAAACAGGAGTAAGGTGGTTGAGTAACTCAGTTATATATGACACTGTTAAAGAGGATCAGAATGAGCACCTGAAATAAATGTCAATATGATCCGAGACACCCCCAAGGGGTACCAGAACTAAGACAAGTGACAAGCTAGCATGTATCTGTCCTACAAAACTGATGTTGCTGTAGCTACTGCTAGAGATAATATCACCCAGGACACAGGATCTCTTCTCAAACAACGAATAAACATGTGCTCACAAAGACAAACCACACATTGCTTTTTAAGCTTTAAAATGGAAAATAATCATACACATAAGGTTGCACACAGAAGGACAAACTTATTTTATACTTATAACAAGGAGACCAGGGAAAACAGATAAAGGCTTTTACAGGAGAGCAACTGAAACATTATACTACATTGTATATCTGAGGGTATAAGACAAGAAGAATGATGCATGGTATGGATCCAAGTGGATAGAAACTTCTGAGAGTTGTAAGAAAATAAATTCCTAAGTATCAGCAAAAAGAAACTTAATTAGCTACAGACCAAGCAACAAAGAATTACAGATATCTCCACTTTAGATCTATGTGCCAAATTATAAAGAACTTGGGCTATTAAAAGAAATATTGTTGGTTTTCTGACTCTTTTTTTTTTCAATAGTGTTCCCAAAATAATAAAATGTTGTGGTAGGGCATCATAGTAATATCTCAAAATCAAACAACAAAAGGGTATTCATCTTATTGTGCAAAAATATCATATTTGATTGGTATCTTAGTTTTTATTATGATCAACAATCAAATAAAGGATGTCAGCCTCTACATATTTGCATACCTACAATTCAGAATGACTACTAAACTTTAGTATGTATGATTCTAGAAAATACAAACCTCTATTTTCAAACTTAGGGAGATTATTTAGTCAAAATCCTTTGGTTCAAGTAAAATGTCGTCTGGGAAAATAGCTTAAATCAAGGTTTGGATAACTAAGTAGCCCACCCGCCCATAGAGAAAATGATCCAAAAATGTTTTATTGTTAAAATAAATAATACATATACCATATAATACATTACAGCGGATGTTTGAAAGCTCAAAACAAGATAAATTTATGTTTTGATGCATGTTACCCCCAGCTCTTATTTTCTGATGTTCTAGTGTTTGTGTCTAGCTCCAAAATCTTTGGAAAATGAGATTTTTTGCAGATGAAGTAGTATAAAATTAGCACAATCCTATGAATCCTTGGAATTCTTACTACCACTTCGAGGAAAGGATATTTCTGTATTGTCTTGTGCCTTTTGTTTTTGAAGCAATTAAACATGTTCTGAGGAACAGCAAGTAAAGGAGATAATAGATTATTAAACAGTAGCTTTATAATAAAAGAAATTAAATACTTTTTCTCATATTCTAGTTGATATGAATACTGTGTTAGAATGGTGCTTCTACCAAAGAAAATCAGAAGTGCTAGAGAATTGGTAAGCCTACACTCAGGCACTTCTCCCTTTCATCCCTTTATTGTCTCCTCTTTTTATTCCTGTTACCTATGTCCCACTCCTGAATCAAAACCAAAACAAAACAAAAAAACCAACCCACAACACAAAAAGAAACAAATGACAACAAAACCCCAAAACAAACTATTCAGACAAAATAGAAAAGATGAAAGCTTTAGTGATCTTTGTCCCTGGAACAGTGTGGCCACAAATACAATTAGACCTGCAAGGATTTCTCCCAGCTTGGCTTATCTTGGGCATTGCTTGCATTCTGGGTCTACTTCAGTCCTATGAAGAACTTCTTAATTGCATAATGGCTATTCACAGAGGCTGGTTTGCTCTTCTGAACTCTTGTAGAAGTTCTGACTTAGGGAAAAAACTATGTATATTTTTAAATTTTACAGAATATTTGAGTTACCAAAAAATAATTGAGCAACACCAAACATACCCCTGTAACAACCCTAGGTACTTCTAGGCCCTATTTTTCTTGTGTTCTGCTTTGTATTCACAAATGATAAAAGACTAGAGTTGGTACATGATGCAGCAAGTAGAGGATCACATAGGGATCAACATTTCTCTCTTGAAGCAATAATTAAAAGAGCAAGAGGAAACAATCACAGCCTAATCCTAAAGTGGTACAGTTTAAGAAAAATACATCTTTACTGTAGTGTTTTCTCTGGGGAGTTTCATGAGTCTGAGACTGAGAATGTGAGATACATATGTAATCATGTTTACGTTAGAACTGAAAACACTGGGACATACTTTCAACATTGAGCATGTGTTCAGTGTTTATTTTCTGTACTGCATGTGTTTGATACGTACCACTACAAAACTCAACATGCAAGTTTTTGCGTGCTTTAGTTTGAAATATTATTACAGTCTTCAGGAGACGGGTTCAAGAATATATAAACAGATGGCATACATATTCTTAATAAGTGTTTCTTGCTTATTCCCAACAGTTATTTTGCTGTTTTAGTTAGTATCAAGGTTGGGCAAACCAGTCTTGAATAAAGGAAGAAATAAGTCTAACTTTTCTCTTGAGGTTTATCTGAATAAAAACATTGAAATTATTTTTACATTTCATGCCTCTACCCTTTCTAGATGAAAAGGAGTGGAAGATTGAAACAAAGACTATAATAGCAAGTGTTTAAGAGGGGGCATCATTTGCAGTATTCATTTTTGTCCTATATTACTTCAACACCTTTCTTCCTTTCACCACTGGACCTAGAATTAAGCTTGCTTGTATCCCTAAAGAAGTCTTTGAGTTATGACATCCATTAACCTTCAGAAAACCCCTTATCATGGTTCTCCTTGAATTCTCCAAATTATTCTCTTTTAATGTACAATGTACGAACTGTGCAAATGAAAGAAGTGAAGTACACCTCTTCATAGCCTAGAGAGCCTTCTCGTGGTCTGTGCAAATGTTGTAAACTGTGCTGCAATTGCTGTTGCTTTTGAATATTCAACTCTTGTAATCTTAGTCTAAAGCACAATTCCAAAATGTGGAGGCCAAAACTTATCTCCTGCAGACCTTGCCCAGAACAGCAAATATCCCAATCCAGCCAAACCGAAAAGCAATTTTAATCCAATAACACATTATCTTAGTGACAGCTTTTTCCCCCGTGCAAAGTTTCAGGCTTTTGCCATCAGCTAAATCAGTGCCCATATTCTGAAAGATTTAATTACAAAAGTGATTTTAATAGCTACTCTATTTTGATACCTCTGCCCTTGGTAACAAACCCAAGAAACAGTTTCTTTACAGTATTTCTAATGCAGTTTCTTTGTGGACAGAGACAAAGCTTGGGAATTTTAAGACAGTACAAAAACCAGAAGTGGATTTAGGATGGTAACCTATATTCAGAATAGAAACACCTGGAAGTACAAGCTTAGAGCCATCTCTAGCATTCTAGCTACAATTTTTATTTTACTTGAATACAAAAAGACACTCTTTGTGTTTACAGTGCATACACATACATTTCCATGCTACAAATATTTGAGTCAAACAGAATGTGAGTTACAAGAATATCAATCATTTACCATACAGTATCCTTTTGGACTTTAGAGTCAGTTATTTTGGAAGACAAGATAAAGCCAGCAGTCAGTAGATTACTTCGAAGGACGCACCATTATATTGATAGCTTGTTATGGATTCTATATAATCAGATGTGGAGATATATTAAGTGGTTCGGGAAATAGCAGATATCTTTAAACTAGTAAATCTATGCTTCCTTTTAGAGATGGAAATTTTATTTAAAGAAAAGCACCTTAAATGAAACACTGTTCGAGCTTTTGAACTTAAAAGCATTATGGAAACTGAAATTTTCTATTCTATTCTATTCTATTCTATTCTATTCTATTCTATTCTATTCTATTCTATTCTATTCTATTCTAAATAGATGTTAGACAAAGAAGCTGACAGGTTTCATAAACCGTGCACCGTGCACACCAAAAGGCTTTATAAAGAGTTTACATTTTCTTTTTTTTTCTCTCTGATAAAATTTGGAAGGAGCCACAAGAATTTTAACACCTCCTATTTCAAGGATAAAGTCTTTCTGACTGTAGGTATTTCCTAGATTGCAAAGGATAAGAGTAACAGGTGTTTTGAGTCAAGAAAATCACTGTGCCTCAATTTACTACAGTATCTTGACAAAGAATAATGGGACTTTATTCAATTCACTAAGTATTATTTACTGTAGGAGGAACTACAGCTGAGGGAATCAAAGACTTTAAGACAGTGATCATCTTAATCTTTCTTCAGCTAAAAGAGAATACTAATCGTATATGAATGTGTGGGGTAAATATGCATTAAGAAGTCACTTTGTAGAGAGGTTAAAGCAATTGCAAAATATCAGTTCCAGGAATTGCTCAGAAAATTGTGCAAGAAATCCTCTATGCTGGTAAATCTAGTGGTGGGAGGATGACAGCTCAGGGATTTTTTTTTTTTTTTAATGGAAAGCAGTTTTCTCTGCTAGGAAACTGCCCTAACCACAAAGAGAAAGATTCACTCTGAAAATATGAACTTGGTTCTGTTACATGACTAGTTTCATGATGGAGGGAGTATCTCTTAAAGCCCTGGCTGTTGAAATCAAGAGATTAGAGAAATACCTCAGCTTTCATTTTAAAAATGTGTATACATTGATCTCTCTTGCTTGCAAGGGAAGCCAGAACAATGTTTAAGTTCAAAAATAAGAACAGAAGTTTAGCATTTACTATTTCAGATGTCATTAATTTAAAAATCCATCTCCTGGCTTCAAATGGTCCAGGCTCAGGATTTGTCAGTGTTAGGAACTGGTAACACTGCACGCTTCCACCCATCATAAACTCACAAGCAGTCAGGAAGGTATTTCAGCATGTTAAAACTTAGATCCAATTGGGACAGTGAAATAAGGACAATTTCATCAGGACAAGGAAATATTGCTCTGTATCAAAAGCGAGGAAGCTGGTATTTTTTCTCCCACACACATGACCCAGCAAAAGTGTCCTGTGTCCCATCTACTAGTTCTCTTTCAAAGGGGCGGGAAAGCATCAGATTTCAAACACCAGGCAAGGGAAGAAACAGGCTATTAAGTATCATGGCAGAAATCTGAAGTCAGCTCTGTGGAAACAGGATTTTATTATGCCAAGTGATCCTAGAAGAGGGAATTACCTCAGGATATGTCCATGTAAACATGCAGACTCAAACTCATTGCAAAACAGTTTATTGGCACAGGTGGAGTGGAACACAAATGTGGTTTTAACAGCTTTCAGCTCTGATTTTCATCTACTATAACAGTATAAAAAAGTATTATATTAAATAATCAAAGTTCCTTAAAAGGAACAATTGATATAGGGAGAAGCAATATTCTGTATTTTGGCCTTACTTTTGAATAGAGAATGCAAATGCAGTTGATAAACTATGCAGGTAGAATTTAGAATTATTAGCAAAATAGAAAGGTGTGTTGAACACAATTCAGCAGAGATCTAGTCTCAGTATTGCTCTATGCAAAGATCCATAAATAATCTGTAGGGTGGAACAGAGGATATACTTCTTTATATTAAGTCAGTACAAAAATTGAAGGGATTAGATTAGATACCTGTATTGTTGCCAAATAAGAGAAATGACTCAAAAAACCCGAAGAGTCAACAACAACAAAATACAGAAAAATAGGGACAAATGCAGAGCATTTGAGAAGGAAAAGGCTAAAGATTGTTTAAGTACAGAATGAGAAACAAACTAAAGTCTGATCATAAAAGTGGAGTCAATAACTGTGCCAATATGACAAAAGGTTATATGGCAGGAATTAAGCCTGCAAGACACATGACATAGCTCTTTGTTTTATGCAGCATTGCCAGTACCACAAGTAGTGTATTTCGTACAGATTTGAACATCACACCTCTGGAAAAAGTAGGATCACCTGAAGATCCTCTGGAGGACAGCAATGAGAATGGTCTAAGGTCTCTAATAATGTCATTCTAAGATGAGAGAAGACTCTGGACAGTGTAGTCTGAACAAAGGAACAGAAGAGAGGGAGACACAAAAACAGGCTTTAAGAATGTTAAAGGCTGATACAAAGAGTGAAAAAACCCCAAAATCTGATTTGCATGTCTCCTTCTCTGGCATGATCGACATGCTGCAGGGAAGGGATGCTATCCAGAGGGACCTGGAAAGGCTTGAGATGTGGGTCTGTGTGAACCTCATGAAGTTCAACAAGGCCAAGCAAAAGGTCCTGCACCTGGGTCGAGGCAATCTCAAGCACAAATACAGGCTGGGCAGAGAACGGAATGAAAGAAATCCTGACAGGAAGGACTCGAGGGTGTTGGTAGATGAGAAGCTAAACATGAGCTGGTAATGTGTGCTTGCAGCACAGAAAGCCAACTGCATCCTGGGCTGCATCAAAAGAAGCATGGCCAGCAGGTCGAGGGAGGTGATTCTGCCTCTCTACTCTGCTCTCATGAGACCCACCTCTAGTACTGCATCCAGCTCTGGAGCCCCCAACATAAGAAGGACATGGAAAGTGTTGGCAAAGGTCCAGAGGAGGGCCACAAAGATGGTGAGAGGGCTGGAGTACCTTTGCTCTCAAGACAGGTTAAGAGAGTTAGGATCGTTCAGCCTGGAAAAGCGAAGGCTCCATGGAGACCTTATAGCAGCTTTCCAGTATCTGAAAGGGTCCTATAAGAAAGCTGGAGAGGGACCTTTTACAAGGGCGTGTAGTGATTAGATGCAGAGTAATGGCTTCAAACTGGAAGAAGGTAGACATAGATTAGAAAAAAGGGGAAAAAAATTTCACTTTGAGAGTGGTGAGACACTGGAACAGGTTGCCTGGAAAGTTGTGGATACCCCATCCTTGGAAGTCTTCAAGGAAAGGTTGGATGGGGCTTTGAGCAACCAGGTCTAGTCGGAGGTGTCCTTGACCATGGCAGTGTGGTTGGATGATCTTTAAGGTCACTTACAACCTAAACCATTCTATCTAAACATGAGGAGGAATTTCTGTACCTTGAAGGTGCCAGAGCACTGGAACCGGCTGCCCAGAGAGATGGTGTAGTCTCCAACTCTGGAGACATTCAAAACCTGCCTGGATGCATTCCTGTGCAACTTGCTGTAGGTGAACCTGATCTGGCAGGGGGATTGAACTAGCTGATCTCTAGAGGTTGCTTCCACCCTCTGTGATTCTGTGATCCTATGATCCTGCCATGGTTTATATGACCCAGATCCCTGAAGTCATGCTTTTTCAAGACAATGGTGTTTTATCTCTGAAGGTGTGTTCCTGCTGTCATGTTGACCAGGGAGGAAAGTGACAAAAGTGGCAAGCATCCATTCATATGGAGTTTTGCAAAAAACAAAGGAAAAAGGAATATGTTTAACTGCTAAAGAAAAAAGACAAAGCTCTTCACAAAATTTGATGAGAATGACTAATGACTTTGGTCTTTCAAAAACTCAGTTTTCCAAAAGATTTACAGTTTGCCAAAGATATTTTATCCAGAAGGTATACAATTTTTTTGCTCTAAAACCACAATTTTGGTACTGTTTGATATGGTATGCTTCAGTAATGACTGGTATACACAATCTAATAAACAATTAATAAAACCCCCACATATAAGACCTTAACATAATTTTGCTCCCTCTTTTCTGTATCCTAAAATGAAATAGTGTCAAGAGGATTAATTTCTATTCTGATACATTTCTCTGTATCAGAGCAATTTGAAGGGAAATGGTGTAGTACTGACAGATATTTCAAAGTCCTGAATATTTATAAACAAACATCTTTCATTGCTGAGTGTAATAACTGTAACTTACCACATCGATTCTGTGAGGTAGTCTTTAAATTTTGGATATTTTAAAATGTGAATCATACATATGTTGTGGTACAATCCTCATCCTCCTTTAGACTTCTCAGTACTTGGCATGATTTCCTCCTCACCTGGCCACGTGATAATACAATGGACCAGAATGTTACATGATGGTCTAACATGAAAGAAAGAAGGTGGAGAGCAACTGACTAGAATGCTATGGGAACTCCCTTAGTATGCCTGGATCCCATGTCTCCTACCATTTGAAAATAATAACTATAATTGATCACTCCAGACAGTATATGGATCACGGCCACAGAGAAGAGGATACCAGGACCCAAAGATCTAGTAAATCCTGGGCTTGCATAATTGGTGGAAACTACCAGAATATTCCATTATCTGAGCTGGGTCAGAGTGGAAAAATACCTGACGAAAGTCAATTATCTCAGATCCTATAAGTAAAGATTCTATCTCTAGCCCTTTGAGCTTTTCTGGATCAGCCAGTACCTCCCCTGGGTTGGGACGCCACTCAGGCTGACATCTTGAGGATTAGAAGGCTAGGGCGAGACAACCTCTCTCCAGTCTCAACTATCACCCGTTGAGGAATGCTGATGCATTGTGAGTATTTATTTTAAACTCGGGAAAAGGGCAATTTTAAACTATTGGCTAGCCTCTCTTCCAGCCACCTATCTACCTTTATGCTTCTGATATATGCATTAGCTTTTATGGATTTGGATGTTCTTCCGTTTGTCCATGCACGTGTAGGAGTTAAAAGGAGTAACCATCAGCTTGTTAGAGTTGCCTGCT